>CM034148.1:138940562-139540562 GCA_019776745.2 Taxus chinensis | reverse complement strand
TGTATTGAAAATATCTCCATAATATGGAAGTGAAAATTCGTGAGAGTCAGATTTGGTGTGTTGATCATATTTTCCCAAGGTCATCTCTATTAAATTTGTGCAAAAGAAGGATTTACCAGTACTCTTCAAATAACAGATGTTAAAAAATAGGTTCTCTTACCTTGGTTGAAAGGCACAACCTAAAATAGTTAGGATAATATCACATCCTTTTAATGTGCTACCCACTTCCATCCAAAGCCTGTGTGCTAAAGAGTTCAGATAGACTACTTTCCCTGGCTACAAAATGACATACATAATCATTTATCTACCTCTGAGTGTCCTATCAAATCCATCATGTTGCTTGGCCTTTGAAGGATATTAAATTTAGTGTACCAACAGCTAAAATGAAGAAGCATTATTACAACATGTAAAAATGGGTAAGATATGTTTATTCACCTCAAAACCAAGTGAGACACACATATGTATATAGAAATATGATGACACACTAAATATCCATCTAGCATGGAAAAAAAAGTGTAACACGTAAATAGAAATAAGGTCTAGGAATATCCAATGCAAAAAATATATGAAAACACAATGTATGATTGTTCCATGGTATGATTTTGCCAAGGAATATGGAAAAGATAGGAGCATCGTGCACCACAAGTGGATGATCATGAGATAAGGTCCTAATTGATTCCTCATCCTTCATTTCAGTCAATAATGAACCATAAAACAATTGAGATGGGCCATCAGGTAATTAGTATGCCTGATAATGCAGATGATAGGCAAGATATTTCAATGAAGACAAGCATTTTCTTTATTTCCATAAAGCTGTGAGATGACTGTGATCAGTTTTATTTTGAAGGAATTTAACCCTCATTCCTAGAGTACTGTATGAAACCATGGAACTAGAATAGGGTGTCAAAGAAGATAATGGATGCATAGATTTTGATGTATCGAACTGAAAGGCAATGAAAATCCCTAAAGAAGATAATGAGTGTGGTACACGAAGCATCAAATTGTAGTAGAAGATGCTAAAGACATACTAGTAAGAATAAAAAGGAGGAAGAAAGCTTGTGATCTACCCACACAAGTGTAGGGTAATTGGACCACCATAATGATAAAATAAACATTCATCTAATGATGATACAGCAATCTCAGGTTCGTAACCAATTGGATGTTCGGAATTACAAACTTTGTGAAGGCTAGAGATATTATAAAAATGGATCCTAAATTCCCTGATTAAAACTCCGCATACAAATAAGGACCTATATAAAAAGTATCTGGTTGTTAGCATTTTTGTCCGAATGGTGAACCATAAATTATTTTGCCCTATGTAATGAGCGGAAGGTCCCATAATTTCCAATAATTAGTTAAGGCTAATATTTTCATAACATTCGCCAACCTGCACAGGGAGGCATTGTCTTCTACAAAAAAAATATTTCATAGATAATTCTGACCCCCATTTATTCCAAACATAGTAATAAATTTATTACATGCTCTCTCATGTAGCCTACTAACCTTTGAGGTGGTATGCCATCTTTTTGGGTTCCCTGGTAATAGTGTTACACCATGGATTTATACCCACAGGAGTTACCAAAAACCTAGAAGTTACCCTATGAGCACAATGCATTGGTTATACATAGCCACCTTGGTGGTTTTTTGTTTACCTGGATCACCACAAACCCATATGAATTCTATTCGACTTCAGTCTTTACCATGAATTTCTTGGAGGTGACCTGATTAGTCTCATCTGTACACTTCCATTGTTGGTGTTTTCAAAAATTCCACATGATCTTCTTATTTTACACAAGAACCCAGTGCTACTGCATACAATGCTTTTTCTCATAGAATAGTCCTTCATTGAAGAGGGTACCAAAATAGAAAAACACAATGCATCTTTATTGAAAAACACACACCAAAAGAACTCACTAACCTCAATAAAAACAAAATGTCAGCAAAGCTTGTGTTGTAACCCCATCAAAGGTGACTAAAGCCAGAGGAATTGTCATATTCAATCCTATGACCTACATGCGCTATCTCTCCATCCTCTAGTCGTAAGGTGTTACTTAGTCTAGAATATATAGATTTGAGGCTTCCATTGATTCGAGTACAATCTATTGATCTGATATGATCCTTTGTACATACTTGTTGGTAGAATATCTTTAGGACACGTCGTAACGATTTGATGCACAATGACCTACTAGAAATCACTACATCAACTAGACCTTTGTAGGACTGATTCTATCAATCCCAAGTATTGAGCTATCAAAGTCCTTGATGGTTATAATATCCATCATATTCTCATTGAAAAGTGAATTATTTCATACTCAGTAAATGAAGGTTACTATCTGTCAGTGGGTGACCACTTTGCATGGTACTGTAACAATTGATATTTTCTAATTACGACACAAAGTTTTATTTCCCACTTCTGAGGTACGATCGAGAGCCTTTCAATATAATTATATCCTTTTTCTGAGTGGGTTGAAAATATTAACCGATTCATAGTTGGAATTGTACAAAAAAATAGACACACCAGGCTAATTAAAAAGGTAGTTTTCATTCTGCTAGTAAATTTAGTTGTTTAGATTCAAACACTATACTAGACATAGTTTTACTTTAATTTCATTGAGAATATGGTGGTGTAGAACAAGTACAAAAATAGGATGCTCAAATCCATGCCATAGTGTCAAACACATCATCCGTAATGCAATTTATAAATTTTAGTTAAAATCTGAATCCTTCTGTATGATTATCACAAGACCTCCTCATCCTACAGAATATCTATACAAATTGATGTCAGATAGTGAATCAGTCCAAAGGTAGGTTCTCAACATTAGCTGATATAGATCAGATATCTCAGGATAAAGGTACTTTCGAGCAACAACAAACTTACAAGCAATTAGTGAACCACCAAGACCATTAAACATCAAAGATAGATAATCTCCTTTCCACACATACTAGGTCCAACTTTCCACATAACTATAGGTTGCCTTGACTAAAATTCCATTTGAATCCATCTCGCTTCAAGCCAAAATTCCAATGAGAGATAAGAGCTTTTCCCAGGTTGTGATCCTTTGGTTCCACAGCCTAACCCAGGGGACAACCACATTTACATAGACACTAGCTTACGTATTCAAGTTGCCAGGAGTACCTGTAAAAATACTCTGAGAAAATTATTTTTTTCCAATTTCCACATCTACACTTAGGATGCTTCAAAAGGCATACTATTACTGGATAATTGGGAGAAGGGATCCTAGATTCTTCACATGACCACTGAAGGTAGAGATCCATAATAAAAATGTATTAAACTCACGGTTATTAAAACCAAATACCACAACCCAACGGGCCTATATATATACAAGTAAGTATTGACTATTGGCTTATGAACGCAGGAAGGTAGAACCATCAATAAGTTTGCCAGATATCATCGCGTGATTCTCCAGGAATAACTATCAACAATGTATTCAATCTAATATTTTCTAGGCTAGAACTGAAAATCACCCATAGTTAACTGTGAAACCACTAAACCTCCTATCACCATTTTGATGACCTTGTCTGGGGATATATATGAAGCTCCCACAGGTCACTTCCCATGTATCCAACAACCAAGAAACAGGATCTCAGTAGAGCTTGACATTGATTGGAGCCTCTGAGCAGCCATTACATCTGAACGAACCATTACACCAATTCAGGTTAGGAGGGCCTTCTTCACCTTAGATTCATAGATTCCATTATTGCGTATTGAGGATATAATATTACTCAATTAGCTTGTTTGTATCTATTCACATTCAAAATTCACAGGCTATCTTGACATGACCTCAGGAGGTCGGGTACAAGGAAGAGGTACTTGTATATTCCCATTCTCACATGTAGCTTTTCCATCATACAAAATTGGTGAAACCAACGTGAACAAACAGTTCTTCCTTTTATTATCTTTCATTTCTCTCATCCACCTTCACTATTTCCCATTATTCTACGAGTATTCATATACCCCACGAATATGTCGGGATACGATGCATATGGCAAACCACTCTCAGGTCTTGAAACAAATTATAACCAAATGAATAGGTAACCATCACCCTTTCTTTCTACGTGGGTTGATAACTATTCAAGTAATTACTTGTTGTCACAAAATCCCCCTCAAAGAACTAGCTGAAGTTCTTGGTTACGAATTGAGGAGTTTGATCAACTTGCACAAACACAATACCCAGATCCATCAGGCTCTAATAATATGATTCTTACTAGGGAATCTGCTTCATCTCCTCGAGTCTTGTTCAGACAACAGATCAAACCCACTCCCCTTTTTGGATGAGGAATACTTAACATGCTTCGCTAAAAGAAAACAATGTTTCCAAAACATGTATCCACCAATAAGAAGTTTGTAAATACAGTCTAATACCCTATTCCAGGAAAACACCCCCATTCCTCCACCTATGGGAATTACCCTCGGTGAAGCTTGACAGGGTAACTATCAATTCATTGCAAGGTATCACACCCCCTTACAACCTCAAGATATACAACGAACACCCCTAAGACAAAGCACTGCGTCTTCACCAACGGAGGTCATTTCAGCCTTAGCTGAAAAGGTTAGAGAGTTGGAACTTTCTCAAGCAAACCAAAATTCATACTTTGGGCAAGCAAGAATTCCCAACGCTCTGCATCATCCCAGTCAGGTTGACCTCCTTACAGGAATGGGCACGTTAGGCATGCCTCCTCAAAATCCTTATAGTCACCCACAGTAAACACTAACTACGACTGCATTTTCAAATGTTGCTCTAGTTGAAAACATGACACCTCCTAGCTTGGCACCAAATAACCCATACCAGAGCAATGCTCCTCCTTACTTAAAAATTTATTTAAAGTCACCACAAGGAGGCATGTTCTCCTCTCCCAAGATGTTTGATCAACCATAAGGATTCCCGTATTTCCCTGCAAACACATATACTATGCCATATCAACAACCCATGCCGCCTCAACCCCCTCAAGAAGCACCATCGATGGTCGAGGCCTACGCAGTAGGGACTTATTAAGAATATTTAAAAGAGCCCCTAGACTTCACCATACGAAGCGTTATGTTTCCAATACCTCTTCCTGACTTACCCAAATATAAAGGGGAAGGTGATCCAAATGCACACATTAAGGCTTATACCACAGCCATACAGGAGTTACTCCCTTGGGACGGGGTTGTTGCTAATATATTCCCTAAGACCTTAGAGGGTATTGCCCTTGATTGGTATTACAGAATACCTGAAGCCTCAATACACTCATTTAAACAATTCGTGTCAGAATTCATCAAATATTTTGACATAAACAAATTTTTAAGAACGGGAATCAAGGAATTCTTACATATTAAGCAAGAACATAATGAATCTATTGCTCCTTTTATTCAAAGATGGCGTATAGTTCTCTACTTATCGGCGAGTGCTCCAAACATGGATCAAATGGAACTATGTGATTTATTCCTTTATTCACTCAATAGAGAGATAAAGGAGGAAGTCTAGAAGTTCCCACTAATAACTTACAATGAAGTACTCGAGAGTGCTCTCTGAATCAACCAAGCAGCGATAGATAGTGGTCGCAAGACATATGGGACAAATGGGAAATTAACCACTCCCAATAAAAACACCACGGCCTATTCTAATATAGGGAACGCTAATCAAGGACCTAAGATCCTTAATAAGAACCACGGAGTTACAACAGATGGAGTAACTGACCAAGTTAAAAGGGAAAACATTGTAAACATTTTTCCACCTGTTAATAATCAGCAAAATAAAAAATTTTCTCCAACAATCAATGTGGTGGATTTTAACCGTCCACCACAGCAGCAACAACAACAACAATGATGACAAATCTAAACACAAAGTCCAAATCAAAACCCAACTAGATATCAGAGTCAAAACCAAAGGCAACAACCTCAAAATTTTAACTCTAACAGCCAGCAACCTTATCAGAATTTCAGGCCACAACAGATCATAAATCAACAGCTTCAAAGTTATAATCCTAATTTATATTGTGGCTTCCACAAGATTCAAGGCCACAATACTAGGACTTGTCATGAATACAATAAATTCATGTAGTGTTTCCAAAAAGATCAAAAGAAACTCTTTATAGATATGTTTTTAGCAAATTCTGTAGTACCCACGCCAAATGCTTATGTAGGGGTAGTTTCCCCTCAAAATTCACCCCTCAAGATCTCTAATGATCCACTCGCAAACCACCCCAATAATAACAGGATAGATCCTAATAGAACAAACAAAGGTTTCATGATAGGAAACAATGATCACGAAGCTTCAACTTCATTAAATCCACTAGTCACACCCCAATTAGGAACTCAACCTCAAACTAAGATAGTTGGTTTAGTGGAGTTAGACACCAAGCTGCCCGTAGAAACCATAACAAGAACATAGGATTATTCATCCCAAACTATTCTAAGCTATCCATTGGAACTAGAAAACAATAAAAAAACGTTGGTAAAACCCATATGCACCTATGATTTAATTAATGATTTAACTAAAACCTCCTCGCACATCTCCTTCTTGGATTTGTTAAAGAACTCTCTTGCCCATAGGGCTGCTCTCTTAGAAGCATTATGCCTTGGTCATTTAATCAACATCACTCCTCCCCCAAAAATGCAAGTAAACCATGTGGACATTGACGTTTATCCTCCGGGACAGCCAGACAGGGATACGGAATTTATATTCGATATAAGCAAAATGCCAACAGACGCTGAAATTACACGAAGAGGCAACCCAGCTTTAAATTTACAAGTTTGGGTCTATAATAATTATGTTAAACGTGCAATGGTTAACGATGGGGCAGTAATTAATATAGTCCCCTTCGTTTTTCTTCAAAAATTAGGATATGGAGAGACGAACTGTTCCACGACGTGAAATACGCTAAGAGGTTATGATAGCCTCAAAGCCACTTCGATTGGAACTATAGTTTTACCAGTCACTTTAGGGCCCAAGATGGTCCTCACCAAGTTTTATATTATAGATCGGGAAACCAATTATAATATGATCCTTTTTCGGCCATGGATACACAGCATGAAGCCAATCCATTCCACGCTATTCCAAGATATAAGATTTCTACACCGAGGGAAATTATTTGTGGCACAAGTTGACCCAAAACCCTTCGATATACACCTAGATGATTTGAAGAAAATACCGGGTGTTCACTCCGAGTTTGAACTCCCAACAAATCAACCCATCAAACGAATTAATTCAAAACCAAAAGAAGAGTTAATACCCACCACGGAGTTGGAGATTACAAATCTAGCCGAAGACATTCCAGCACTCAAAAATGAGACCAATGTTATAAAAACAGTGTCACTAGGGACTACCATCAAAATTGTCGAATTTCTAGAGAAAGACTTTCCTATTCTCCTACCATTTGATTCCATGGGTATGGGACACACCCTGGGAATTTCTTCTCTTCCGTCAGACGAAGTTTTTATGGTAGAAGTAACCAAAGTAAAAGAAATAGATACAACAAATATCCCAACATCCATTTTCCCAAAAAAGTATTGGACTCTCCACTTCAATGGAGCTAGATGTCACTTTGCAGCTAGAGCGGGAGTGATCTTTACTTCACCCGAGGGAAAGATCCTACCTTTCACCTTTAAATTAAACTTCGAATATACAAACAACGGGGCTGAATATGAAGCACTCCTCCTTGGCCTCATCCTAGCCAAAATAATGGGTGTCAACAACATTAGAGTGTTAGGAGACTCGCAACTAGTTGCAAACCAAGTCTCTGAGGTATATGAAACTAGGGCTGAAAATTTACAACTCTATAAAGCAGTAGTATTAGATATAGGTAAGGGATTTAGCTTCATATCAATTGAAGCAATCCCATGAAAGTAGAACGTTCTTGCAGACTCAATAACAACCTTAACTTCCCATTTCACCCCAAATAGTGAGCTGGAGGATACAAATTTCACGGTATCACTTCATACCGAGCCATTAGTGCGTAAAATACCAACAAACTCACTCCTAACTCATGGAGAGGTTGAGGATGATTTTTCCATCGTAGATCACTTTAACGATGATAGAGTCACTCTCAAATATCTAAATGCCTATGTGGAGCTACACCTTGCTCATCGTATAGTTGATCTTTCATTAATACCACATTCCTCTTCCTATTTTTGAAATCCCATGATAGATTTTCCTCCATAGAAGGATCTCGATATCTATGAGATAGGAGACAGAAATTTTGGAACTACCTCAAACCCCACCTAAATTTGAAGAAGGTAATGCTTCTTTAATAGAAGAAACCATTGACATAAACATTGGAATGGAGGAAGAACCAAAAATTTTAAAGTTGGGATCCTCATTAACTCCGGAGGAGATAGAAATACATACCCAAATCCTCAAATAACATCAAAAGGATTTTTCATTTAACTATAAAGAAATGACGGGCATTGTGCCACATATCGCGGTGCATAATCTTGTCACTAAACCTGATGCAAAACCAATTAAACAGAAGTCAAGACCATTGAAGCCAAAAGTGGCTTTCATGGTAAAAGAGGAAGTAATAAAACTTCTCCAAGTGGGATTCGTCAAGCCCATTGACTATTCACAATGGGTATCTAATATTGTCCTTGTCCTAAAAAAGAATGGGAAGATATCCATTTGCATAGATTTTTGGGATATTATCAAATCTTGTCCCAAGGATGACTTCCCATTACCATCCATCGACGTTATCATTGATGCAACAGCTGGATTTGAACTGTTGTCCCTCATGGATGAGTTCTCAGGGTATAATCAGATTAAAATATCTAAAAAATATCAATCCAAAACTACATTCATAACTCCCTGGGGAATTTATTGCTATGTTGTCATGTCATTTGGTCTCAAGAATGCCGGTGCTACATATCAGGGGGCAATGACATATATATTTTATGATCTTATTCATAAAATTGTGGAGTCCTATGTGGATGACTTGTTGACCAAGGCCAAGAAATGTTGTGATCATCTAGAAGTGCTCTGTATCATCCTCTCATGATTAATTGAATATGGCATCACATTAAATCCCGAGAAGTACGTGTTTGGTGTGACAGGAGGAAAACTTATGGGGTACATTATATCTTCACAAGGGATTGATGTTGATCCAAAAAATATATGGGTTGTTCTCAAAATGATCCCACCATCGGATGAGTCTAGAATTAGGTCATTTCTTGGGAAACTCAGTGCAATCTGAAGGTTTATCCTAGATCTAATTTTTTCCATTCATCCAATCAACAATCTATTAAATAAATATTATAGCATTGATTTGAATGAAGAATGCAATGAGGCCTTCGAATCAATTAAATGCTTCTTATTGTCTCCACTCACGCTAATGCCTCCCAAACCAGACTGTCCTTTGATCCTATACTCACGAGCCACTCATGTCTCGTTGGTCAGCATGCTAGCTCAAGAAGACAATGATAAACGGGAACGTGCGGTCTATTTCATTAGCTGAATGTTACTTGATTATGAAACACGCTACATAAAGGAAAAGAGAGAATGCCTTGCCATAGTATTTGCAAAAAAATGTTTAAGACATTAAATGTTAAACCAAGAAACAAGGGTCATTGTAAAGACATATCATTTACGAACTTTTCTCACACAAGGATCTTTATCTAAAAAGGTTGGATGTTTCATAACCTTAATGGGAAAATTTGAGTTGACATTCATAAACCAAAAATCCGTTAAGGGACAAATCATTGCAGATTAGTTAGCTGAAAATCCACTAGATGGAAGCAATCTGGTAAATCTAGATTTTCCTGATGAGTGTGTATACTTCATCAAAACCAAGCCCCCCATCTCTACATGTCCCTGGTATACTGATATCATCAATTTCATCATAGACCATACATACCCAAAAAATGCCACATCACAACAAAGAAGGTGGTTACACATTATTACCACTAAATATGTTGTCTTAGAACATGTAATCTATCGTACAGCCTTCGATGGCATGCTTCTAAGATGTGTCAACACGGAAGAATCCAAGAAGATTCTTCATGAATCCCATAGTGGGATATGTGGAGGCCACTTCGGTGGTCATGCCACTACTCACAAAATACATCAGATGGGCTCTTTTTGGCCCACTCTTGAGCATGACGTAGTGGAATTTGTACGTAAATGCCACAAATGCCAATAATTCTCTCATGAGATTCACATGCCAGCACAATCCTTGCAACCAATAGCGACTCCGTGGCCCTTCACTACGTGGGGTCTAGACTTGATAGGGAAGCTCTCTCCCTCATCAACCAATGGCCATAATTTTATAATTATAGCCAAGGAATATTTTACCAAATGGGTAGAGGTCATGCCTCTCACCACCATACCAGGTTCAGTAATTGCTAAATTCCTTCTAAACAAAAATTATCTGCAGGTATGGTGTCCCACAAGTCATTATCTCAGATAATGGCACGTCCTTTAAAAATGACGAAGTACGTGAGTTATGTAGCAAATTCAAGATAAACCATCATATGGCCTCTCTTTACTACCCTCAAGCCAATGGGCATGCTGAAGCAACAAAAAAAACATTAAAGGCTATTCTTCTCAAAACAGTCAAGGAGAATAAGCGAGATTGGCATCTAAAACTATATCCAACCTTGTGGGCCCATCAAACCTCAATAAGAACACCAACAGGAGCAACTCCTTTCTCGCTGGTATTTGGAGTAGAAGCAATTCTCCCACTTGAGGTTGAAATACCCAGTCTCCGCATCTCATTACAAGGGATTCTGGATGAAGAAGCTTATAGGGAGGAACACCTCTCTCAACTAGAAATCCTTGATGAGGTTAGGCTAAATGCCAAAAAAAGGCATAGAGCCTATGCTAACTGGATGTGCTGGCAGTATAAAAAAAAGTCTATGAGCGAGAAATATATGAAGGATATCTAGTTCTAAGACTAGACATCTAGATCAATAGAAAAACCGGCGAAGGAAGAAAATTCCAGCCCAAATGGTTGGGCCCATACCGAGTCATGAAAGACTACGGAAATGGTGCGTATCTCTTGTGCAGACTCGAAGGTGAAGAATTCGGTGAAACTGTCAATTCCTTTCATATTAAATGGTTTACGCATAAAACATCAAAATCACCACTTGTACATTATATTTACCTACATTGCATTAGTCTTTTAGTTGCTTCATTCTGTCCATTTCGTAAAAGTGGTAGTCCAGGAGCTTGCTCTTAAAAAATATGTTACAAATTGCTGAACGTATTGGAAAAAGCATTCAAAACACATCTCTTCAAACATCATCAAGTATTTTCAAATCTTCTCATCAAGTTCGACAGAAAAACATTGATAAAAACCATACCAAGGCCTGCATACTTGGCTTTTCTCTTTCTTTCTACTAGGTGAAGTTGTCCTTGCCTACGGTCTATTCTAGAAGCTTATTGGTGTCACATGTATCCCTCTTGAATCTCTTTTAAACGAAAGGATATCCCAAAGTCATAGATCAAAAATGTCAAAATCAAATGAAATCAAAAGCACCAAGTAAAGAAAATATTTTATTTTACACACTTCTTTGCCCCATCAACCTTCGGTGATAAGCCCGCATCTCTTACTGGTGGTGTGAGGTTGAGAAAGGAAAGGAGTTCCCTTACTTGCCTATATCTTGCCATTTGTGACAAACCCATGCTTCTTACTAGTGGCATGAGGTAGGGTGTGGGGGGTCCAGTCACACAAATTAACAAATCTTGGTATGCTAAAGTCAAAAATCAAATTCTATTAAGAGAAAGAAAATATCCAAATATCCAAATTCCAAAGAAATCAAATCCTCAAAACTAGAATTTGTTAACCAGGTTGCCATTTATGAATCTAAGTATAGATAAACAAGAAAGTAAGTGGCCTTCTAAGCATCGTAGTAGTTCTGAGTAGGGTAGGCATGTAGGTCCAAATTTTATTGCTATTACTGGTTTGTCTATCTCTCATCATTCCATTTAATCAAGCTCATACAACTTGTGCCCTTCCTAACTCTTGGTGTTGAGCCCTCACATCTTACTAGTTGCTTGGATTTGGGATTGGGGGCAAGTTCATCTCTTTATCACTATGCATTCATCACATTTTTCCAGCATAAGTAGAAATTACAAACATTTCCCAAAGAGTTCAAAATTTTAGTACTACCATATGTTAGTATCATCTCATATCAGCATGAAAAAAGCATAAAAAAATAAAACATTCTATTTCCTATCATTTGTTATCCATTGCATACATTCTAAAAACATGAAAACAGTATTCTAAAAACATGTAGGTACACATATGGAAATGAGTCACGAAATTCTAGATGCCAAGAGTCTAGATCCAAAAAGGTATATATATATATATATCAAGTTTCATATACAATGCCATCATGCACTAGGCATGGTCAAAATGCTCAATGAGCCTAGAAAGTACAAAAACAATCGTACAGATATATGAAATTTTTTTACAAAGTGGTCTCTCAATCCCTATGGGATCCCTCAGACGGTGTGCAACAATGCCTAGGACTTCGGCTACGCCGGTGCTCTGAATGTACTGACGGCTCACGGTCACGACCAGTAGCTACCGTCTCGCTATGAGAATGGCTCCTCCTCATCAAGCGCTTGGTTGTCCTATACCTAGCTACCTCTGTGTGGAGATAAGTCATGATCTTTGCCACATGCCAGAAAGAGGTTAAAACATCAGTATGCCTACCGGCTGCTGAGGGCTCCCCCACATCCACAGAAAGCTTAATGTGATTCTCCTCCAAGGGGAGAAGCAAGTATCAGAGCATACTCGACGAATCAAATCTCACCACTCATCAGTAGTCACTGCAAGCAAAGGAGAAACCAAGTTAGAAAATGATCAACGATAGAACCCAGAGTAAAAAAAATAAAAAGAAATAACAAACTAAGACAATTCTAACAAAAAAAAATGTCAAGAGAAGAGTGAAAACTCACTCAGATCTCTAGGATCCATGCCTACCACTGACACCGCCACTAACTGGTGGTCCTCTCCCATGTCTAGGGCAATGTGATGGCCTGTAACAGACTCACCATCTCTAGCTAGATCCTGAGAGAGTAACTCCTCTGAAACCAGAGTCACCCTCTCTGCGCTCTGCTCAACCCTCTTGGCCTATAGGATCTCCTGGGTATCATGCCACTCAGGATCACTATCATCCCCCTCACTCGTCTCACTGATCCCCATCTCCTTTGTCTCCTCCTTGGTCTTTCCCCCAGTGAACTCCTTAGACTCAGAGTCCATGTCACTGGGCTCATCACTGCTATGGGCGGGACCGGTGGCAATCCAAAGTAAGGGCACCTGAGGAGCACTAGCTCTCCCTCATGCACGTACCACCCTCTTGGACGCAATGGGAACACTGGGTGTAACAATAGTCCAAGCTCAACCTCTAGGGCCTCCTCGAGCCTCGTGGATAGTTCTATACACTTGCACTGCCGGAGGAAGTATGTCACTGTATGGGAGGCCAAACTATTGTGGTACTCTATCAAAGGGGTGTACCTCCAACTTCCCCGCCCTATCTATCAACTGGCTGGTAGTCTTACAGGTAACTAATGTAACGGTCTCCTCTCCCCATACCCCTGTCATGGCCTGATAGGGAGTGGCCTCCATGTCTACAATGGTCAGGGAGGCCACTGGTTGGTGAGGTGCTCTAATAAATGTCATCCCCATCCACCTTGCTACTCTAACAACCTCGGGATCCTCTACCTCTACACCTCTCCCATATGGGGTGATATGATCATACACCCAACTCATGACAAGAGTTGGATGGCTCAGTGACTGTCCCTATAATCAGACTACCCTGTATAAATCATGATAGGTAGTCCCGAGGATATCTGCTCCTTAAGCATAGAAACGTCCATGGCCCTCAATCTATGGAATTATGGGGGCCCAACAATATAAAAGGGTGTCCCCTCCCTTATCCCCGATCAATTTGGATGCAAGGATGCCCATGATGGCCTTGCGGAGTAAGGGAATGTCTGAATCAATGATAGAGCGGATCCTCACGCCCTTCTTTAATCCCATTGATACAACTACATCTCCAATATAGGTGGCCCACTGAACCACCTGTGATCTCGATATTGTTGTCTCGAGAGACAGCCACCGCCCAAGGATCGGAACCCCCAGTATACGGTAAACATCCTCCATGGTGATGGACCACTCAACCCTAACTCCCAACAATCGGAAGGTGTTCCTATCCATGTCCTAGTATGAAAATAAGTCACACAGTATGTGACTGGTAGGTGCAACGTGTGGGACTTGGGCAATCCTCCAAATACCAGCCCTCTAGAGAGTATACCGCTCTACCTGGGAGAGTACCTCTAACACTGCTGGGAGCCAATCACACTCCCTCTCCCAGCTCCATCTAGTATACTCCTCCTTCTTCTGCATACACCCAAAAACACAAAAAAGGAGTAATTTAATAAAGAAATCTAGTAGAAACAACTATTAAAAACACGTAAAAATGCTAAACATGTAAAAATAAGTTAAGTTTTGTTTTGTTTTTGTCCTCTGTCATGGACCGCCACCTTGTGTAGAGCGGCAGTTCCGTAACCGCCACCTTATAAGGCGGCGGTCTCATAACTGCCACCCTACATAGGGCGGTAGTCTTGTCCCACAAAGTCGAACGGGTTGCATACCCTAAAAATGCTTAAAAACAAGAAAATACACCATTTTTGCTAAAATGAAAACCTACCCTATGGGCGCCCCCCTAGAGGCATGTTTAAAACTAAAATTTTCAAAAATAATCCCACCGAGTAAAATATTTCATCATTTCCACATTTTATGTCTAAAAATGATCAATTGAGAAGAACTAACCTGAAACTTCGTGGGTCGATGTTCCGCTCTCGGAGGCACGATCGCTATCTCACCATGAACGTTTTGACTATACTCTCGTCAGAAACCGTCACCATGGGTCCCAGAGCTCAAAAATCTATCAAATCAATCCATGCAAATGAATAGTAAAATGACTCCGTTTTATATAAATAGCCCTCTTAATTTGATTTCGAATGTCTTTTGTAGGGTCAGAGTGCCGATGGAGGTAAGTTCTACACCCCACGTAGATGGTAAGTGATCTTTTCATTGTAATTCAGTCTTATTTCTCAAATTATTTTATCTAGCTGCACTTGAGTCCCTTGTTTCATTCTATAGATAACAGGACTTTGGATGATGACTTTCCAGCACACGGCCATGTCAGGTATAACTCCTAACTCCCTATTTTGGGACAGCCATACTCAGATCCATAGTTTTACAACTCTTCATGGCTAAGATGCTTCTCTGAGGGGGTAACATGTACGTACCCAAAATTGTAGGGTAATGCACTGCCGGAATGATGTTATGCATGCCCCAATGATGATACAGGTCTCCTTACAAGGTGTTCGAAATCCATAAAGGCTCGCCAAGTATACGCGTGTATCCCGCATGCCTCGCTCAGCCTCTGCATGCTTTGTTTTTCCCTTTTCCCCCTTTCTTCTTGCATTTTTGTCTTCAGTGATGAAATTGTCACCCTGCCTAGGTGATTGTCCCGTGACCACCACCCAGGATAGGGCAGCGGTCCCGTAACTGCTGCCCTGCACAGGGTGGCGGTCATGTGCGCATTTTCAAGATCATTTCGACGATCGCATCAAACATAAATATTGATTTTTGCACTCTTTCTTCAACCACTTTGGTTTTCATTAATGTTTTTGGTCCCCTGGTAATAGTGATTTTCCTTTGTTTATAGTAGAATATTTCTAATGGGAGTTCCCCTCTGGTAAATGCATTGGTTACAAATAGCCAGCTTGTTTTCAAGCAAATGGCCCCTCATCTTCTCAATTCTCTTATTCAGTCTTTCAATTTCTTGCTTAGAATTCTGTTAGTTTCATGTTTTACTTCCATTGTTGGTATTTTATTGTTCATATGATCTTCTTATTTCAGTCTTGTTTCATTTTCGCTGCATACAATTAGCTTAACATAGAATAGCTTCATTTCTAGACTAGAATCAATTAAAGTTGCAGGTTTTGTTTTGTCACAAGGATAGTTTCTGAAACTCTCGGTACACTTGTGTTGTATTTCTGTGATAAATCCCACTAGGAATTACATAGTCAAGCTCTATTCACTTGCGCTATCTCTATCCTACTCACATTGTATTCTATCTATAACCAAATATGCCATTGTTCGAATACCATCTTCTATTGATACAATCATATACATACTTTCTGGATTCATGAGGACACGAAGGAACGAGGAGATCACAATGAGGGGATGAAATCACACACAACTTGATATATCATTGTTCTGTAAACACCAGGTTTGAGCTAAAGTCCTAGTTACAATATATCAAATAGAGTAGTGAATTATTTCATTTGAGTTAAAATTTTGATCTCGATATCACTAGGAAAGCTGTGGGGATTGATAGTTTTTGAGAAACTGTGATTCATTCCCCACTTCTGAGGTAGGATTAAGAGCCTTTCAATTTAATATATTCAGTTGATTAGATATTTAGGATAAAATCACAACTGCACAGGAAAATAGCCACACCAAGCTACTTTGTTTGTTTTCATTCTGCTACTAGATTAGTTTTTATTTTTCTAAATATACTAGAATATTTTCTCTTTAATTTCATTGAAATATGGTATTGAAAAATACAAAAATAGGATGAATGCTTGCATAGTATAAATACCTCTTTCGTAATCAGTTTATTAATTTTAGTTAAAATTTGAATCATTTTGTATGAAAATCACATGACCTAGAGAGCCTAGAGAGTATATATTTGAGCCCATAGTGCCTCAGCAAAATCTAACCACAACATTAGATTATATAGATTAGGACCTCAGGATACAGGTCTTTCAAGCAACAACAAACTTATAAGTAATTAGTGAACAACTAAGAGGATTAAACATCGAAGAAGACAAAGCTTACACATTTTGGTCAAACCATCCAAACTATAGGTTGCCTTGATAAAACATCTGAATGAATGTGCAAGGATTCAAATGAGAGCAAATGTTTAGTTGCGATCCTTCGGTTCCACAACCTAATGCGGGGGACATCCTCATCGACATAGACACTAGCTTACATATTCAAGTTGTCAAAACACCATTTAGGTACACCAGGAAAATTATACAACTTCTAGTTCTAAACATAGAGGTTGAAAAGGCATATGATTATTAGATAGTTGGGAGAAGGGATTAATTCTTCACATGACCATAACAGGTCCATAACAACCATGAACTCATGGTTGTGATCCCCAAGTCCCAAAACCCAATGGGCCTACAAATCAGCTAAGTATTGAGACCATCGTATGAATGCTGGTATTTAGATCCTCACCACTCCTGCCAAATATCATCATGCAATTATTCGTATTAAATATAGAAGCCAATCAATCTAATATTTTCTAGGCTACACTAGAAAATCACCCATAGTTAACTGCGAAACAACTAAACCTTGTATAACCATTTTCATGACCTTTTCTAGGGATATATACAAAGCTCCCACAGGTCACTTCCCCCATATCCAACTACCAAGAAATAGGATCTTGGCAGATCTTGACATTGATTGGAGCCTCCAAGAAGCCATTATATCCAAATGAACCATTACACCAATTCAAGTTAGGAGGGCCTTCTTCACCTTAGATTAACAAATTCCATTATTTCTTATTAAGGATATAAGACTACCCGATTAGCTGGTCTGTACCTATTCACATTCAACATTCACCGGCTGTCTCGACATGACCTTGGGAGGTCAGGTACGAGGAAGAGGTACTTGTAGATTCCCATGCTCACATGTCACTTTTCCATCGTACAAAGCCTGATAATTTGATGAGACTAAGAAAGTGAATATTGGGAGTCTTGATGATCCAAAAATGGTCAACATTGGAAAATGCTGCACTCAAGAAGAGAAAAAGAAGGTGGTGATTTTTTTGAAGAGGTATGTTGATGTTCTAGCTTAGTCTTATGATAATCTTAAGGCTTTTCAACCTAAAGAAATGTAACATTTCATTCCTCTTAAGCATGTGATCAAACCCTTCAAACAAAAGCAAAGGCAATATAATACAAAGATAGTTGATACAATTTTCCAAGAATTACAAAATCTTTTTAAGGCTAATATCATCTTCCCCATCCACCATTCAACGTGGATTGCTAATATAGTTCCTGTCAAGAAGAAGAATGGTGATATCAGGATCTATGTGGACTTCAGAAATCTAAATCAGGGTTCTTTGAAGGACAAGTACGCTCTCCCCATGATGGACCAAGTATTGCAAGATGTCACAAGCTTGGAGATGCTATCTATGTTAGACAGATTCTCAGGGTACAATCAAGTATAGGTGAATACTGTAGATCAACATAAGACCACCTTTATTACTCCTTAGGGCACCTTTGTATACAAGAGGATGTCATTTGTCTCATAAATGTTAATGCTACTTTTCAGAGGGCCATGGACTTGGCTTTTGGCAGTTTAGAAGGGAAATGCATTGTTTTGTATTTGGATGACATGACAATGTTTTCTAAAGCAAGAACAAATCACTTCCAACAACTTTAAATATTATTACAGAAGTGTAGAGAGCATCGGATTTCTTTAAACCCTAAGAATTTTGTGTTTTGTGTCACAGAAGCAAAGCTGTTGGGACACATTATTTCAAAGGAAGGGATCAAGATTGATCTAGAGAGAGTTCAGGACATCTAGTAAATTCCTCTTCCATCAAGTGAGAAAGGTGTCCATTCTTTCTTTGGTAAGATCAATTTCATAAGGAGATTCATCCCCAATTTTGGAGAACTTACTATGAGAATTTCTCACATGATGCAAGGGAAGAAAACCTTTGGTTGGTCCTCTGAAGGGAAGAAATAATTTTAGGACATTAAACAGGATATTGTAAAGACTCCAATTTTGGCATCCCCTAACTTTAGCAAAGATTTCATTATCTATTTTTATGCCACTAAAAATACCCTAGCTATTGTGTTAGGCCAGAAGAATTTTGAAGATCATGAGCTCCCAATTGCATTCATGAGTTATGTCTTGAAAAATCATGAGTTGAAGTACACCATGATGGAGAAACATGCTTTTGCAGTTGTCAAAGTTGTCAAGCAATTTAGGTTTTACATCTTTAATTCTCATTTTGTGGTGGTTGGTTCCTGATACAACAATCAAATCCATTCTTACTCAGCAAGATTTTGGAACCAAGAGAGGTAATTGAGTAGCAAAGGTGTAAGACCATGATCTTGACATCAGGCCAACAAAGTTGGTTTGGGGTGAGTGCATGTGTGAACTCACTGCTGAGGGAGCTGCCAAGGAGTTGTCCAAAGATGGAGTTTGATGTCCCTGTTGTTCTATTCCTCAGCTCGACAGATGTATGGTATGTTGTCATTTCTCACTTTCTGACCTCTGGAGAGTGTCCATCTCACTTGAGTGCCAAAGACAAGAAAGCCATCAAACTGAGGTCTACACAATATGTGTTATTGGAGAATGCTTTGTTCAAATGAGGCATAGATGGAAGGTTTTTGAAGTGTGTAGAAAAGGAACAACAAAAGAGGTTGTTCTCTATTTTTCATGAACAGGATTGTGGAGGTGATTTATCTTCTACTGTAACAACTCATAAAATACTTCATGCTGGTTATTATTGGGCCCACCTCTATTTAGAGATGCATAAAAATGGGTTGGTAAATGTGAAGCATGCCAAACGTTAATTGGAAGACCTAAGTTGGCTATTTTACCTCTCAATCCTATAGTGATTGAAGAGCCATTTCAACAATGGGGCACTCAACCCATCTTCTAGTGTTGGGCATACCCATGTGTCTATTGTCATATATTACTTCACCAAGTGGGTGGAAGACATCCCAGGAAAGACCACTACTTCCGAGGTAGTTTGTAACTTCATTAAAGAGAACATATTGATCAAGTTTGGGACCCTAAACAAAATTGTGACTAAAAATTCTTCCAACTTTTATTCTGTTGAGACGATGGACTTCTACTATGGGTATGGGATCTGCCTTGCTCATTATTCATATTACTACCCCCAAGGGAATGTACAGGAAGAATCATCAAACAAGAACTTGGTGAACATAGTTAGAAATATTGTAAATGATTCTCAGAGGAATTAGCATAAGAAGCTATATGATGCACTTTGGTTTGTTAGAATTACACCCAAGAGATCAATTGGAATGTCTCCTTTCCAAGTGGTGTATGGTGTGGAAGCTCAACTACCAGTCATGGTTGAATTGCTAGCCTTGCATATGATGAAAACCATTGAAGATTCAAGTTTCAATAGCTCTTTGGACAAGAGAATTTTCTACCTTCAGAAGCATGATGAGGAAATATTGAAAGTGGTTGACGGGATAGCAGCTTGTCAGTTGAAAGTAAAGGATTTGTTTGACAAGAAAGCCAAACCTAGATTTTTCCAAGTGGGAGACATTGTGCTGCTTTGGGACAAAATACATGAGCCATGAGGAAGCCATGGTAAGTTTGATTCTCTTTGGTTTGGTTCTTTTAGAATCAAACATTTTTTGGAGAGAACTCTTTTTATCTGGATTACATGGATGGATCTCCTCTCCTACTTCCTTATAGTGGGCAGTACCTAAAATTGTTCAAGTCCTAGCTAAATAGGAAGTCCTTTTGTACATTAAGTTTTTTTTTTGGTTTTGGATTGTTTCCCTTTCTTGTTCTTTGTTGTTTGGTGTGTTTTTTTTGGGTCTTCCCTTTTGGTTTGTTTGTTTCTTTAACTATTTTGTGTGTGTTGCCTTGTATTGGTTTTGCTTTTGACTCCTTTGCCCAATGGAAAAGGCACTGGTCCTCTTTCCTAGAGTTATCTTTAGTTTTTGATATTTCCTTATTTATTTATTTCAAGCCAATTCATCCCCATAAAGAGCCAGCTGTTATCACCCTCAAAATTCCCCTCATTTTCCAAGTCTAGACTTAAATTTTGAGTTGGTGCCTCTAGAAATATTGAAAAAAAAGTATTGTGAAATATGATTCTTTCCAAGGGATTTTGGTCCCCCTAGAAACTTCTTCATCAGATGGGAAATTTCTTACCATTTCCAAAAAGGTAAAGAAGTTGTTCTAACTCTTCATATTTTTCAAGTTATGGCTCAACGAACCTGAGATGGTATTATTTTCCCAAGGCGGGTTGGCGGGGCTGCGGGATTTTTTAGCACTTAAAACCTTTTGGAAAAGGGTGCAGTTGGTAATAACGGGCCCATGAGCCTATGCAGAGAGATAAAAATAATTCCTAAGGTCCTCCACCAATCAGATGGTGCCATGTAGCCGCATTCAAAATTTTTAAGTTTTAAGCTTTTTTTTATCAAAACGAGTTAACTTTTAAGCAGATGGGGATGTAGATCGGCAGAGAATTTTTAAGTTTTAACCTTTTTTTTATCAAAACGAGTTAAAAGTAAAAAAGTGATCCATGACGCCATCACCAAGAAAATAATTCCATGTGTGCGATCCAAATTTAGAGTTGTAAAATAAAATCAAATGTCCCATATTTAAACTAGCAAAATAATGTAACGGTCGTATATTTGAAAAGTTGGTTTTTTCGCCTTAAGAATAAAGAATTCGAAAGGGCATGAATGATTGGAATGATTTGTAACCGTTTCTTGCTTTCTCGAGGAAGTTGTAACCATTTCTTTCTTGCTCGAGGAAGCTGTAACCCTCTCTTGTGAGATATTTCATGGGCTTTCAAAGACATTATACGGGGTTGGAATTTTGATATTCTGGAACTGTATTTTTGAATCTTAAGAAATAAATACAAGGGTTTTCCCCTTTTTTCTTTGTTTCCTCTTTCCTTCTTACTCTGATCTGTGAATCATTTAATCCTTGCATGCTTAGAATTTTTTTTTCTATTTTATACAATGTCAAGAACTTTGAGTCTGCGGATTGTGCCCATTATAAACGTGAATGGTTCTACTCTATATCTCTTTTTCTCAATACATATAAGGGTTTTCTCTTCCATCTCTTTCCCTTGAAATTATTATCTTCTTATGCCTCCCTCACCTTTTCAATTCTTCTATCCTCATGTATTGATAAATTTCCAGGCATAAAACACATTTCAAGATATCAGGAAACCACCGTTGAATGAAATATTGTGTATTTGTATATAGGTTTTGCCCCTACTTTGAATAATGGTACCTCTCCCATTAAAGAGGAGGGACTTGTTTGTCCCCTGATTGTTGTTTCATTCGAAGTGCAAATCTGAAACCCAATGGTATCAGAGTATAGGTTCATGTTCTCTAACCTTTGGGATGGATTTGAGTGGTGATGATGTTGCATGGTGGTGGTGGTGGTGATTGAAAGAGTAATGTGATTTAAACATGATGTGAGCTATGTTGTAATTGTAATATTGTTAGCACAGAAGTTGTGTATGTCACTTAGTGCATAACTTATGGCATGTTGATGTGTTCGAGATCATAGTATTCTTTCTAATTTTCATGAATTCAATGAGAATTCAACTGTGATGTACCATATTTTTTGTGTACGAAATGAATATTATTATTGATTACAGAGTGTTAGAGTCTTTTGGCATCAAGATGTGTAGTTGTGATAATATGTTGTATGACAAGGTTTATTTTTAGTGAACTGGATTTCATAATGATGTAATTATCATTTGTATAGAAATGTGTGTGTCCTTATGTTATATGGCAGTTGACTATATGTTTTAATTGTGCTCATCATAATCATAATTCATGTAATATGTAATGATTCATGTTGTGGTGTAGGGACATATGATGAGTATATGATCCCTATCATACAATGATTGCACTTTGGGTGTAACATGTGGTAATATGGTGTGTTGTAAACTGTGAATGTAATGTATGTGATATACCTTGTCTTGGTATCATGCGTAAGATGCTATGGTTAATGTGTTTGAACCACCATTGTGTTAGTGATGTACTTATATGTTATGTTGTGAACCTTACACTAACCAAACCTGAGGGAAATGGGTAAAAATGTATGTTTGGAGTGAGGAAATGTGTACTATGATCTAGTAACTTGAGCCGAACTTTGGTTCCATAGATGATAACCTGTGTTTCTTTCCTCTCTCCTTGTGGTTGTCATATGGATTCAACCTAAGTGAAGCTATGACTGTGTTTAGCATTGTCAAAGTTTTGACGAGATGATTCAGATAGAGATGATGAAAATTGTGTTATTGATATAATATTTTATGAGTTGAGGCTCGATGTTCTGAGTGCCAAAAATGCGTTGAGTACCCCCTTGGTAGACAGATAAGGCCACATAGTCATCATAATGTGTTATTAGTATATATTTATTTTATTTGTAAATTGAACTTTTTATTTTATTTTTACAAGGACCAACAGTTTTCTTGATCGGTATGTTTTATTTTTTGGGCATTTCCTTTATTTGTGGTACTAACATGTGGATTTTTGCACTAACTATGGCTATTTGGCCATTTTTTTTGCTTGGATTTGGATATTCTTTAAATTTAAATTTATTTTTTACAGTCTTTCCCAAGGCTTGTACTTTTCCACTTGGCATTTGAATCGTATTGCTATGTTGGTTCTATTGTCGTGATGTGTGGAATAGGGTCATGGGATGCACCATGGAATGGTTGGACCTATAGACCTGTTTCATTGTATAGGGGTACACCCCAAGGAGTTACAGATAACTAGAAGGTTTCTAAACCATGAGTTATTATGTCACTTGTGTTATGGGTGTCTAGACTCTATGTTCTTAGGGCTATACAGAAACCAACCTCTTTGAGGAGCGAAAAGGAAAATTTATTTGTTTATTACTACTTGAGGGAGGCATAAGAGACTTGAGGGAGGAATAAGAGATTTGAGGGAGGCATAAAAAACTTGAGGGAGCCATAAGAGATTTGTGTGTGTGTGTGTGTGTGTGTGTGTCTATGATTGATGCTTCAGGAGGTATGCAGAGTTGTTATGATGTATGTGTTACTCATGTTAGTTGGATATGTTTTTTGATGTTGTGGATATGGATTTGATTCCCTTGTTGATGGTATGTACCTGCAGCAATTCTAAGTTATGTGAAATCTTCATCTATGGAATTTTGGGAAATTCTGGTTGTTTTAGTACAATTATGTTTGACTATTAAATGTCAGTCATATATGTGTGACAAGTGTTATTTTTTTTGGGTCGTTGAAGTTCTCTACCATGGTTGGTTAATCTCTTGTGATGTGGTACAGAAGTGATAGTATGTGAAAATTGCTCGTGAATCTCTAATGTTGCATATGACCCACAAGAATGAATAAACTAAAACTTTACAACAATGAAATATTAAGGACTTAAGTTAGGAATAATGAAAAGGAAAATATATTAATTAAATAATTAAGTAAGAAAAAATTTCCAATCTTCTCAGAACATTAAAAGTGTTATAATCCGCTAAATTTTCTGGTCTTCCCTGTGGTTGTGCCCTGATGAAAAATATTCTAACTATAGGCAGAAATTTAATCTTTCGCTTTCTCTATTGCTTATCCATGTTTCTAACCTTGGAATTTTGATGCATTGAGTATGATGTTTTTTTAAGGGGAGTAGAATGTAAAGCCCCGTTCGGTTTTGACTTATGTTTTTGCTTCCTTTCCCCTGCTGCTTTTCATCGAGTGTTTATTTTGAACTAGATTTTTTTTTTTAAAGGGGGGGATTTATCTTCCACCTAAACTAACTTTCTAACAAACCTTGGCTAAGTTGTTTGCGTAAAAGGAGGAGATGTTTTGGAGGTACCGCCAATTTTGGAGGGTATTGAGCATTATTAATTTTGAAGGGAATATTATTTAATGTGAAACTTAATGATTTAACTACCATATTACTCTTCCTCCCTGAAAACAACCTCTCCCTAGTAGGTGGCTTCACTAACTAAATTTAATTCTTGCTACCCATCGATTTGATTTCTTTCTGCAAAAAAAAGAAAAAATAAATCTTGGTTTTGAACTGGAAAAAGGGGGAATGGAGTTAGATGGCCTCCTACCATTTCATCCTTTTTTTTTGTTAGAGACGTCCTTGGAACATTTTTATTTAGTGATCTGAAATGCCATATTGTTACTAGATGCGTCGATTATTACAATTAAGAAAATTGTAGGGTTTGGATGGTTTCAACGTTGGCAAATATGCCTACAAATGGTGGGAGCAAGAACTTGTCATGTAAACTTTGTACCAAAATCCTTGAAAGAAACATGGCTGCATGGACTGTTTGGGCTCTGGTTTCTCACATACTGGTTTTTTGTTAAGAAAACAGTGTTGAAATTTGTAAGAAAATGTGTTTGGATGGTATAGAGCCTCCTGCTGCCTTTTGTCCCTGCCTATGCCTTTCAGGAAAACCAGGAGTGATTTTTGAGTGCACAAAAAGAAAATACAAGAGGAATTTTTTCCTGGGGTTGTACAAAATTCTGGTGGACGCATTTTTGAGTTAGGAAGCTTAGTTTAGGAATGTTAAGCTTTACCACCTTAACATTTACTAGTTTTAATAATCTCCTGAAATGAAATTTTTTGTTTTTTTTGAAATGGTAGCCTATATGGACCTCCACGCTAAATCCCTTTCATTTATTGGTAGAAAGTGGTTTTATACAGCTTAATACTCTTGTTTTGAACTCCAAATTTTCAATTTCTACATGTTTGTTTTCTTAGCAAAAGGGAAATAACAATAGGTTTGGGTTATTGGTGGGTTTGGATAGATTTACCTGATTTATTGTTGAGGGCCTCCTTATTCGACTACGAATATGTTATTCAGGTAAATTCTTTTAAATATTTTAAGGATAAAACAACATCTGGGTCTACAACAAAGTCTTTTCTTGTGCCCAGTTTATGGGCTGTGATGGGGATCACCAGATTTTCTTAAATGGCCCAAATAAATAAGTTTAATAGTTATGGGTTTTGTAATTTGATCATGTTATGGTCTTCATGAAAGAAATGAACGGTTGAATAGCCTTGTACTCTTGGCTCTGGATCACAAATTCTGGTTTAGAAGTTAGAACCAGGTTTAAACCCCCCTGCAACAAAAACTTTGTTTTCTCATTGTAAGGATTCAAGTTCTTTCTTAGGTTGAATCTTCCCAGTGTTCAAAACAAAATCATCATTTTCCTTTTTTTAATGTATTGCAGTTTTAAGAAAATTGATGTTTGAGCCCTCACCCCTTTCAACTCAGATTTAAAATAATAATAATAATAATATAGTTTATGAAAAACGTAGTCTTCTTAATTTTAAGTTTAGTTGAATGACGTGGGCTGATTTTTTCCCTTTTTCCCACTTTCAATAGTAGTACTCTCAACATTTATACATTTTTTTACATTAAGTGAATTAATTTACGGCTATCATTTGCCTCATACTTTAATAATTTCAATTCATAATATAATTGAATGAGGAATTTTAGATCCGTAGAAGCAGTTCCAAGATGGTGACTTGGAATAGTAAGACATGTGGCAAACATACTCTGACCAATCAATTCTTCATCAGGGACTAGCTACATTGCAAATTTTTATTTCTTTAGACATATTTCATCTTGGGAAATCATTTGATTGTTAATATCAATGCATGGTTGCTTTGAGAATTATTCCTTTTGAAATACACGGTGATTTGGTCGGTGACCTGTGTGTTGGGGGATTGTGCTCATTAGTTTATAGTTATATTTTTGTTTTCTGATGTAATAAGGGGTTTCGAAAGGGAAAAAGGTTAAAAAATATGTTTACCATATTAATACTAGGCATATAATGTTTTATACTCACTTATAGGTTATGTTAATCTATCTGGTATTATGATTAGCCTTGTTAAGAGTGGGTGTTTGTCTTGTGGACTCTAGATTTTGTATATTATATCTATTTTTTATTATCGGTCACCATATAATAACTACGGTGTCCTCCTGACACATGAGTAAGCCAATATTAAGTCATTCACCTTGATGTACTTAGTGTTTCTTTTACCATGAATACAAGCCGAACGATCTTACTTTAGCTAAGTATGGTTGGTCGAATAATTGTGATCTAAGGCTTATCCTATCTAGTTAATTTGATATATGAGTTATCCACCATATGCATTAAATTCTTCTCTTTTGGGTGAAGCAGAAAGTAAGTTGGGTTATGCTTACAATTAAAATTAGTTTTTTTTCTCTATTATAAAATTTTTGGTTGTGGGTAGGATGTAAAACTCTTTCATCAATAGTGGAGAATACTCCATTTCCCTTATGATTAAAGTATGGATATTGTGTTATTATATTATGAATTAAGTTTTGGGGAACATAGATGTGAACCTTTGCAATATGATGGCTTGTTGATGTTTATCCCAGGACCCTCTAATAGTATGATCAGGTTTGGTATGTGGCTGCCTTGGTCCTTATTAATGAAATTTGAGGGTATGTATATATATATATATAGAAATCTTGTTTATTATGATGGAAATTGATGTTAGGATTATTAATGGGTTTTGGTGATATATATTTAGATATCTTATCAATTTATGATCTGAGATTGTTGTCAATATAGTTATATCCCTTTGGGGGTACATATAACTGCTTATATAGAAATGGCTTTGAGTATGGAAACAATGATTTGATTATTAGATTTCAATCATATAATCTATATGATTACATTATTGAACTCCATAGACACATGAAATTTTGTTTCTATCTTATAAGTTCCTTTTTCATACTTTATTTAGTTGTTGACTTTGTTGTTTTATAGACTTTGTGCATAGCTGAAGTATGCAATTTTCCTTCTCCATCTTAGTGACATGGAATTTTTTTTGTTTCACCTTAAGATGATGAATGGTGATTAGAGCTTAGATCCATTTCTTGAAATAAAATATTCATTTTCATGATATTGTTAATAGTAGCATAATGTTTTTTTTTGTGTAATGCTTAACATGCTCAGTTCTCGTGAAATGACTCAGGCTAATAATTTGTGCAGATGGATTTATGAGTAGATGAGAGAAAGAATTGTAGAAAATTACATCAGTTTTGGTTATGAAATCCTTTTGTACAAATGTTTATTATGTTTTAAAACTCTGTAATGGGATTTGTGGAAACTTTAGTAGAGCACCATTGCCTTAGAAATTTTTTTTCTAGAGTAATGTTGTATTAAATAGATGAAACTAAAACGTGTGTATACTATTGTGAAGAATATATTTTTTGCACTGCATTGATATGGATAATTTCTATTATCTTATATAATCTTGAAAATAGTATAGTGTTGCTTGATTAATGTTGTTACCTTCTTGTTCCCCAGTCATAGTTCCATAGAATTGTTTTTTCTCCTTGGTTCATATGTCATGTCGAATAGAAATGATGTAACCATGATTAATTTAGTTGGTACTATGGTAAGATTTTTCTTGAGTCATAATTTTTCTTGGTGAACCATCTTCTAGGTCATGACATTAATACAATTTCTAGGTATATTTAAAGGGGCTTCAAATTATTTATAAAATTATGTATGTATGTATGTATGTATGTATGTATGTATGTATGTATGTATGTATGTATGTATGTATGTATATGTGTGTGTGTGTGTGTGTCTACACACACACAGAGATATATATATATATATATATATATATATACTATATAATATATATATGTATGTATGCTATGTATGTATGTATGTATATGTGTGTGTGTGTGTGTGTGTGTGTGTGTGTATTAATGTATATTTGATCTACTTGATAACATTTGAGTCTTTAAGTGGAAGAAGAGAAACTATCTATTTGTGTAAAAAAAATTTAAAAAGATTTACCTCCTACACCTAACCTAAACTAATAAACCTTATCCTTATTGTTGTGAAACAATAAATGATATTAAGTTAAATCAATGGTTAACTTTTGGGAGAATCCAAGTCTTAGTAAATAGGGGGATTTGTTAAGAAACCATAAATCTAGCTCATCGTTTTAAAACCTAAATTGTATTGTTTTGTCAAACTTAATCAAGCAAAGTCTAAATGAAGCTTTTAACTAATATTGATAAATTCTAAGTCTCCATAAAAGGTTGGTTAGTAACCAATGAGACTATGAAGATGAATTCTTTTTTAGTTTTCTTTTCTAACCCTTTTCTTGGTGCATTATAATAGTTCTTAAGTACTATTAAAATTTTGATCATGGCACAAAAAAGATTATTTTTCCAAACCTAAAATGGTACTTTCCCTCAATCAGAGCTTGTGTTTGCCACCTGGTGCTATGGAGGTGGGAAACAAATTTCATTATCATTAGTATGCATAAATAACCTTGTGAGAAGTGGAAAATATCCTTTACTAATCAAACGAATTAAGAAAGTTATTGACATTTTTATTTGGATGACCCTCTTTCAGGAAATTTGATATTTAGCTAATTACTCATTAATATAAAAGGAAGAAATCTAACTTCATAAGAAGAATTGTGTGAATCATTACATGAATATTCTAGAATGTAAGTTAAGTAATAAAAGGTGTTTTATTAATAAGAAACCTTAAATCGACTTCCACCATGGGATGCCCCTAACCGTTAGTGTGTTCTATGGTTGGACTAGTATGTGGTGTCTATTCGAAATGGGAAGTGATCAGTTTTAGGTCAGGTTTCGTAGATCCCCTTGTACCTTGGTGGTCAATTTTGTGTCAAGCCTATCAAGTGTTGGTGTCAACCATTGTGATAAATTTTGGTATCATTCAAACATCAGAATAAAATTACCCAAGATTTTCCATGTCATTCATGTGTTTGTTTTTGCAAGTGTTACAAAGGGATTCAAACTATTATGGATTTCATTTCCCGTAGAAACTAGATTTCCTAGCTCCAACTTAAGAAAAAAATTTACACTTTCCAATTTTTCCCTTCCATCTATCTATAAAATTCAAGAGTTGATGTGAGATATTATTCTTTATAAACTAGGCCTTAAGCCTCTCGATGCAAAATAGAACAATTGGTTGTTGAATCATGATATTACCTTTCTCCGTTATAATTCCATCACTATATACCAGCTATTGAGTCCCATCTCATCTACTAATACCCAAATCAATGCCCGATGGGGCCTCCAATCTGTGTCATCTACTTCGATTCATAAGATTTCCCATGTTTGGATCTCCTTTTTTTAGCATAAAGTTAACCATTTTATATGGTGCCTTATTTATCAAATCCTTCATGTTAGTGAACGTCTAAGTCAGAGTGGAATTCCTAATCCAAAATTCTCTTTCTACTCTAAACCATAATCTTTCAAACATTTTGTATGGTCTTGTCTCTATGCTCATGCCATCTGGTCTTGGATTCATTTTCTCTTTCAACCCTACCACCATGAGTTATTTTAATTAAATATGAATTTTTTTATAGACTTCAATCCTTAGCCTAATGATATTAATAATTTGTGGAAAATATTTAGAGCTTGTATTATTTTTCATATTTAGAAATCCCAGAATTCAATGTTATTCCAGAATGTTTCTTTATTCTCTTCTAACGACAAAGTGGTTAGTTTTTCTATTATGCACATACATATTTAAGCTCAAAAATAAAAGTTTTGTTTATAATTTTCTCACTTACAAGAGTTTCTCGCAAACTAGGGGAGTGTACCTTTAATGATGAGTCGGTTCCTTTCGGATCCTTTTCCACCGCCACCTCAGTCATCTCCACTATAGTGGTTTCCTCCACGAGGACCATGTCACAAAAACTGCTCTTTCAGCCACCACTATGACTCTCCCCAGGGTTAGCCTTCAACTTCCTCCTCTTCTAGGCTAGGTTGCAACCCTCCTTCAATGAGGAAGGCTATGATATATTATTGGCGGTCCTATCCTCCACCTGGAATTCAGAAACTAGATGGATCTTAACCACCTGGTTAGGGAATTATTATGCCTTTATATATGGAGATGTCATATCAAGATAGCTAGGAGTTTGATCCTCCTTTGGCCGAGCCATCAAGTGGAACATTTTTCCCTGCTCAATACGATCATCCTCCTCCTCCTAGAGTGGCAGCTTGTACTTAGTGATATATGATTTTATGTACTTCTTATGCTTTATGCTTTCAAGGTTTGGACTTTTTTTGGTGCCTATGTGGCATTTTTTTGGGATCGATAGTTTTCTGATCGTGGTTACTTTTGTAACTCTCTATTAATTTAATTAATATAAATGAAAGTTCCAATAATAAATAAGACTATCAATCGCATGTGTAAAATGTAATGTGAACACCAAATGGTATATATTATTTGATTTAGAGGGATAGTTATTACTTTTGTAGTTGATGTTGATAAGGGGTGTTATTGATTTTGTATGTGTAGGAATATAGATGAAGCATTATATTTTAAGGTTTTATCTCTAGATTTAAAATTTGTTACAAATTCGTACATATACCTTTGCAAATCTTATATCATGAGTGATATTTTTTTTCATACTATTGTGATCTCCATGGATTCATGTTCAGATAATGAAATTAACATGTCTATAGGATCGTCACACTCCAAACAAGTGTCATATTCGTTCCTTCATTTAAAGTGTTCATCCACAATTTTCTCCACAAAAAAAATGAAAATCTTAGTAGGGTTTTTTTATTTGCACCTAATCCCTTATAGATCAAGCCAACCTAGCAGAATAATGTAATCCCTCATTCTATAAGTGGCAATCATTTCCTGAACCAAATACTAAATCCCTACACATATTTTGGACAATTTCTATTCATTCCTTGAACAAATATATAAACCTCTATCATTTTCATTTCCCAAATTGATTGTCGGAGTATGGTTCTGGTGTAAATCCAAAAGTAAAGAAATCAAATATACAGTATGAGCTTAAACAACATAGAATAATACCTATTTTTTAAAGATATGCATGAGAGTATTATTATACCAATTAGTCGTCTCGGTATCAAATTCCAAAATCTTAAAAAGTAGATTAAATTTTGATAGACTTCGTTCGTTGCCTAATTATTTGCAGTTAAATAGAAACTTGTATAAAAATTGGGGTAAATGCTTTGAATAATAGGAACATTCATGAATCCCTAATTGAATAATTCTATGCAACCTCTAATCAAACTGGCCAAAAAACTTGAGGCATTGTTTGAAAAGTGCAAATATTTATTTTGTATTGAAAATTATCCCATAGGAATTACATGGAGGTAAATATTAGAAACAAATGGATACCTAAAATATTTAGTTTACTTATAAAACAATCCATAATTGTTATTATACAAAAGAAAGTATGTATAAGCATAAGAACACCTATATGGATGTAGTCAGGGCCATGACAAAAGAAGATCCCACTCTTTTCTTAAAAAACTGCATACCATCCCCATAAAATGATCATTTGGAATTTGTTACTACAAGAAAGAGGTTGCATAGAGTAGGCTCTTCAAAAAATCTAGTAAGTGTTCCTCCTAATAATACTACAACTATATGAGTTTGGAATATAGCCAGTGTACCATATAGAAAGCCTAGACAACCACTACATCAGCTAAGGTATGTGAATCCATCAAATAATAATGAAAGGGGAATTTTTCAATTCCACAACAAGATCATATAGAACAAAACTTCCTAGGTAAAGGGAAGGCATGATATTTTATAGAATATTATATTAAAACAAAAAATTGTTACTTGGTTGTAAAACTCCACTTCTGGCACAGGTTGGGAGTGTGCAAGAAAATATTATCTATATTTACACCTTTAAATTGTAGTTTCTTAAAGTTTTCCTATTGATCTTTTCAATAAACCCATTTTTTGTCTATCCTACCATCATAGCAGTTTATGTGGCTACATTTATTTTTGAGGTTCTCAAATAGTTCTTGTGCCTTGTGTATTCTTTCACATTTTGCATGCATACTAGCCAGGGCTCTACCAACTACCAAAAAATTTATAAAGCAACCATTTTGGCACAAGCTAAACATTTTATGGCAAAGGTTGAGGAATTATGTCAACTAGATCATGTCTTATATACTTCCAAAAAAAATTGACTTATCAACCATGAAATTTACAACTACAACATATCACAAAAAAAATCTTACATATTAACCAGGGAATTTTCAACTGCAACATATAACAAAAAAAACTTTCTATTATGCTTTGGTAGATGTCCAAAATTTTCTTCTAGATTAAGCAGGGCACTTGCAACTACAACATATGAAAATATCCACTTTCTATTATGCTTTGGTGGATGTCCATACACGGTTGCAAATATCTTATTTTATCATGAGTTGGGATTATGCTAGTAAAGGTGAGATGATTGGGTTGGAAATTTTTCCATTGTATTTGATGAAATAGTTTCAATACCCTTATTTCTATTATAAGCTGGAAGATGAGATCTACGAGCTTTCAGGAATTTGGTTGAACAGTTCACATGATAAGTGCATGCCTTGAGTAGGATCTAAGAAGGATTTTGGCCTCTATCAAAATTAAAACCTAAGAATAAGGCATGAGCATCCATGAAAGTGTAATGGAACAATTATTTTTTTCTCTCATCTTATTTTTTGATCATGCACACAATTTTGTAAAATCCCAACACATATTTAGCATGAAATTTTGTAGGAATACACTTGGAAAGTGAACTGTTTGACACATTTCTTCTAGATATTTAATCTAATATTTCACATGCCGAGTGAATTCTTTCTACATCAAAATATGAAATATACGAACCCTGAAATCATGAAATAGAAGATGCCCACGCCCTAGTTTCTACAGCTCCCATTTTGACACAAGTAGGGATAACCTTCAATAAATTTTTTTTAATAAGAATCCATGATAAAAAATATAGTTTATAAATGCTAAACCCTATTTTCTAAAAATGAGAAGGAAAAAATAATTTGTAAGGTCTATACTATTTACCAACAAATGCAGTCGAAGACATTGTAGATTGTTAGGTGCCTCCCAAAAGTTGTGTCCATTGTTAAAATGGAAACCTCATAATAGAAAATGGACATCTATCAAAGTGTAATGAAACAATTATTAATTTTCCCATCTTATTTTCTTGTCGTACATATAATTTTGAAAAATCCCAATACATATTTAACATGAAATTGTGCAGGAATACACTTGGCAAGCGAACTGTTTGACACATTGCTTCCAAGTATTTAATCGAATAGTTCACATGCCCACTGAGTGATTTTCACATCAAAATATCAAATATACGAACCCTGAAAGCATGGAAAACATTTTTCTCGTTCCCTAGTTTCTACAACTCCCATTTTGACAGAAATAAGGAGAACCTTCAATAAAAAAAATTAATAAGAAACCATAACAAAAATACAATGTGTAAAAGCTAAACCTTATTTTTTAAAATGAGAAGCAAGGATATAAATAATGCGTAATATATATACTATTTACTGATATATGCAGTCAAAGACATTGCAAATTGCTAGGCAGTTGCCGAAAACATGCAACTTCACTCATTTTTCTAAAACTGGCCACCGAAAACATGCAACTGCCTCATTCGAATGAAACTTTCGCAATAGCTAAAAATAGGCAAAACATCTTACCTCGTGTCAAAAACTCCATCAAATTTAACCTAATGTTGTGAATTACCACATGCTCTTTACGATAGGGGGAACACCTTTCGACATACTTTTGAGACATAGGCGTTCATCCATCGAGCCCAATTGATTACCCAATACACTTAATTCACTAACAAAAATAAATCAAATTTAACCATGAATTTAATAAAAAAATATTAATACATTTACTATAAAGGGTGTTCCTCACTAAAAAAAGTACACTTGTTATGTGTACAAGTCTAGAAAGAGGAAAATGATTATAAATTTCTTGCTTGAAATTAGACATGTAAGATCAAATTCAAGTATAATATTCTTTACCAAATGTTTTTTATAGAAATGTCTCTAAAGTGTGGTTGTTGTTGATTGGTGTTGTAATTTCTCATCAACATGGCATCTCATAAACCACATGTCTTCATGGGAATCTATTCCACTTATTAAAATATTGAAATAATTAATGACCTATTATATAATCTTTGTAGATAAAATGAGGAAGCTTTAATTACAATATTCGACCCCCCATGTGGATGTGTCCATTCTAGTCACATCAATTTTTTTTTACGGTTTCAAATTTTTAGACCTATATTATATATCACATGTCATTTCTAATTTATGTTGTATTCCTATAATATGTAGTGCCCACTCCTCTTCGACACTAATTATACTATGATTTTAGTTTCAGCTGATTAGAGACATGGACCTTAGTATTATATTTTAGTTAGCATGTTGTTAAGATACAAGGGGCATCATGATTACTATTGTGTTCTAACTATTACTTTGGACTGTATGGATGTATTATGGAACTTGATGGACATTTAAGGATATTATGATGATCAACAATGGTTACCTTGTTATATACTGAAATTTGGATTCTTGCCATATTGAGTATATTTAAAGTATTGGACTAACCATGTGATCTCACTGATTTTGTGAATTTCTAACAATATGATGGTTTTAGGGATCTGTAATATGTTGTTGAGAGTATCTAGTAGTTAGGATTTATAGTAGATATAGGGAATTTAATGGTTATTATATAATGTGAATTGGATTATGATTGATTGTAAATTATTTACTAGAGTAGAATTGAAATGTTAAGTGATTTCAAATCATTGATAAAAATTTGTTAATTTGATGATAATAATTTAGCTACGTTATCTGACTATGTTAATTGATAAATATATGTGTGTGTTGTATTGCTTGAAGTATGTTGAGGATTGTATTATGAATGTCTTATGTGCATTGATTTCCATGACATATTGATAAGGCCTTGATGCTAGAAAGGAATTATTGTTTGTGATTATAGGAAAATGATATCATTATACACCAAGAGGGGATAGGGGACCAGCCACAAAAGAATTTTGGGTGTTTTGCAACAATGCCAAATTTGACAACTTGTGTTTAATGTTGATGTTGTGTAATCACATGATTCGTTAGGAGGTTTCCCATGGAAGGTGACCTCACATGTGTTGCCATGGGGTGTAATGTTTTCCATTAAATTTTGTGTGTATTTAATTATTGGGAAAATGTAGTCACTTCATTAACACTTGTTAATGTGTATTGATTAGCTAATTTAACTTAAATTCTAAACTAAAAGGAAGAGTTAACATTTAGGTAATAAATAGAGTAGATATTCCTTGATTTTTTCTCAATGTGGAATTCATTAATTTCTTTTAGGTGGTGTGTACTCTTCTTCCCTTCCCAAATTCGAATTTTTACTTGTAGGCAACTTTTCAAGCCTTGTGGGACAAGTTAACCTTGTCCCTTAAATCTCAAACTCTTCTACCAACCACACTTATGAAGTGCGGAGCTTATTTTGACCATTTTAATGCATTTCTTGAGTGTAGAAGAGAAAATAATGGCACTTTTCTAATTACCACATTTAATTCATCCTTCAAGGGTATGAAAAGCATGTTAGAGTGTAATGTGTGCATGTTATAGCCTTATGTGCTCATTTAATTGCATTGTTTTTGGGGTGTTGACTTGTGAGTTGGAATGGAGGGATGATGAAGTGTCATCCTAATTGGATCCACCTCATCATATTCAGATCCCTTTTCTATTTATTGAATTAATTTGAAGGATTTTGTGTTACTTTCCTTATTTTCTTATCTTGCACTTTTCAAATTTGGTCTTGCATGCTTAGATCTTGTTGGAGTTCGATTGTAGGATTGTGCTTGGTGTGAAGGACTTAAATCTTGTTAAGTAAAACATTTAGAAGCTTGATGGAGAGGTAGGATCTCCACTTGTTGTCATTTTTTAATTTATACATCTAGATGTAAAGTTTGTGCTTGTTTGAATATTGTATGAGTGTTACGAATGTGATTTAATTTGGTGGGTAGGTTTCCTTAAGAATTGTGTGGGAGATGGAATTATGGAACCATTGAGGAGGGAAAAGGGAGTTTTGAGGCATGCATTTTTGGAGGGAGTGTGATTAGGAGTTCCACCTATGGGGAGTGAAAAGGAAAACATTGACATATTTTTGCACATTTGCAAGGGCAGAGATAAGGATGTATTTGAATGTTTTATATTGTGCACGAGGAGGATTTTGGGTAGAACTCCTACTTCACTTGTGGGAAAAAAGGACGTGGTTACCATATTACTTGATCCTTTTGGCTTGTTTTTAAACCTATGTTTTTGTATGAAATTATAAATCTTTTTTGAGTGTGTCTATTTTAGTGTGTTGTTTATTGTGGATTGCATGTTTTATGGAAGCCATTTTTGTGAAGTTTTCAAGTTCCATTACACACCTCATTGTTCTATAGTTGGGGCTTACAGTATAATAAGGAGGATGGCTTCTCCTCTTATTAGATTAAAGGTAGATTGAAGAGCATCACCTAGCCCACTTTCTTTGTATTGTGATTCAAATTTGAGGCTTGGAGCAATTACATCATTGAGAAAATAAAAGGTTTAATTTTGTCAGGTTTATCCTATTCTATCTAAGTGGTTGATTTGCAATCCTTGTAATTTAGTTTGGAAAATCTGATTTTATTATTCATTTGAGAAGTGAATTTTTTTTGGAAAGGAGAACGTGAAGATTTCTTATTGTTGATCAATGTATCCCCTTCAAACTTGTAAGTTATGTTAAGTGTGATTTTGATTTACCTATGGAAAGGATGCTTATTTGAGATGGATATATAAAAGAGTATGTGTTTAGGTGTTTATTATAAAATGACCTTATTGTATTCGATTTACTTGTTTAAAGAGAAAAAGAATGAACCTTCATTGACTTGTGTCTATATTTGATATCCTTTTTCCGATGGATTTGTAAATTGTGAAATTTTAATATCATGGATATAAGTATCCAGCCTTGTAATTTAAATGATGTACCCCTTATTATATTTTCAAAAAAAAAAATCTTCTTTAAATTGTATTTCCTTAACAATAGACCCAACAACTCCCTTAAATTAAAATATATATAATTAGTTATAAAAATAAGTATTCTTTCACAAATAGATTGTGGAAAAAAAAGATATATATTAACAAAAAAAACCTTGTGTAACGCTCGGATTAGACACAGATCAGAACAACATGACAATTAACAAATATTTTTTTGTTTTACTTTCTCTAAGTTTATACGACACCATATGTGATCACAATGGGCTACAACCAACTCTCGATAGGTTTGACACAACATTTACCACCTAGGTACAAGGAAACCTAAGATACCCATCACGAGATTGTTCACTTCCCATTTCAACAAGACCTCACATATTAGTCCAACCACAGAACACACTTACAGTTAGGGGCATCCCATGGTGAAAGTATTTTTAAGATTTCTTATTTGCTAAATCGTCTTTTAATTTTTAACTTACAGTCTCGAATATTCATGTTATGATTCTTAAAAAAATTCTTACAAAGCTAAATTTCTTCCTTTTATACTATTGAGAAAGTAGCTTAGGATCATCTATAATATGTCAATTACTTGTTTAAATTTTTTTATAAAAAATAGGGAGGCATATAATTCCACAAGGCTATCATCCAAAATCACGCTAGAGAAACTTGTTTCGAAATTGCATTGTACCAGAAGATGAGCGTAAGCTCCAATTGAGACGGAGTTTCATTTTTGGTTTGGAGATAAAACATCATTAAGCAAGGATCAAGGTTTAAAAACACTAAAAATACAATTACAATTTACCATGGTAAAATTTTTAGGTAGAGGGTTATATTGAATTCATCTTCAAGAATCCGCTAGTAAAAGCAAGTCTTTTATCAAGAATAAGGAATTTATCATGATTGGGAAAAAGCTTCATTTAGGTTCCTCTTGATTAAGTTTGAAAAAATAATACTTGAAAGGTTTCAAACAACTGAGATAGATTTAATGATTTATTATTCAATCTCTCTTACTACGACCTTTCAATTTTTCAAAAGTCAAACATTGATCAAATCTTAAATTATATTTAACACCCCACGACAAGTAAATAGGTTTATTATTACATCTTAGAGTAGCAAGAAAAATATATTTTCCTTTATTTTACATAGGTAATAGTCTTCCTACCTTTCACTTTAAGAGTATAGACTCCCTCTGGCATTTCAATGTTATATTTATTTTTGAATAAATTTATGAGAAAAACTGTTACTATGCCTAAAATTGCATGATTTCCCTAACCGAGAAGGGGGGTTAAATAAACAAGACTATAAATTGAAAATTCACCATTGCCTTTATTAAAAAAACATAACTAGGTTACATTAGTTTCCATCCAAATTGGCACACCAAATAATGGTGACATCATATTCGAAAGCACTTAGACTAGGAACAAAAGGAGATCAAACTAGGTCAAAAAATGCTACACTATTTTAAATATTTCTCTAATTTCATTAAAAAAATACTCATAACAATATGATGATCAAATTATATTCTTTGCAAAATAATTTACAAGTTTTGTTACAACTTGTTAAGAAAACCTTACTTCACAATTACTGAAAACCAAAGGTAAGAGGTCTTTCAAACCTCTCTAAAAGCACCATCCCAAGATCTACAAAGCATTAACCTTTTATAAAAAATAATTTATAAACAAAACTTAATAAAATTCTATAAATATTTCCTTTTTCTACCCACAAAATCCATTTTCACATTTATTAACCTAAGTTAGTTTGCGAGAACTGAGCAAGATAAGACTACACATAGCAACAATATGTTACTATCTAATAATATCGAGAAAGGAAACACTCTATTTCAAGAAAAGGAAACGGGAATATATCCACTAATCTACTTCTTAAGACAAAAAATAGATATGAAGTTTCTACCATGCTAATAAGAAGGAAGCCATATATTTCAATTAAGAATAATGTCTCTATTCAACAAAAGCGTAAGAACCGATCAAGAAGATCCATAGACTTTAAGAGTTAGAAATAACACACCGAGTGCATGGTTATTTTAATCATGTAATCATGTAGATCATATAATTGAAATCCAGTTACATAAATTTTAAGAACAAAAATAAAACATTCACCATACTTTTTAAGTAGGAAGTCATAAGTTGCCAATAGCAACAATGTCCCGAAAGCAACAAAATTTTTACTCCCAAACAAGTAGGAACATAGCCTTAGGAGTTAGAAAAAAGTGAAAAGGGTATTGGCATTTCAATCATGTAATCCTATATATTATATGATTGAAGTCTAATACACAACTAACAATGTAAAAATTACTAAAGAGATACCAGATTTATATAATGACAAAATTTGACAAAACAATCTAGGAGGAACTACGGGTTTAAAATTTCAACATGGAGAGTTGAGTGTATTGAAATTTCAATCATGTAATAATATAGATTATATGATTAAAATTAATACACGACCACCAATCTAAATTATTTTTAAAAAGAAGGAAAATATATACTAGTTTCAGTCAATGAATCCAAAAGATTCCACAATCATTCTGGAAGAGGCCAATGCCCTTATAGGTTAGTAACAGCAAAAAATGTAAAAGAGAGTTCCATTATGAAAGAAACATTCTAAACATCCATCAAAGTTTTATAGCACTATGGATTTACAACCCTCCTTAATAAGTCTATAGTTTATGTTTAAATAAGTGGAATTATCACTTTCTAAACACAATATCTTTTAAAGTAACCCTCGTTACTGTAATGCCCACTCCTCTTCAACACTGTTTAAACCGTGTTATCAATTTAGAAATGATTTTTAATCTTAAACCTTGTTCTTTTATTTTATTTAGCATACTAATAAGATGTGCGAGACATCATGACTCTGTTTGTGCTCAAAATAGTCTCGCCCCATTTTACCTTTGCAATCCATCGATTTATGGTCTCTATCATATTTTGTTTCCCCATGTTGTGTCAGGGACGTCTCTGATTTATTTTTATGCCATAATTAATTTTTTCTTGGGTCAAAGTTCATGTATGGGTTCATTTATGTTTCCCTGTTTCTCCATTCCTCTGAAAGTGCTCTGTAATTTGGGTCTCCCATTCTTTGGTTATCTAAAAACAAGGGCCCTCCCATTATTTCCATTTTTTACAGTCAGGATTTTCTACCTTTGTCATTTTTTCCCTAAATACTTGAAGGAAAATGAATGGATGTATCTCTGAAGAGCGTATTTTGAGCCTTGTAACATTTCTAAAATTCTCTGTCCTTGGAGAAAATTTCATCTCCGGGTTCAAATGGTTGATTTTCTGCATTTTATAGTTTGACGAGCATTTCACCCAGTGAAATTTACATCCTTGCATCAATAGGAAATGTGGCCTCTTTTGGTTGGACAGTGGCTGGTGGTAAGAATACTTTAAAATTATCACTGAATCACCTCAACTTGGAAATAACCTGTCTACGTGGATCCCATGGTTCCACTCAATTTGAAGATTGGTTCTTTTTGTGCTTATGTGGCTTCTTCTGAGTTGCATCGGGAGGACACGTGGAGGTTATCTGTTGAAACTTATCCTCTTTTGAAACTTAGGACAATATTTCTAACTGCAGCCCGTGGCCCCGCCAGTTTGGCAGAATAGGGACACATGGTGAGCCCACACTCATTCAGGGTCTTTTCTCTTGGGCACCATTTTGAAATTGAGCCATGAAGACATGTGAAGCCTTCTGCCGGGTCTTTCCATACTTATTCTTTTTTCAAAAGGTTTTGATAGGCCTAGGAAACATGAAGGGACCAAGTATTTTTGAGGATGAGCCCTTGATTTTATTTAAACAAGCACCAGGAGGACAATTGGAGTCCTTCGCTCACTTTGCATTTTGCTTGGAATTTTCAACGGCCAAAGGAGATTGCCTCGGACCCTGACACATGGCACCTTCTGTTGAGCTTTAATCCTTCAAACAAATTTTGTCGGGCCAGGACACATGTTGAGTCCGCGCTCATTCAAGGTCTCAACTTTTGGGGACCATCTCAAGATGCACCATTTTGATGTGTGGTAGTTTAAAAAGTCAAAAGGTGGGGAAGTGAACCATCAGGGGCAACTTGGATTTTTTGCCTCTTAGGGGTTAAAATATCAAAATGGCCTGCAAGCCCGACAAGAGGGATGTCAAGGTCTTGGCATTGAAAATGTCAAAGGGGTGGGGAGGCGGACCATCGGGAGGTAACTTGTTTTTTTTGCCTCTTGATCATTCAAAAGGATTAAAACATCAAAATGGCCTATAAGCCTGACAAAGCATAAGTCAAAATTTAATGGGAAGGTCAACGATGGAGGTGCAGACTTTCAGGGGAAATTTGGTAAATTTTCCTTTTGAGGAAAAAGGAGTTAAAATTAAAAAAGTGAAACGTGGTTCTGATTGCGACCCACATCAGAGACACAGTGTGAGGCGGATTTTTTAAGGGTAGAGCTGCGGGGGAACCTTGGAAAAATTTCCCTTTTCTAAAAATAGGTGAGATAGTAGAATTTAGCCACAATTCCTTTGGGACCCACATTGGGACATGTGTCAGGCACATTTTTCATAGGCGGAGGGGCGGAGCAAAATGGGGATTTTTTCCATTTTTCCAAAAAGTTGTAAAAGGAAAAAGGATCCTGTAGGCCCGCTCTTAAATTGTATCTTCCACGTGGACGGCCCCAAATTCAAAATAGAAGATCAATGGTAGTTGTGCATCTGTGCGTCTGCATCTGATTTTCTGCCATTTTTCAATCCAAATCTCCCGGGGATGCGTATTATTACAGGTTTTTTTATCATTTCTTGGAGTCTCCTCCACGAAAATTGAAGAGGAACATTAATCTAGTATCCTAGTTTGGTGGGGAAGGTCTGTAAACGTCTCTCACCATTAAATATGCAATCTGACTATCAGATTCGACCCAAATTTTCTTTCTTTGGCACATGAAAGACCTGTTGATATCTTGGTTTGGTGAGGAAAATCTAGGGACGTCTTTTTCCATTAAGATGAGATCTGACCTCTAGGCTCAAATCTGATCTTCCATTTTTTCTTCTCCTCGGGCATGCAAAGAACCAAATTGGACAGAATAGGGGCAGAAGTGCTTTGAAAATAGAAGGAAGAGTGATTTGCTAGAGGAAGGAGTTGAATGCGGGAGATTTTCGAAGAGATCTACCCCGTTGGGCACTTGACAACTTTTTGTACAGATCTAATTCTAGGAATCATGATTGAGATCATGGCAAGCACTGGTACATTCATTGTTTGGTTTTTTAGGGGCAAAACACTGTTGTAAAATGTTATAAATTTCATGAATTTATCGTGTAAATGGTTGGAGTGTTAGAGGTCAGTACTGATTTTTTCTAATAGAAAAAAGGATTGCTAGAACCCATCCTTCTTGAGAAATCATCTGAAGAAACCTATTTTTCTCCTTTTGTGTTGAAATTTGATCATGTCAAGGTGGTTGCGAGCGTACAACCATTGACAAGCTCTGAGATTATTCTAGAAAATTTCTCCCACTGATAAATTTAATCAAACTTGAATCAATCTGTGTGGATCTTATGGGAAAATTTAGTGTTTGCTTCATTCATGAATGTATCCAAGTAGTTTTCTTTTCCCTGTTGAAATCTTACACTAAAATCTTTGTGAATCACATAATATCTAATCCTTGTGATAGTTTGGTGGCATTTGCAATTTCATTTTTGATGAGAGATTTCATCTGGGAGTGAAATAGACAATTTAAAATCACGTTTCTCTCATCTAGTTGACTATAAGATTGTCTGTTAGTCCTTTGAGGTGTATCTCAAGCGTGATTAAACTCAGAGGTTGATAATATTTGAGTTAATTTTTCCAATTCGAGCCTTCGTTTTAGAATCTCTTGATAGTTTGTATGGAAAAGTGTTGATCTGGGCCTCCATTTAAACACATATTCTAGATAAAGAAAAATCCTAGCTATTGCTCGATGGCAATCTGTTGGTTCAAGTCTCTCCATTTTTGTAAAAACACTCAAGGAACTTGGTGAATCAAGTTCATTTCTACCTCACCTCCCACCAAAAATCCATCTAAAAAAAACCAATCATAACCATACTACCGCTTTTTGTCACATGTGTATATACTAATGCACAATTTTTTACTACTAGAACATGTAGAAACAATCAGGTTTTCAAATGTCTTTAATAGCCCTGAACATTGCTTAGAAAATATCTCCATTATCTAGAGTGACAACTCGTGAGAGTTAAGTTTTTGTTGCATTTATCATATTTTCTTCAAGGTCTTCTCAATAATTTCATAAGGAAGGATATATACATCTCCTCCACAAAACAACAGTCTACAAAAGGGGTCCTTGTCACCCTGGTTGAAAGGCACAACCATAAAATAGTGAGGATAGGTCAAATCCTCTTAAGGGTGCTACCGACTCCTTATCAAAGCATCTGAGTGCCAAAAAGTTGCAAGCTACATTTCATTGCTTCTCCAACTACAAAACGACACACATACATGCTCTGCTATGTGCCTCTGAGCATCTTGTCAAATCCTGTGATGTCTACTCTAGCCTTCTGAGGGAGATTTAATTCGGGTACCAAAACTATGGACCATGATACGAATTTTTTCAATCACTTGAAGGATAAAGGGGATGTAGTGTGTTGACCAGCATACTGCCAATATCAATAAGTGATAAACTTTAAGTACTCTTTACAGGGGGACTCCTAAAGGATTCACTGATTACATGTAATGATGGTGATACCAATTGCTGCTTCATCATAGATGTCTCCTTTGAGCTACTGGAGCTTATAGGAAATAAGATATTTCTTGTGGAGGAGTAAGATCAAGTTGGTTTGAGCAGTAAAGAAGGGAAATCACCGATTTTTTCAACGCATTTGCGATGAAGGTTTTTCCATGGCTCGACAAGCCATCGAACGAGTTGAAGGATTTCGCTCATTAATAATCTTGACTCCAAGAGAGAAATCCGGGTGAACCAAGGAATTTACATGGGCTTGTGTGAGGATACTTAAATAGCTGAAATTCCCAGGACTTGTGCTGAAAATTCCCAATAACATATTGGAATGGCCCAAGTTGCACTTGGACCATTCGTGCGTACAAAATGCAAAAGACTCGAAATTGTTGCACTCAAAGCAATATGGTCTTCCTTTATGCTCGGGATTCCAAGGTTATAAATCAGGGAACATTTGAATTTGCCCAATAGTATAATATTTTTTATTAGTATGAGGATTATAATTTATTAATGATCTATGGGTGATTCTAAATGCACGAACTTTATTGACCTACATGGATGTGAGTCAAGTAATTTTGGAAGAGATGGATTATCATTTATCCCTGTGGATATGTGACACATGTGTATTGCATCACACAGCCATTTGGAGAGTTAGCTAATGGAAATTCTTGGACCACTGGAAGCCCATAGATAAAAACCGGTTGTGCTCTAGTGGAAAATGCACAAGTTCTCTGAAAACGCACAATATTGGGTGAGGAGATGTTATATGCGAGTAAGTTTTTATCAAAATAAGTAAATATGATATCTAGTGATGCAATATATTTTCGATTATGAAGGATTGTCAATGCAAAGAACTAATTGATTAAACATGAACTGGAATATAGGAGCCTGATTTACCTTGAATATAAAGTTATGTAAATGCATCAAGTAAGAGCTAAATAAAGTGCAAGAAATGACCTGGCAACACCTAAGCAAAGGGAAATGTCTCACAATCAGAATGGCCATGAAATTTTGCAAAGGTCTCAGAGAGGCCTTAGCTGATTTGGTCAGCTCGCAAGAATGGGTCTCATTGTGAATACTGTGATTCTAAGCAGAAGGAGGAAATGACTTCACAAAGGCTCAAGAAATATAGATATTGATGAATTTTTAATAATGATTTAAAGGAAACCTTTCTAAGGTTTTGGGCATTTGGGATCCCTTTATCTGAGTGGTTGGAGTGCCTTGGTCATTTGCAATGAAGGTCCTGTTATTGGCAATTTTTAACTACAGGAAAAATTGGTCAAACACAACCTTTAACGGGAAAAATAGACAGGGTATGGCCCAATCGTGTGGACTCGCCTTTGATCTAAAAACTCAGTTCGAGAGTTATCATCAACACAGGAACCATGGAGGATGACATGTGCCTCAACGGCGCATCGCTAATAGTGGAGTCCAAAACAAGGTCCCCAATGAGCGCCAGATTGCCATGTGGCCAGGAGTTAAGGCAGGAGTAGGCGAGACTGGTCATTGAATCAGCCAAATAGAAAAAATTCTACGGAAGCCTCCATGCATCCAATCGGCACTCCTTTAAAGGAAAAATTTGGGGGTAGGTCTCAAATAAGCACTAGCCTGCCACATTTTCGGTTTCAGAAAACAGTCTCATCGGCTGTTGAAAATTCACAGAGCCGTGGGAAACCCCTGTATAGTCAATGGCACAACTTCAAGGATGCGACCCAAAAGGAAAGACCCAAACATGCACAAACCCCCCCATGTGTCTCGGGTTAGACATATGGCCCCGCCAAACAAAAGGGACTAAGCTAAACAAGAGGAAATGGAGGAGCAGCCCACAGATGATGCCCCGTGTTTCATCGTCACAATTTAGGGAGCTGGGTATCTTCCCTCCTCAACCTCATTGCAAATATATTGTGTCTAGTGTATTGCTCTATGCAGGGCCCCTTCAACTCACTAAAGGGAAAAGGAAGGCATTGTGTTGTATGAATATGATTTTGTGAATCATTTTATAGCACTAAGGCGAGAGCATTGTAAGACCCTCTCTAGTGTAATTTTTTCTTTTTCAAGGGGTGGATCCAAGAGAGTTTGTGTCCCATTCTGATCGCCAGCTCCTTACGTGGCTCATAGATGGGATCACCACTTTAGCGTAGGCCATTAAAAATTCATAAGACCGGTGAGCAGGACTCCCATGCGTCCTTTCTCAAACCTTAGATTTCAATAGAAAGTTTTTGTTATGTTTATGGAGCCTATTTTCATGTTAGAGTGTGGTACACCTTCTATGTGTTACACTCGGGTATTTTTACGGTGGTCCCGCTCGCCGGTGAGTGGGTCAGGGGGGTTCGGGGGGGGATGAAGCCCCCCCAATGGAAGGGGGCTCAGGAGCGAAGCCCCCCGAAGCAAATTTTCATGGGTGGTTTATTAACCCATGGGTAATGGGTAACCATTATGGACTATTTTTGGGCCCATGGTTTTTTAGTACCCATTGTTTTGTAAAACCGCCTCTTCAGCTACCCATAGGTTTATGGGACGGTTTTGTTTTTTTTCCCATTGTTTGATACCCATGGTTTTGTAAAACTACTTAAGTAATTGTCTATTTATATGGTCTTATGCATATGATAGATAGACAAGAAAATGTATTGCAGATGTGTTTTGAATTCGGGTGTGAATTCTGTAGAGTTTGTTGAGCATAGCTCCAAACAGATCTGGGTATTGTATTGAGAGAGTGGAGGCTTGTAATAAAATCTAAGCAAGTGATTCTTGGTGGACGTAGCCCAAATTGGGTGAACCACGTTAAATCTTGTCTCTCTGTGTTGTGTTATTTATTCTGCACTTTTATTTGAGATCTGTAATATTTTCTGCATATTAGTTTCTACTCTTGCGATTCTGTAAGGGATTATTCCACATATTTTATCTCTTATTTCCTAACAATTGGTATCAGAGCCTGGTTTGGTTTGCTGAAGTGTTGAATCATAGGGAAAGTTTTTAGCTTGAGTGGGAGCTATGGTAGATGATGGAAGATCTAGGGTTGATAAATTCAACAGGGCAGAATTTCAGTCTTTGGAAGATGCAGATGGAAGATTACCTTTATCAGAAGGATCTTTATACTCCACTGTCTGAGAAGGTGAACAAACCCTCGAGTATGACAGATGTGGAATGGGATTTGTTGGATCGGAAGGCACTTGGAACGATCCGGTTGTGTCTTGCATCTTCGGTATTATTTAATGTTTCAAAGGAAAAGACTACAAAAGATCTAATGGATGCATTAGGGAAGTTGTATGAAAAACCCTCTGCCTCTAATAAGATATTTTTAATGAAAAAGTTGTTTAATATGAAGATGTCTGAGAATGGTTCAGTAGCAGATCATTTAAATGATTTCAATACGGTTGTGAATATGCTAGCTTTGGTTACAATAGAATTTGATGAAGAAGTTAGGGCTTTATTAATTCTGTGCTCTTTACCTGAGGAGTTGGAATAGCCTGGTAATGGTGGTAAGTAACTCGGTTCCAACTAACTTGAAGTTGAAGTTTAAGGATGTTGTAGGGGTGATTCTAAGCAAGGAAATGCGAAGAAAAAGATCTGGGGAATCTTCTACTTCAGGGAATGCTATTGACAGTGGAAACTAGAGGGAGACAAAAGAATAGAGGAAACCATGGAAAATCGAAAGATCAGGCAAGGTCAAAATCCAAAAGCAAGATTGTATGTTGGAACTGTGGAAAGTCTGGGCATGCAAAGAAGGACTGTTGGGAGCTTCAGGACAAGAAGAAACAACAGGAAGAAAACAAGAAGGCAAAATGTGGCAATCGGGTAATGTATGTCAGGATGCTTTGATTCTTTCTTTGCATAATATTACTGAATCTTGGGTTTTAGATTCATTAGGGGCTTCTTTCATGCTACTCCACATAGGCATTATTTTGTTGATTATGTTTAAGGGGATTTTGGGCATGTTTTTCTTGGTGATGATGAGCCTTGCAGTATAGTTGGAAAAGGTTCTGTTCAAGTTAAGATGCAGAATGGGAATACATGGCTATTGAAGGATGTCAGACATGTGCCTACATTAAGGAGAAATTTGATATCGGCGGGGCAATTGGGAAGTGATGGTTGTACTGTGATATTTACAGCTAGACTCTTGGAAGGTTACCAAGGGTGCTCTTGTGGTGGCAAGAGGTAAGAAGGTTGGAACCTTGTATTTAACCACTGATAGTACTAATGATTGTAATCTTGTGGCTTCAAAAGCAGATACAACATTGTGGCACTATAGGCTCGGTCATATGAGCCATAAGGGCATGGAGATCATAAAGAAGGATTTTCCTAGATATACAGAAACAGGTTTGGAGTTCTGTGAGAACTGCATATATGGGAAACAGAAGCGAGTAAGGTTTCTCAAGGTTGGACCTACGAAGAAAGAGAGTAAGTTAGAGTTGGTACATTCTGATGTGTGGGGGCCGGCTCAGGTATCATCTCTTGGGGGTTCAAGTTATTATGTTACTTTTATTGATGATGCAACAAGGAAAGTTTGGGTTTATTGTATTAGAAACAAATCTGATGTATTTGACACTTTTGTTAAATGGAAAGCCTTGGTAGAGAATGAAACAAGTCTTAAGTTAAAATGTCTCAGGTCAGATAATGAGGGGATCATTGCAGCAATGAATTTGATGATTATTGTTCTAAGAATGGAATCCATAAGAAAAATAACGGTTCCAGGAACTCCACAGCAAAATGGGGTGTCAGAAAGGATGAACAAAACAATAATGGAATGTGCTAGGAGCATGAGTTACATGCAGGACTGCCTTTTTATTTTTGGGTAGAAGTGGTGAGCACAACTGTACTTGATAAATAGAGGACCCTCAAGTGCCTTGGATGGAGGCATACCTGAGGAGGCTTGGTATGGTAAGAAAGTTGATTACTCATTTCTTAGAGTCTTTGGATGTGAGGTGTTTGTTCATATTGACAAGGATGATAGGACCAAGCTAGAGGCTAAATTAGAAAAATGCACTTTCATTGGTTATGGTGGTGATGACTTTGGATATAAATGTTGGAGTATTAAAGACAAGAAAATCATTCGGTCTAGGGATGTGGTCTTTAATGAGAAAGTCATGTATAAGTAAACAGTTGTAGGAAAATAGGGAAGAATCCAAGAAAGAATATGCAGTGGTAGAGGATCTTCTGGATGGGAAAGTGACACATGAATTAGTTTAGGAACCTACTCAACAGGAACCCCAAAATCCATATATTGAGGAGGTCTTCTAGGGTAAGAAGAGAACCTGAACATTTTTCTCCTTCTCTTTATTATTTATTACTCACTGATAGTGGAGAGCCATAGAGCTTTGATGAAGCAATGCAGGTAGATGCCAGGAAGAAGTGGGAGCAAGCCATGGATGAGGAGCATTAGGCTCTCATGGAGAACTAGACTTGGGATTTGGTGAAGCTACCCAAAGGAAAAAGAGCATTACAAAACAAGTGGGTGTACAGATTTAAAGAGGAAGAAGGAGGCAAGAAAAGATACAAGGCCCAGTTGGTGGTCAAGGGGTTTGCACAGAAACAAGGTATAGATTTTGATGAGATTTTTTCTCCTGTAATAAAAATGACTTCTATTAGAACTGTTCTTGGAATAGTGGTAGCAGAAGACTTGCAACTTAGAACAGTTAGATGTAAAGACTGCATTTCTCCATGGTGATTTGGAGAAGGATCTATATCTGCAGTAGCCAAGGGGCTATGATTTCAAAGGTAAAGAGGAGATGGTGTGTAAACTGAAGAAGAGCTTATATGCCCTGAAACAAGCTCCACATCAATGGTATAATAAATTTTATAGCTTCGTGATGGAGCAAGGTTATATTAGATGCCACTCTGACCATTGCGTGTGCATACAAAGAAAATTGAATATGGACAGTTATATTAACCCGTGCTTGTATGTGGATGACATGTTGGTTGCAGGAAAAAACATGTAGGAAATAAAAGTACTCAAGAAACAACTAAGTGAATCCTTTGATATGAAGGATTTGGGGCCAGCCAAACAAATCCTTGGTATGAGGATAACTCAGGATAGGAAGGAATGGAAGCTAACTTTATCTCAGGAAGAGTACATTAAGAAGGTATTGGAGAGGTTTAACATGCAGGATGCTAAACCGGTTAGGACTCCTTTAATAGGCCATTTTAAGTTATCAAAGGATTAGTGTCCCAAGATAGAGCAGGAAAGAAACCAAATGTCTAAGGTACCTTACTCATCAGCAGTTAGCAGTTTGATGTATGCTATGGTGTGGATTAGGCTTGATATTACCCATGCAATGGGAGTGTGAGTAGATTTATGAGTGATCCATAGGTAAAGATCATTGGCAGGCAGTAAAGTCAATCCTTAGGTATCGTGAGAGGGACCATGGGGACAATTTTGTGCTACAGTGGATTGGACACCACTTTACGTGGTTATGTAGATTTAGATATGGCTAGATATGTAGACAACATGAGGATTACGACATGTTATATTTTTACTGTAGGGGGGACAACAGTGGGTTAGACTTCACGATCACATAAACTTATGGCTTTTTCAACCATGAAGGTTGAGTATGTTACTTCCAGGGAGGCATGAAAGGAGATGTTTTGGTTACAACAATTACTCGAGGAGTCGCAACATAAGCAGGAGGAAGGGAAGTTACATACTGATAGTCAGAGTGTTATTCACCTAGATAAGAACTCTTCTTTCCACTCTAGGACAAACCATATATAGCTTGAGGTACCATTTCATCAGGATAGCTTTGGAGGAAGAGAAGCTGAAGCTAGAGAAGATACATACCAGTCAGAATCCTATAGACATGATGACCAAGGTAGTCACAAGGGAGAAACTGAAGCTGTGTTCAAATTTGGTTAGTCTTCACGAATGATAGTGAAGGGTTGAGAAGTTTGATAAGAGGAAAACTAATCTCCAAGTGGGAGATTGTTATGTTTGTGGAGCATGTTTTCATGTTAGAGTGTGACAGTGTATGTGTTACACTCAGGTATTATTACGCCAGTCCTGCTCACTAAAAGCCCCCTCGATATGGGGGCTCGGGGTATGCTCTCCAAAGCAAATTTTCATGGGTGCCTCATTAACCCATTGGTAATGTGTAACCAGATGGGCTATTTTTGGGCCCATGGTTTTTGGGTACTCATATGTTTTGTATAACCGCCTCTTCGGCTACCCATAGATTTATGGGATGGTTTTGGCACATTGTTTGATACCCATGGGTTTTGTAAAACTGCTTAAGCAATTGCCTATTTATGTGGTTTTGTGTATATGGTAGGGTTGACAAGTAACATGTATTGCAGATGTGTGTTGAGTTTAAGGTGTGACTTCTGTAGTGTTTATTGAACATAGATCCAAACAAATCTAGGTATTTTATTGAGAAAGAGTTGGCTAGTAATAAAATCTGAGCAAGTGATTCTTGGTGGACGTATCCCAAATTGGGTGAACCACCTTAAATATTGTCTTTTTATGTTGTGTGATTTTTTATTCCGCACTTTTATTTTAGATATGTAATATTTTTGCATATTAATTTCTACTATTGCGATTCTATAAGGGAATTGTTTCGCATATTTTATCTCTTATTTCCTAACACACTCAACAAAAGGGAGACCAAAGTGCTTGAAACCCTCCATTTTTTGCCCATGTGTCACCATACCAGTCAAGGTGATGAAGAGATTAATAGTGAAGAAATTTGAGTGAGATTTGAAACTTGGAACAAGCTAAGAAAAGTTAGAAACAAATATAAGAGGACCTTAGGTGTTAAGGATAAGAAGGAAGACTAAGTTCAACTTCAAACTATTGGAAAGTTGGATGATTGGTGAAAGTATAAGGTGACGAAACATTGAGCAGTGCATGATTTTGAGGTTGAAATGGATGGTGTAAGAGTGAATCATAGGTGTAAGACAATGGTCACACTTACAAAACCCTGAAGGATTCCACTTGTAAAACCCTAATGAAGACCAAATTGCCTAGTCTTGAAAAGAAGAAGTTGGAGTTAAGAAAGTTTAATATTGTGAGTGGGAGTAAGAAATTTATTATGAAGTGAGAATACCATAAAGTGTATCCAGAAAGATAATCTACACTTGTATGAAATTTCCCAGACTAATCTAGACTACAGGCTGTTGAATGTTTAGAGGGCTAGAATTACATTATGCCTAATTAAAAACATGATCAAGTGGAATAAAATTGTATTCGAAAAGAATTGTGTCTTTAAAATTTGTGATAAGATTAATAGGGTAAAAGATTAACTAAAATAATTTAACAATGAAGGCTAAGCCTATGAAAATTGTAACCTAGATCCACATATCGAGGTATTTCCTCCACCTATAATATGGTTAGTTATACATTGGCTATTTATACCAAGGACTTTTCCTTCATATCCCATTTTAAAAATAATTTTATGATCATATATTCCTCTAGTGTACTTTTCAAAATTACCAAAAGTAGGAATTATGGCTTTTTAGGAAGGAAAAATCAATAAATCACTTGCAATGTTTTTATTGGGAGGTGTATCTTTCTTCACCACCTTTTCACCATCCTACAATTTCGCTAAGAGCTTTCCTTAGCTTGCAGTTCATATTGTAACTTTCATGATCACTCCTCCAAGGAATTATTCCTAAGACTCAAACTTATCTTGCATCTATTTCTTCTTTGATTCCATGAGTTGTAAACATTTCCTCAATTGAGAATATTTTTCTGGGCTATGAGGTAGACTGTGCCAAACTAATAGCTACAGTAGGTTGGATGCTACAGGTTTTTGTCGATGCCTTTTTACATTCCACCATTCGACAGTGGAACCACATTGGTGCTTCGTCTAGGAAAAAATAACAACATTGTTCCATATCATGTGCCCAGTCATAGAGAAATGTTTGCATATTTTACACGAGGATTAAATTTGATGGGCTTGGGTTACCTTGGTTTACGATTTTCTTGCAACACAGACTATTTTTATTTTTATTCCGTCTCAATTCAACAACTTCGTTCCTATAATGTTTGATTCTTCCTGTTTATGCGAAATATATGGATTTATTGTTGTGATTTAAGTGTGCAAATGCCAATTTGTGGTCGTATTGGTACAACTAAAGATTTACATAGTCTTAGTTCATATGCGGAAATGATTTTATAAGGTGTATGGGGACTTATTTAAAAAATATTTGACATGGAGATGGCATTTGTCCAGATGAAAAAATCTTGAGAATTATATTTCTAAAGCCATTATTAGGGAGTCTCATTTTGAAACTCAGTAGAGTGAAGTCTTTCATTTCTATAATTATTGGATCAAGTTTTCTAGTGTGAAGGATTTTTCCTGGGAAGATGGGTTTGACATTACTGCAGCCCATAGTTGAAGGGATTGGGATTTTTGTGGGAAGGGCTTTTAATGGCTTAGGAGAGTCATACGTGGGTGTGTGCTATACCAAAGATTAAGGATTTGCTATCTGACACTGGTGAGTGTATCTGTTCCCTGGAATTAAACGGATCTTAAGAAAAATTATTGTTATCAAGTGCTATTTCAGGATTTCAATGATGCTTCAAACACTACTTGCAACATAATTCAAAGCTTTGTTGCCTACTATTTCTTGGATCAACTGGATTCTGATTTACTATTCCTCTCAAATTGTATCACACCCCAAGTATTGCATCTTTTTTCTACAACAGACTCATTAGTTGCATCTCTTTGTCAACATGTCACTTCTTTTTACTCTTTGTAATTCACACAAATAATTAATAAACACCAATCAAACTAATTGTTGAGGATGAAAGTGATGACAGTGTCATTGTGGTAACAAGTATACTGACAAACAATGTTGACATTTCCAATGCCATCCACTTCAGATTTTTTCCAAATGGTGCTTTCGTGAGTGCCCTGGTAATATATGTATGTTTCCAAACGTGGAAGTATATCACAAGTGCACGTGAAGTAATTTGACAAAATTCCTGCGGGAAAAGTAGTCATATGGACTGCAAAGATTGCAAATTATTCACACAATGGGTTTGTTGAAAAGGCATTCAAAATTTTTAAACAAATGCAATTAGCAGGAATCAAGGAAAATTCCACTACCTTTGCGCAGGATCCTCCCATCTGTGTGCCAAAATGGTGAAACTTTCATGTAGAATATGGCATGGAAATCCATCAAAAATCGGAATTGAAAGGGGTTTCTTGTCAGATGTTGTAGTTGCAATTTCTCTGGTAGATATGTATGCAAAATGTGGAAACATTAACAAGCCACGTCAACTGTTTGACAAAATGTCTCAAAGAGATGTGATTTCATGTACTGCAATGATTATAGGATATACACAAAATGGGTTTTTTGAAGAGGCTTTGAAAACATTTAAATGAATGAAATTGGCAGGTTTCAAGCCAAGCTCCACAACTTTTGTCAGCATCCACCCTGCCTGTGCTAAAATAGGAGTTGTAGAACAAGCTGTGGACGTCCATCAAAGCATAATGAAAAGTGGTTTTTCTGTCAAATATTATAATTGAAAATTCCCTAATAGTTTAGTATTTGATTATTGTTTTAATTTTTTTAAGTCAAGAATGACAGTAGTTGGGGATTGAAGTGAAATTTGTTACCATCTTTTTAAATTTGTTAGTAGTTTTTTAAAGTAGTATCAAATGTATAAATGTATTCATGTTTAGTGCCAAATCATTTGGCCACATAAGGCTACCACTCATGATATAAAATGTGAAAATGTAAGGAAGTTTTCATGTATTCATGTTTAGCTCAAATAAAATAGTCTGCAAAATGCTACCAATCATGATATAATATTTCCAAATGTATATGTACAAATCTGTAACAAATTTCAAATGTAGAGATAGAACCTTTTAATGTAATGCTTCATCTATATTCCTTTACACGTTTTTAATCTGTGATTACTTTTTAATGGTTACGTGCGATTACTGTATTTCCATTTTGATGAAGTCAGAGATGCAGTGGAGGGCTTCCTCCATTTTCATGGTCGTGGCCTTCCTCCTCCAACACACACACTTGAATCTACTTCTCGCATCCCTTAAGAAACTCACAATACTGCAATTGTTTGTCTTTCAATATATCACACTCTGTAATCAAAAAAATGATGGGCAGAAGGATTAAAGCAACCGTGCCTGTTTCAACTAGAGGATTCCAAAATGGGTGATCTCTATTACTTGCGAGTGGTAGGGAAAGTATCCACATTGTGTCTGTCATATCCACATTGAAAAAGGTGTTTGCTCACTCTCTGACTAATTCTGCTCTTCTCTGCCGAAAAAAGGGCACATCAAAATCATGCCTTTGATTTTTATTTCAACTTCCACGCAGATTCCTTGAGCCATTTTGATTGAATCATGCGATGTAAGGGTAAGTTCTATTCTTGAACTATTCTGCAATAGGTGTGGTGTGAGAATGTAATAATTCAACATGTGGCAGGGTGTTTTCTGTTAACACTTTAGTGAGAGACCATGGACACACATAGGGGAAACCATGGAGTCTTTGGGTGCAAATCAATGGTCGTTACAGTGAAGAGTTGGGTCTCCAAGTGTCAACATGTACAAGTCAAGAAATAGATAATTTCAAGTGTTGGCAGTTTTAATAAAGAAAATGGGGATTTTTCAAATGTTGCCCTCTGGAGTCTTGTAGATGATGCGTTACTTAGATTAAGAGGAAACGGAAACCGAAAAAAATCTTTAGTTGGTATTTTTAGGGGAATAGGAGGTTTTTTTCTGAAACAAATCAGTTAGGAGCTTATAGACTAAGTGTTCAATCCAGAATAGAGTGCAATATTGTGAGTCCATTGAGGGATTGTGTAGTGTCTTTTCATCTTCATACATGTTATAATTCGATACAACAAGAGTGTTTTGTGTGTGTAATCTTCGTAATCAAGTTATTAATGCAATACAGTTCTAAATTCTGAGTCCCAAGTATGAGCGGGTGTTGTGTGTGTGGCCATTTGAGTGAATAATTTCAGGTTGCAAGATTACAACATCCATTAATGATCTGGACCCCTTAGCTTGACTGCATATACCCCACGTCAACATGGACATCATGTGTTGTGAACATTCACATCTGATGGTATTTCTATTTTATCAGGATTTGTCTTCAATCTCACATGGCACACAATTCATCCTTAAAGATAACTATAAGAAACCATAAAGGAGCATCTCTTTGGGCTTGATGATGAATTGAGGGATAATTTTAGCGGCGAATATTCGTAATATGGCGAAAATTTCATTTTAGGAAAATTTGAAAAGGTGAATTATTCGGAGTGGGTCGGTGTCCTGTTCGCCTAAAATATATAGTATATTTTTTTTGGGGGGTCGGCTTCGCCTTCATTTGAAAACATCTCCTATAAAAACCTAGGTGATTCGCCGGGTAGTATACCTCAAGTAGCTTACCAAATTACCAATACTGTGAAATTTGAACTCGCATACCCTTGAGCACCAGAGATTCATATTACTGTTAGCCTGTGATTGTTGACGCGCGAGAAATGCAGTGTTGACGCACGACAAGAGCTGTACTGACGCGCGACAAGAGCTGTACTGACGCGCGACAAGAGCTGTACTGACGCGCGACAAGAGCTGTACTGACGCGCGAAAAAAAGGTGTTCTGACGCGCGACCAAGGAAGTGTTGACGCGCGACTTGGGCAAAGAAGTGACGCGCGACAGAGGAAGTGTTGACGCGCGACTTGGGCAGTGTTGACGCGCGACAGTATATTAAGACAGTGGACGTGCGACCTCAGACAGTGGACGCGCGACAAGACCTCAGACTGGACAGAGTCGCTACTTGGTTCTTTTGCTGACGCAGGACTCTTTTCAGAATAATGGAAGGTGCCAGCTCAAAGAATACGAATAACCTAAAAGTAAGTAAGAAATCTCAGAAATCACTCTTCAAGTATTTTGGAAACTCTGCGGATACAGATATTGTAAATACCAATCATATAGATGCCACCACAGAGAATCAGAATACTGACTGTGTGGAAGGAATTATTGAGGTGGACATGCATTCTGCACAGTATCAAAGTCAAACAAATGAAACCTACGATAATATGCCAGATCTTGAAGATATTGTTCCTGTTGGGGTGCAACCAGAAGTGCAGCTAGATATCACAGATACAAACACTCAGCAAAATGGAAGACAGAAATCAAAATCAAACTCCGGTCCAAGAAAGAGGAAACCAGGTGATTGTGATATTGCTCAAAATTCTACTCAAAAAAGTAAAGCATTAAAAACGAACAAGAATATGTGGACCATTGGCAGGACATACAAGTTTGATTGGGCAGCTAAATTTCCGTTTATTGAACCTGTACAATCATCTAATTCTGAAGAAATCCCATCTGAATGTACATGTAAAATATGTACGTGGAAATTGGGAAAGCAACAAAAAATGCAACTGAAGCTGGACACTATAGAAAAACATTGTGGAAAACAATATTTAACTGTAACAGGGGCGGATGGCCAGAAAATCAAAACACATAGGTGGAAAACTGAAAAAGAATGCATGCATGTTAGATACGCAGTGGAATATGAGGCAGAGCAGAAAAAACACAGACATCTGTTGGAAAAGGGAGGAACGATCACATCGCATATTGGTAAGATGAAAGAAACAAATCTACATGCAAAATTCATACAATTCTCTACTCTTTTTCAAATACTTAAAAAAGGAAGAGCGATTTCAGATTTCCTCGATTTCAAAGTTTTGTATCAATTTAACGGAATGCTGAATGTACCTCAGTCTCATTGGTCTGAGAGTAGTGGATGGGAAATGGCAAAATGCCTCTCGATGATAGAGAAGGAAGATTTGAAAGAGAATGTAAAAAAAGCAAACTTTATCTCTCTTTCAATTGATGAAGTGACAGCAGTCGACAACACCGCATGGGTATGTATCCACATCTATACTTTAGAAAATCATATAAGGACACCTCCTTTAGAAAATCATATAATCTGTTGGGTGTTATGAAAATGGTTGAAAACTGCAATGCCGAAAACCTATATAAAATAGTTGTTTCTCATTTGAAAGATGTTGCTGGTATGACTGATTATGAAATTGCTACGAAGTTGGTATGCGTTGGAGCAGATGGTGCATCTGTCATGCAGGGTCACCGAACAGGGCTCTGTGTTAGATTACAAACAACAGTGGCCCCATATATGCTACCAATTCACTGTATGGCTCACAGAATGAATTTAGCGTATAAAATGGTAAGCAACCACGAAAATGTTGCTAAATTAGAAGACCTTATAAGAGAACTTCATGCCTATATGTCAAGCAGCCCAAAGCGTTTTCTCGAGTTCCAAAAATTTGCAATTGGAATTACAGATGGCAAAAAACTTCTGAAGGATGTGGAGACTAGATGGATCTCTTTGTATGAACCTGCATGCAGAGTTCGTGAGGAGTATCCTTCATTGGTTGGTTTCATGCACAAATACCGTCATGAAGTTGATAGGGCAAGGGACTTGTTGTTCCGTTTAACTGATTTGGAGACATTGCTTACATTGGTTGGTATTCTTCCAATGTTAAAGGAGATCAATACACTGATGAAGCATGCACAGGGCAGATTAATCTATATTGTGGATTTTATACGGATGAGGAAAATGGTATGTCAAAGTCTTGATATATTGTACTGTTCCAATGATAGTTTTGATGCACCTGTTTTTGAAAATTGGAGAGATTTATTAGATCTTAAAAATCCTAACACCTTTTTGAGATTTAATATCCACGATCACCTCTGCATCACTGTTAATGGGAGGGAAATACCTGTGCACATTTTGCAAAAACGTCAAGCTATTACAGGATCGGAACGAGAAGATGTTCCCGTGACACGTAATTTGTTTGAGTCTGTTATAGTTGAAACAAGAATAAAGCTTAAAAAAATTTCAGAAACCTTGTCATCAGAAATTAGGGAACGTTTCTGTAAAGATAAAATTCTGGAAGCCATGGGTGTGATGAATCCTAATTTTTGGAATACTGAAGGTGGCCGTGCAGACTTTGTCAGTAAGCATTTCCATAAATCAATGGGTACAATAATGGAACAATTTACAAAGACGTCAGAGCTCAAGGGTGTGGAAATCAAAGGTATACTGAATGCCGATTTATTAAAGTTTCAGTCAACAAATTTTGCAACAACAATGAGGAACCAATATAAGAATTTAGATCAACCTTCTGAAAGTGGTGCTATTACAAGGCTGTGGCGAGGAATCTATCAAAGTTCTATTTTACAAGAAGATATCAGTGAATATTTCAGATTATATGAGTTATGCCAAACAATGATTTTGGGGTCTGTGGAGGATGAAAGGGTTTTCAGTGCATTGTCATTTATAAAATCAAAACTGAGAAACAGGTTGGATAAAAATCTGGAAAGTTGCATGAGGTGTTATGTTTCTCGATACTCCATCGAAACCTTTCCGTTCGACAGAGCAATTGCGCACTGGAATTCCCTTTGCGAAAGAAGAGGTGTGAATAATACAGCTACAAGTACAAATATTCCCAACCTTGAGAGTGTAATTGGCTCTTCGTCACATTCTACAGAAGACAACATCGACTTTGATGAAGCTATTGATAATGGATTGTTTCAACTTTAAATAGGTATCTTCTTTATCTATCTTTTATCTTTATCATTAAAGATGTTACAGGTCTATATACTAAAAATGTCAGGCAATTCACCCATCTATCTACTAATACATTTCTCGTGTTGGGTTTTTTTAAAACACAGATCTAGCTCATTACCAGTGGCAATGATGATTTCAACTTTAAGGAGGTATCTTTTTCCCCTTAATCTTATTGTTTGTTACTATTCATTTTTTCAGCTCTGGTTATCATTAAAGATGTTACAGGTGTATGTATTTACATTTAGTTAAATACAATATTTTTACTTTTTGAAAATGTGGGTTGACATCCGTCCGAGGAAGCTGTTACTTCTCGGGACTGACAATGTCAGGCAACTCACCCATCTATCTACTAATCCATTTTTTGTGTTGAATTTTTTTTAAGACAAAGATCTAGCACATTACCGGTGATGATTTCAATTTTAAATAGGTATCTTCTTCAACATAATCTTATTGTTTGTTACTATTCATTTTTTCAGCTCTGGTTATCATTAAAGATGTTACAGGTGTATGTATTTACATTTAGTTAAATACAACATTTTTACTTTTTGAAAACGTGGGTTGACATCCGTCCGAGGAAGCTGTTACTTCTCGGGACTGACAATGTCAGGCAACTCACCCATCTATCTACTAATCCATTTTTTGTGTTGAATTTTTTTTAAGACAAAGATCTAGCACATTACCGGTGATGATTTCAATTTTAAATAGGTATCTTCTTCAACATAATCTTATTGATTGTTACTTTACATTTTTTCAGCTCTTGTTATCATTAAAGACGTTACAAGTCTAATTCTATATATTTACATTTATTTAAAGATATTGTTGGTCTATATATTTAAAGATGTTGCTGGCACTTCTCAGGAGTCAGGACTGACAATGTCAGGCAACTCACCCCTATATCTACAATGTCATGTAAAACAAAGATCTAGCACGTTACCCTTGATGATTTCACAGCAATCTAATACGCAAGAGGTAAGCTAAACCCTAGCATATTTGCAATTATGTTTAATTTCTTACCAGTGATGATTCTTTCTTGATTTCTCAGAATTATATTTAATTTATTTTTAAATATAAGTCCACATAAAATTCCTCATAAAATTCACATAAAATTCGGGATAAACAATACATTATACGATTTTAAATATAAGTCCACATAAAATTCCTCATCATCCATATATATCATATCATCACCATATCATTATCATATCCTGAGTCCTGACACTACAATTATTATTAATACAATTATTTATCTAATTTTAAATTTATTAAAACAATTTCATTTTTTAAAATAATTCATAATCATATCATTACAATTCTATTCGTTCTATTCTATATCCATTCTAATCATTAATGTCATCTATATCCATTATAACACATTCCATTTATTTATCATCTATATCCATTCTAATGACATTATGATCATATCGTTACAAGTGTAGAGAATAATTATCTTAAAACAAGTTCAAAAGTCTAGAGAAGAAGAATTACTGTGCTTGATGATAAATCTACGTCCACATTAAATTGATCATCGTCTTTCATCATCATCTATCATTAATTATCAATTATCATCATTCATCATCTACGTCCACATACAATTCATGACAACTCAAGTAAACAAGAAACATACATATAATTCATGATAATCACCATCTAATGCAATTAAAATTAAAGATTGTATATAAATCCATATAATTAAATTCAAAAACCATAGTACATACTCAATAGTAGAAGTTTTCAAATTCAATATTTAAAGTTTCCTCAATAATAAAAGTTTCTAGTTTTCAAAACCCTCTCTTTCTTTATCCAATTCTACTCTGCACTCTTCCCCAACGGCTTCTTCCACTGTGGCTGTACCTCTTTCCCCAAAACCAGAAATCTCCATGCGACAGCAAATTTGGATCAGCTGCAGCGTATAAACTATCCCGTTGCCAATAATTTTCATAACGACTAATAATCTCATTGATAAGAACCTTAGCCCTTCTCTCCCATTCTATAAGCTGATTCATATGAGGAAGCATCTCCATCTTTCTCATCAACCCACACAAAATCTTTTTTGTGCTTGTCCAGTTGTATGAAATACTCCTTGCCCTCTTTAGAAGTACTTGTGCCAAAACCCTGTATGGTCCAAGCAACAAGTGATACCTAATCAGCAAGTGAACAAAACCAGAACTTGAAAACATATAAAGAGAAAACAAACTAGCATTACTTTGTAGTACTATATGGTCCAGCCAGTTATCGATCCACTCAATGATTCTCTCCAAGCTTCATACTCAGGAATTGTGTAAAAAGATAACACATTTCCATTTTTGTGAGTTGCCTACATCAACATGTGCCAAAATTAGACATGGAGATAAATAACATCTGGAGGCTTAAAAACAAATATAAAGAGTCTCAATACACTCAACCAAATATACAGGGGGAACAGTTACCCTGACAATAGGAGTGATAAATTCCACAACAAATGAAGGAATTTTAAGCAGTGATGGCCAGGTATGGTGTATGAAATTGATCAGCAATCCTTTGATGTGGGAACCATCATGGTCCTTTAAGAGACAAAGGACAAGTCAAAAAGGATCTCACTAGAAAGGATGTGTCAGAATTAAGCAGAAACTAAACAGCGCTATACAAAGATCATGTACCTGGTCTGTCATTATCATCAGATGGCCATATCTTAAAGATTTAATGCTGTCATATATTTTATCTTCCTGTAGACCAAGGATTTTTTTTATATTTACTATCTCTTTATTCTCCATTTGTTGGTGAGTGGTAGCTTCCCTGACATTGAGCAGCTTACCTCTGAGAGGAAACACGCCATAATAATATTGACCAACAATAGATATTCCTGCCACCTGATAGAATAAAGATAACTAAAATAACAAAAAATTAAATTGGAAAGTGATGTCGAAACATGTCACAATACTACCAAATTCAGTATTCACATTTCCCTGATTCAAGGCACAAACACTTACAGCAAGAGCCTTGGCTGAGTCACCCTCTGTTAATATTAAAGTACATTGATCAGAATTCTTCCCCCTTGATTGATTTGCATCATCAAGTTTGGGAACATCAATTAATTTCCCCTTCTTGGTTCCATCAGTTTTCTTAAGATCTTTTTTTTGTTTAAACTTTTCCACTGCACTCATCAGGTCAATCAAAGTTACAAAGCTCATCTTAGACACTAGCATTGCAAAAATTACATGTACTCAGAAATGCTACATATTAGACACCACGCCTTTATTTATTGACATGGGCTGCAAATGCGAAACAGTGAAAATTACTATAAATTTATAACAGCAAATTGTATCAGAATAAAAAATATGAATTAAAACGAATTATACTTACAATCAACATGGAAACCGAACGTTGATTCGAGAAAATTCTTTTCTTCCACGAGTGTTGCCTTGGTTGTAACAATTGGTAAATTTTTGAACGAAAGGCCCGTAAACCGATGGATGTCATTTGCTTCGATACTGAATTGAAAAATTCGGCCATCGTTCAGAGTCACATAAAAAATGCCGTCCTCTGAATTGTAGGATGACAGAAAGTAATTCAAAATATCCGGATCTGTTTCGAAATGGGGCATATTAACGAGCCCTGTAAATTCACACGCATCCATTAAATCTTTATATTCTGAAGACATCTTTAAAACAGTATGGATGTGAGGGCATAAGATACATCGATTGAATTGGATTCTCTTGATTTTTGTTACTGAACTTGCAGTTGGGAAGCATCGAGACCTGCAAAAAATCAAGAGCTGGAAGGTGAAAACGAGAAAATGACCGGTTGAAGGGTATTTATAGGCTAAATTGGGCGTCAATGGCTTCACTTGACGCGCGTCAAAGGTTCTAGCTGACGCGCGACAATAGTCCTAGCTGACGCGCGACAATAGGAGTGAGCGCGCGTCAATAGGAGAAAGTGACGCGCGTCAATAGAATCCAGTGACGCGCGTCAATAGGAGTGAGCGACGCGCGTCAATAGGAAAAGTGACGCGCGTCAATAGAATCCAGTGACGCGCGTCAATAGGAGTCAGCGACGCGCGTCAAGAGCCAGTGACGCGCGTCAAAAAGAGTGACGCGCGTCATTAGGTGACAGTGACGCGTCAATAGGGTGCCAGTGACGCGCGTCATTAGGTGCCAGTGACGCGCGTCATTAGGAGCCAGTGACGCGCGTCATTAGGAGCCAGTGACGCGCGTCATTAGGTGCCAGTGACGCGCGTCAATAGCGGGGAGTGTCGCGCGTCGGTCAAGACCATTGACGTTCCATTGACGCGCGTCAGGAGTGATGAGTGACTAGATGGATCTCTTTATGCACAGAGAAAGCCTGAGACTACCAAATAATTGATTTCTTATCCAAAATTTAATGGAATTCGAAGTTTTCACCTCTTTTGCTCTAGAGGAAATTCCCTTCATGTTTGCAATGCAGCCAATTGAGATGAAGCCTTCAAATTTATCCCCAGACCAAAGAAACAGTGTTTGGTGTGTACTTGATGATGATATAGGGTCTTGTTTGATAAGTTCAAAAAGAAACTTCATGATATATGCTAAGACTGAGTTTGAGATGAGGTACCAGTAAGGCACTCTTGACAAAATTTACACAATGTTACCTTTTTAAGATGATCCAACCTTGCACAGAGAACTTTATGTTGAGCTGTAAAAAAAATTTCAATATTTGAGACACTTGATTTTATCAATTGTACTTCAAGAAGATCATGATTAATCAATTCAAGGCATAGAAATGGGGGAGCTTCAAGAAAATTGTCTTCAAACATACACTTGAACATTGTATCTTCAGCAAAGGAAAACAAAACAAGGTGGTAGCAGGAATTTTATACTTTGATACTCATTGCAATGGTCAACCAAGTATTTCATCAGCTCAACAATGATAATTAGAAGAAAGTAAAAACAACTTTCCGTTACACAACAATTTTGATCACTTTACCCTTATTGTATCTTTCAAACCTCATTCTTGTAACTAATATGATATGTAAACAACCTTATTGAGCTATGATCATATGCACCACCTTAAAAATTTGAAAAAAAAAGAGACATATTTTAATTCAACCACTCCAAGAAGCAGTCCTGAAGAGAGAATCTCAAGATGTGAATCCTATACAACATATTTTGATACTGATCCATTTTCCCCAAAACATTTTACAATATCTCAAGATGTGAATCCTATACAAAATTAACTTCTATGATTTATCTGAAGAAGGCACTGTATTTTTTCTTGGATGCTAAGAATACAGGTTGTTTAGTCTGCATTTCTAAGCGATCGAGTTTTATAAAAACTTGAATAAGTTTAAATACTCATTTCAAAATCTAATTAAATTTGGCATGAAGCACTAAAAGACACTCCTATACACATTTCATGTTTTGGTTAACCATGGGTTTTCCTAAAGATGTTACAGGTCTATATACTAAAAATGTCAGGCAATTCACCCATCTATCTACTAATCCATTTCTCGTGTTGGGTTTTTTTAAAACACAGATCTAGCTCATTACCAGTGGCAGTGATGATTTCAACTTTAAGCAGGTATCTTTTTCCCCTTAATCTTATTATTTATTACTATTCATTTTTTCAGCTCTGGTTTTCATTAAAGATGTTACAGGTCTATATACTAAAAATGTCAGGCAATTCACCCATCTATCTACTAATCCATTTCTCGTGTTGGGTTTTTTTGAAACACAGATATAGCTCATTACCAGTGGCAGTGATGATTTCAACTTTAAGGAGGTATCTTTTTCCCCTTAATCTTATTGTTTGTTACTATTCATTTTTTTCAGCTCTGGTTATCATTAAAGATGTCTATGTATTTACATTTAGTTAAATACAATATTTTATTTTTTGAAAACGTGGGTTGACATCCGTCCGAGGAAGCTGTTACTTCTCCGGACTGACAATGTCAGGCAACTCACCCATCTATCTACTAATCCATTTTTTGTGTTGAATTTTATTAAGACAAAGATCTAGCACATTACCGGGGATGATTTCAATTTTAAATAGGTATCTTCTTCAACATCATCTTATTGTTTGTTACTTTACATTTTTTCAGCTCTTGTTATCATTTATTTAAAGATATTGTTGGTCTATATATTTAAAGATGTTGCTGGCACTTCTCAGGACTGACAATGTCAGGCAACTCACCCCTCTATCTACAATGTCAGGAAAAACAAAGATCTAGCACGTTACCCTTGATGATTTCACAGCAATCTAATACGCAAGAGGTAAGCTAAACCCTATGATATTTGCAATTATGTTTAATTTCTTACCAGTGATGATTCTTTCTTGATTTCTTAGAATTATATTTAATTTATTTTTTATATGTGGAAAATCCTTTGATATATTTTTTTAACTGCGGGATAAACTATTAAACAATACATTATACTATTATAAATATAAGTCCTGACACTCTTCCTAAAATTCCCTGCTTTGTCATAGATCCATCACTTCTTCAGATTTCTCCATGAAGAAATAGATCTATTTTTAGACTTATAATGATCATCCTCTAACACGAAGTTATTCAAACTCAATTCTAATGCTATCTTCCATATCCTATAGTCACCCACCCAAATCTACACTAATCACAACTATTTAAATCAACTTGACAGAGTCTTTATCTAATAAAAATCCTTTCTAGTAATAAAACTGACTAGAACATTGTAGTGTGCCTTCTTCAAACTATCCTGCAAATGTAGTGTGCCTTCTTCAAGGCTCTACATAAATACTTACACACATAGTTTGCTATGATCTAGTTTACAACCTTCAATATTTTCTTACACACTCAAAATTATTCCAACTTATAGCCTCCCAGTTCTAATCCACAATTATTCTTCACCCTTATCAAATATTAAAAAATGATAGGATTCTTCAACCTATGAACTTGATCTATACAACTAATCTTCATGATAAGAACCTTATATGTTTTACATTAAACTTCAAAGTTCTATATCGAGCTTGACCTATCTTTTAATCACATGGTTATTCCAACTTTGGTTAATCTAGCCTCCATAACCTTGACTATTTACAGCAACTTGTCAATCTACTCTACACAAAACAATATCCATGATAACAAAACCATATCTTTTAAACCATGGTCTTGATTGTTTCCAGCAAAACGTTATTTTCTGACAAATGGTCTTGACTATTTTGGATGTCAAACAACCTCTCTAATGAGAGATTATGCACTTATATAGAGGTGAATCTCTTTAAAATAGAATTTTCCTACACCATAAGTCTATTAAGGAGAAATCCTAAAGATCTGCTTCAAATCTTAGTTGCTATTTTTTCCCAAAAACATAATTTTCAAGATAATTAAAGTCCCACAAGATATTTAGGCACTACATTTTACATTATACACATTAAATTGATCATCGTCTTTCATCATCATCTATCATTAATTATCAGTTATCATCATTCATCATCTACGTCCACATACAATTCATGACAATGCAAGTAAACAAGAAACATACATATAATTCATGATAATCACCATCTAATGCAATTAAAATTAAAGACTATATAAATCCATATAATTAAATTCAAATACCATAGTACATACTCAATAGTAGAAGTTTTCAAATTCAATATATAAAGTTTCCTCAATAATAAAAGTTTCTAATTTTCAAAACCCTCTTTTTCTTTATACAATTCTACTCTGCTCTCTTCCCCAACGGCTTCTTCCACTGTGGATGTACCTCTTTCCCCAACACCAGAAATAACCCCTGAACTTATAAGATCTTCTGCAGCACTGTCCAGATTTTTTATAATTCTTTCTTCTTGATTTGTTGCATCTCCATGCGACAGCAAATTTGGATCAGCAGCTGCTTTGGCTTTGAATAATATGTCAGGGTCGAGACCATGCTCTTTAATTATCCGCTTTAGTGTATTGTTTTGTTTGTTAACCAAAACAATATTTTGCTTCAAATTTTTTGCTGCGGATAAGCTGTTCTTTGCTGTTTCCAAGTGAACTTGCAAAACCTTCGCCTGACTCTTCAAATTTTCATATTTCAACTGCACAAAAAGAGTAATGTCAATTCAAAATATTAATGTAAATTCAAAATTTCAAATTAACAAGAATGATTGTTTAAATGTAATAGTACTTACAACCGCTCTATCTCTTTCGGCATTTGCGATTGATACCAAATCCTTGTCCTTGGACCATTTGTTAAAATATGCCTGGGCCTCGGCACTAATATTTTCCAATTTGTTTAGTGCCTTATCTAAAATGTCGTCTTTATAGTTGTTGTTAAACGTGACAGTCCCACATCTTACTTGGGTAAGTAAGGAATCCATCTTCGCAGGTTGATTCTGGACTGCAGCGTATAAACTATCCCGTTGCCAATAATTTTCATAACGACTAATAATCTCATTGATAAGAACTTTAGCCCTTTTCTCCCATTCTATAAGCTGTTGGATATGAGGAATAATAAACTCACTGACATGGGATTGACAATCATTACCAATTAAGTTCTCCAAAGGAAAACGTGGCAACTGTTCACTATCTGAATCTGATGCAGACGATCTTGCTGGAGAAGAATGGGGGCTTTCACCAAGATCAACTGCTCCTTGTTTCTGCCTTTGGGTGGGCTGATCCTGTTTTTGAAAAAATTAATCAAGATTTAGATAAATAAATTTAAATCAGAATGTAATTAAAAATTGTAAAGCATATTAAAATTGAAATTTGAAGTATACCTGCTGGCCTTGAATCATCTCGCGGGTATCGAAAAAACCAGTTGGGTCATTGCTATCAATGCCCAAATAATCTTCATCTAAATTTATATTGTTCAAAACAGATATGCCCGTTGCACTGGGCAAGCCACCAAGTGATAGAGTTGGAATTCGAAACGAGGAGGCAAGGTTTAGTGTCCCACTAGGGGCCGGAGCAAAAGGCATGCGTTTACCAATGTTCTTTTTCACTGTTCCTCTGGTTGGCATTTTAAAAATTAATGGTTGAGTGGGTGTCGGTGCTGTGGTTTGATCATGACTGACATATGCTGAAAAGTACAAGAAAAAAATGAAAAATATTAAAACAATTCATAAAGTCAAAACTACGAAATTAAACGTACTATAGAAAAGTTGTACCTTGTTGTCGAGGGGTTGTTTTTCTCGGTGCTACGGGTGGCCTTGTAGGAGTTGTACTCAGTGGCTGTTCAGAAGATATGAATGCATGCGACTGTATGGAGTGAGTTGGGGAAGAAGGTTCCAAAGTCCCTGCAATTCATCAATATTAAATAATGTCAATTCATTTGGTTAAAATTTAAATTGAAAAATAAATATGCAACTTTGGAATTTGTAAATAATATATGAGAATGTATTACTTCTCTGGCGTTTAACGAGTTCAAACTGTTGAGGGTTTGGAGAGGAGTGAGCTTCCATTTCAGATTGGGAGTCCCCCGAAGCCTCCGCGTGTTGTTGGCCTCTTCCTCTCGATAACTTCTTTTTTCGGGGAAGGGCTTCAAGATATCTTCTCTGCAAAACATTAAAATTTAAGTTTTAATAACTGCACTGTAATGTCGAAAATTGAAATACAATTACAAACTAAATAGTTTATACCTGTTGTTCTTCAAATGGAATTGAGAATTTCTTCAAAGCCTCATCAGAGCAAGTAGGAATTTGTTTATCTTTTAAATTTAAAATTGCCTCATAGTAGAAGCCGAGGAGATAGTTTGTTGAATAAATGAAAGGTTTATCTGAGAGTTTTGAATTTATTATGTCAGTTCTTATTTTTTTGGATAGATATGTGCACCAATCGAATTGTCGTTTTGAGATAGTGGCACAAATGTATGCGATGGCCCAATTTGGTATATCTGTTTGGCGACCCTGCAAAACAATTCTGGCTTGAAAAAATGAAATAAGTGCAGCAAGAAAGTGGTGTGCAATTGATTGTGTATCTACACCACGCCTGGATTTATTGACATGGGCTGCAAATGCGAAACAGTGATAATTACTATAAATTTATAACAGCAAATTGTATCAGAATAAAAAACAATAAAAAATATGAATTAAAACGAATTATACTTACAATCAACATGGAAACCGTACGTTGATTCGAGAAATTTCTTGTCTTCTTCCAGGAGTGTTGCCTTGGTTGTAACAATTGGTAAATTTCTGAAAGGAAGGCCCGTAAACCGATGGATGTCATTTGCTTCAATAGTGAATTGGAACATTTGGCCATCGTTCAGAGTCACATAAAAAATACCGTCCTCTGAATTGTAGCATGACAGAAGGTAATTCAAAATATCCGGATCTGTTTCGAAATGGGGCATATTAACGAGCCCTGTAAATTCACACTCTTCCATCAAAGCTTGATATTCTGAAGACATCTTTAAAGCCGTATGGATGTGAGGGCATAAGGGATTCCTGTAGTTGATCTTCGAAATCGATTGAGTTGGATTCTCTTGATTTTCTTGCTGAACTTGCAATTGGGAAGCATGTGAAGTCGACATTATAGCTGTAATTGCGTCTTTGACAATGATTTAGACCTGCAAAAATTCAAGAACGGGAAAACGAAAACGAGAAAATGAGCGGCACAAGGGTATTTATAAGCTAAATAGGGCGTCACTGGCCCCTATTGACGCGCGTCATTTGCCCCTACTGACGCGCGTCACTGGCTACTATTGACGCGCGTCAGCTAGGACTTTTGTCGCGCGTCAGCTAAGACCTTTGACGCGCGACACTGGCACCTAGTGACGCGCGACACTGTCCCCTACTGACGCGCGTCACTTCCTCCTATTGTCACGCGTCAGCTAATACCTTTGACGCGCGTCAACAGGTTCCAGTGACGCGCGTCATTAGGGTACAGTGTCGCGCGTCAATAGAAGCCAGTGTCACGCGTCAAAGGTCATAGCTGACGCGCGACAACAGTCCTAGCTGACGCGCGTCAATAGGAGCCAGTGACGCGCGTCAGTAGGAGCAAATGACGCACGTCATCAGGGGCCAGTGACGCGTGACAGTAGGAGGCAGTGTCGCGCGTCATTAACAGACACTGACGCGCGACAGTAGGAGACAATGTCGCGCGTCATTACGATCCAGTGTCGTGCGTCATTACTAGCCAGTGTCGCGCGTCATTACGAACTAGTGTCGCGCCAGTGTTGCGCGTCATTACAAACTAGTGTCGCTCCAGTGACGCGCATCATTACGAACTAGTGTTTTCGCACGTCACTGATGGAGCCATGAAAAACCAGGTGAAAAATTTGTTTTTGAATACTGTCAAATTCACCTTTCGCTGAAACTGGTTACGGGGATATTCGCCAGGTATTTTCCACCTTCAATTTTATAGGGGTGTCTTAAAATGAATTTTCCAAAGAACCCATCATGGCACACGCTAGAAGGATGTTGATTAGGATGTTGAGACAGGGTCTATATGGGATAATTGCATTTACTTGAAAAACTCATCCCACAATCCACAAGGCCACATTTTGAATATCTAGGATAAAATGCATTCTATGATAATGTACATTTGTGTAGGCAACCATCCTCGTAGAAGTTGCAGATCAGAATATATTGATGCCAAATACATTGTATACCCTGTCCTAAATCTCTCAGTTTAGCTCAAGTAGAAGTAGAATGGTTCTAGTCTACAATAGCCACTGCACATTAATTTTGTAAAACCTACCAACGCTCACTCAAACAGTCCATCTGTACATATCTAGCAGTGAATGCAGATCTTGAAGATACAACTAATTGAGGTATTTTGTCAAACATGTTGTGGATCTTCTAATAGCTTCCACCAACTACATACTTGTATAGCAATCAATATAGTCACAACTAAAAACTTGACGATAGTTCAGTTTCTATTGCATTTATAAATCCCCTCATGGCCCCTTTCCAAGGAATAAACTTATGAAATATTATTATCCTCGTTTATAAGCTTTTTCATTCATTGTACTGAAGTTTTCTAATATTTGCTTATATAACCAACTAAGAAATGGATTTGATTATTGCTGGTCATTTCATATACATGAAAAATGTATTTGCATTTGTTTCCCAGAACTTTTCTGGACTCGGTTAACCTTTTGATCTAACTGAAAATTTAGCTTCTCCACTCTACATAATTTTTTAGAACTCTTTTCACTGTTGTTCTATTTGAAGGAATTTCTTTCACTATAAGTGCCCATCTTTAAGAAAAGGAATTGTTTATATCTGTTATCTTTCTCACTACAAGCCTATATACTGTTAGGCATTGATAGCTATATAATATGTTTAATCAATCGATGTGCATATATTTCATGAGACTTCATCTTGATGAAACAGGTGAACAAACAAATTGTGTGCCTTGTGTATGTTTCCATAAGTAGATCCTTTCCAAAACATTTTCCACTTCCCTAAATGAATAGATGCCCTCAAATTTAAAAGCTTAATGCTGCAACAAAACTATCATTTAAGAAACACGAAGAGCACTAAAGAAAGATCCCTAGAGTAAACTTTCAGACTCTCTCCCATTGCCTTGGTGTGGTCATCTTAATAGCAATGTTTAGAGCACAAGGATGATTTCTCTAACTCTCTGAAAGGTCCCTTTTAAGCACATCCTCCAACTCCTCCACTCTAGCACTCGAATGCTAAATACCCATACACTAAGTTAATGGGTTCTTGTTCAATCGGGCCTTAACTATCAGGGATGTAATTTTGTTTACTCCCTATAGCAATGGGCATAGCTAATCTAATTGAAGTGGGAGTCCAATGAACAAGCTTCCTTTAGGAAACGTGCTAAATTTTTTTACATTGCCCCCAGCATCGGACCGCAGCCTTACAAAATCAATCACACCCCTTATCAACATCAACTACAAAAGTAATAACTATCCCTCTAAATCAAATAACATATACCATTCGACATTCACATTGCATTGTAAAATATTTTAATAAAAATTAATATATTAATATTATTGTAAAAAAACTAAACGAATATATATATAATTTTAAATTGTTGATCAGTAATTATTATTATATATATATTTCACTCTAAACAACCTGAAATTTTCTTTGGCAAATATAAATTGATGTATATGTATTTATATTTTAAAAACCACACAAGTGTGTGTGTGTGTGTATTAATGACCAAGCCTTGGATAAAAAGTTACGCAGTCCGCGTTTGAATTAACAGAGACCAAGAAAAATAGTCAATGACCGTATATGGTAAATAGTCATAGTCCGTGTCTATTAAGGAGGGGGGAAGGTTTAACTTTAATGTGGGGTTCTAAAGTGTTGGGTGACGAGCGCTGATTTCATCCCCACCCCAATATTCAAATATTATAATAAAACCTATAGATTGCAACCATATGGGCCGCAAATCTAACCCATTCACATTTTTTGTTTTGCTTTATTAATTAAAACAATTACTTTTAAGTTTTATCCGATTCGAATGTGGTTGGTTTTTAATGTTATTTTCAATTATATATATATATATATATATATATATTTCTTTCTTTTAAAATAACACGTCCTAAACATCTTAAAAAATTGAATATTTTATTAAAGCTACAACACCAAATTGTTATTTAAGCAACTTATTTATATTCGAGAATATGATTTGTTTTTAATAGAATAATCATAAAGAATTATACGAAGGCCCACCACTAGAAGCATTGAAAATGACATGAGAAGGCAAGACGGAGAGGAAGGATGCTAATTCTTCTTTACAACAAGGTCGAAGTCAACTAACGATCAACGGGAGCACACATAAATGTTCAATGTTTAACAATAGGGTCAACGAAACAAGAACTAGTGTAAACGTCGAACGGGACATTATACGTTGTTATAAATATTTATATAATTATTTAAATATATTTTTCAAATATTAAGTAATATATTTCTTTTCAAATTTATATAAATACTAATGAGAAATATATATATATATATATATATATATAATATATATCCTAATAAATAAAAAGAAAAAAAAAAAAAAACATAAAAAAAAATCAAAATCCATTAGTTTAAGGTATTCGGCCAACATAGTATATTAATAAGAAATAAAAAACAAGTGAAACTTAATTAAAATACATGATTTGGGGCAGGGGTGAACCCCCATCCCCCTATTTAATTGTTTTACAAAACAAAACAAACAATGCAGTCGTGGCCTCATTGTTTGGACAACAAGCTGGGCATGACATTTTTATTTAGTATTCTTAATAAATAAAAAGAAAATAAAAAATAAAACATAAAAAAAATCAAAATCCATTAATTTAAGGTATTCGGCCAGCATAGTATATTAATAAGAAATAAAAAAAAGGGGAAACTTAATTAAAATACATGATTTGGGGCAAGGGAGAACCCCCATCCCCCTATTTAATTGTTTTACAAAATAAAACAAACAATGTAGCCGTGACCTCATTGTTTGCACAACAAGCTGGGCATGACATTTTTATTTTACAATATATATATAATGGTTTATGGATATATTCGTAGTCTATGAAAACCATATCTAGAATGAGTAAAGAAAACAAGGGCAAATAGATACCCAGTTGTATTTCAAAAATATATATGTAATCCAGTCTTGAAACTACAAACCGTTGATCAACTAAAAAAAGAGGAAAAGTAAAATGGAGGAAGAAATTTCCCCATTTACAAAAAAATATCCCATGGTATCCCCTCAAGTTTTCATGGCCCCCATTTCTCTAAACCTATAAAACAAAATGATGCAAATGAAATTGATTAGGAAAAAATGTGAATAAAAGAAATCTATAAGGATTTTAGGGCTTTTGGGTCAAACCTAAAATCCAAAGACCTGTAACGCCCACTACATTTGCACACGAAACCCAAAACCAAACAATTTTATAATAAGAAAAATTATGGAATACCTTTTTCTGTAAAGAGAACGAAAACGACGGGAAGGTTAACCTTTGGTTTCAATCGGTTGTCACAATATTTCTTAGATAATATTATTAGATAAAAGAATGGATTTAAACTATGGTTAGGTTTAAAACATTTCATTCAAGTAATCCTAAATTAATTTAATACAAATGTTTCTAAAGCCAAGTGATAATTAAATAATTAAAGTTCAAGCCTAAAATAACCTTTTCATTTACACAATGCCATTCATTTAATTTTCAAAAAGAAAAGGGTCTAACTATTAAAGGATAGGGTTTAATTAAATATCCCTTAGGTCATGGCCTAAATAATTTGTAAGCTGCAAAGAAATAAATTAAAAAGGAATTATTAAAAATTAATTTACTTGCAAATCACGCAAGTGGCCCCATTCAAAACAAAACCCATGTGATCAAATGATCATCTCACCAACCCCCACCTAACATTTGTAGGATACAAATTGGGTCATTGGATGAATCCAATCCAAGCCATTGTATAAATGAATTTAAAACCAAACCTAAACATCCCTAAGAAAGGCTTTTATTCATCTCTTTTACTTATTTATTTCATTTTGGTTTTGCAGGTTAAGGGAAGATGGAAGAGGAGGAAGCCATAAGAGAGGAGGAGAAAGCTTGAGATGGATCCACACATCCCCTAATCTTATTTATTTTATTTTGTTATTATTTTCTATTCTATCATATCCAAGGCATTGTAAATTTTCCATTTAGTTATAAGCATAATTCAATAAAAATACTCATTTAAGCATTTTTCATTTGCTCAAGAGATCTATTATTTCTTTTTGTAGATTATACATTACTTTTCTTTTTCTGAAAGCTCTCATTTGGAAAATATACCTACATATATGTATATACTTTGAATCCTAACCTAAAACCTGCATTTTTTTGCAGTCTTCCAGAGTGTAATTCCTAACCTAAAATTCTTAAATCTAATCTTAGATTTAATATGCCACGTACATGTGTATACCAAAAAGGAATTACACTCTGGAAGATTGCAAAAAAATGCAGGTTTTAGGTAATAATATAAAAAATTAATTAAGCTTGGTGGGGGTCTCGACCCCCACCCACCATACAATCGCATTATAAAATGTGGGGGGAGGGGTCTCTGATGCCACCCCCGCCCCATTAAACAATGGGGTGGGGGTGGATTCGGCGACCCCTACCCACCCCCTTTTACCTGTAAAATCTCTATGCAGCAAGGCCACTTGCAATTCTTTTTTAATTAAGTTTTGGTTTATTAAAAATATAGCTTTATTAGTATGAATTTAATAAATAATTTATTATTAATACTAACACACACACACACACACACACACACACACACACACACACACATTATTAATATAATTAATTGAATAATTTAAATATATTGATAATAATAAGATACTTCAAGGTTAAATAGATAAAAAAAAATTTGATAAAAGGACATTATAGTGGGTTTATCATTTGAAATAAATATCGTAAAGAAATCCTAAATAATGAACTTAATATTAATTACGTTTAAATAGGGATGTGTATATGTATTACTTTTGTAAAGGCCATCTAAATTTAAGTTGGGAGATCGATAAAATTTCCTACACAACTAGATACACTAAATAAAGAGGTAGATGATTGCTCATTCTAAAGAAGGGCCAATACACTAATTTCTTCTTCCAATATAAGTAGAATATAATTATAATTTGAATGCTTCATTTTGTCTCCCATACGATAAAATAAGGTCACTATATTTTTTTTTTGTAAGTAGTTTCTTTCACAAGCATACGACAAGGTTCACTCTCCTTTCAACAAATTTGAGCAATGATTTAGAACAACTAAGCATGTAAAACTTTCTTTCAATCACACCCTTCTATTACAACCATGTATCAAACTTGTAATTTTGAAAAAAAAAAAATACACAAAGAGGAGAGAAGTTCCATTTGAACATGTTTCAAAAAATTCTACTTTTTACAACAATGTGACAAATTGGTGATTTCTTTTCTTAGTACTAATACATTATTAAGGGTACATTTCTCACATAGCACTCTTAGAAGAGTTTCCAAGATTAAAAAAAATCCAAATATAACAGCAACTTTCTCCCCACTTACAATTTTCAATCATCCACCGATGTGGGAAGTATTAGAAAATTTAATAAATTACAACAAGTCTATCAACAAAGCCAATTTTATAAGTCTCCAATATGTATTTTTTCATCACAATGGTAACTCCAAATCTAGCTTTCTTCAACTTCACAATGGGATCACAACAAAATTAAGGGGGATTAGGCAATGCTCTCTACCCAACCTTAAATCCGTTAAGAGGAAAAGGCATTCCCCTTAATGGCCCATGATCCCCAACAAAAGAACCATGAGGGGAATTGAGCAACAATGACAACTTTCAACAAAGTGGCTTCACAATAACACATATTCAAGACTTTCAAATCAACCAAGACAATATATTCAACAAGTTTACACATTCACAACAATATAAAGGTTTCAAGATCAAACCATGTAGAGCAAGGGCTATGGGAGACCATCTGCTTATGCCTACCAAGTGAAGTGGGAGTCTTACCCTAAGCCTCCAAGTGCACAAAATAATCACAAAAAATCCTTGTCTCTCCCTTGCAAGCATGAAACAATGCCATGATTTAATTTTCACTCCCCATAGGTAAGAATCCCACCAATTTCATGCCTCAAAAAAATACCTTTTCCCTCTCCAATGGTCCAATAAGCCCTTCTACCACACCCAATAAAGGCCTACTACCCAACCAACACACAAACATCTTCACAAGACAAAAACAACAATGTTTAAAAGCACAACATTGCATACAAATAAGAAAAATAACACAATGACGAAAGTGGAGAGCATACCTCTCCATCAAGTTCCAAGAAATTTAAACAAGCCTCTTCAATTTCAAGCCAAGCAATTTCTAGGAAGTCCAACAAGTTTCAATTCAAAAAGTACACAAGAAGAGAAAACAATAAGTAACCCCCATTCCATCAAAAAATCACCAATAAATAGAAATGGAATGTGAGGATGATGAGGTGTCTCCATGTAGGATGTCACTTCATCATTCCTCCATCGCCACACTCAATTCAACACACCAAGACCAAGAAAATTAATGCACATGCAAGAACTATGACAACCCACGTGGCTCAAAAATTGCACCCCATACTTTCAATAGACATAATAAATTCGGGTAGAAAGAAAGTGCAATAATTTTCATTCTTTAACACTAAAAAATGGACAAAAAATTAAAACATAAGCTTCCCAACCCATAGGTAGGGTTGTTGGGTAAATTTAAGAGGCATGGGACAAGTATTTCTTGCCCCACAAGCCTCCAAAAATGTCCCCCAAGTCAAAATCCGAATATTGGAGTTAGGGTGTAGTAAACACTCACAAATAAACATAAATTTTATTGACACAAGGACTACCAAATCTCATCATAACTATTTTTTACATAAGAAGGGTTAATCTTAATTTGGTGAACTAAATATAAGAAGGGTTAATCTTAATTAAAAAACCTTTACAACATGCTAATAAGGTGACAAAACTCCAAAATTTATAATACACAAAACATAAATAAGCACATAAAAAAATTAAATAAAGTGACATAATTCACCCCATGGGCACCCATTTAAAGTCACCCCCCATGTGAGCCCTCCAAATTAGACGTGCAAAACACCACACTAAACCACATTACACAAGTTGTCAAATTTGACCTCGTTGCTCAACACCTGACATCCTTTTGTGGTTGGTTCCCTACCCCCTTCGATGTATGTGATAAAGTTTTGCACATAACAAACCAAATCTCTGGCCTTTCAGTTGTATTAACAACATCGTGAAATAGACATATAAAATCAATATTCATCATTTGACATTAGCAATTCTATTATCCATCAATATATTGAAATCTAACCCTAACATCCATGAGATTACAATTATACTCAAAACATCCCAAAACATAATGTGTCAGTATAAAATCCATATCATGAAAATCAACATATATCGAACTGTATAACATCACAATCTAGTGCCCATATTGACTAGATCTAATTGTAGAGATTATATCCTATATCTTTAAGTGATGAGAATTTCATGAGAATGGATTTTTAATAAAAAGGGTATGGATATTAGGTGAATGGGGGCCACCTAATGGGTTAGGCAATGTTGGACCCGTTTTACTCATTTTATCATGGATAATTAATAAATTAAATGAGATTTGGTTATAGGGTTTTATTTAAATAAATGATTTTGTGCATGGATAAGTAGATATTGTCTTAAAAGGGATTAATTAGCCAAGGTTGTAAAATAAAGACTAATGAAACCATCAGAAGAGAATTAAAGTTCGGAAATGATTTTTGGAGATTAAATAATAATATGTAATTATTAATTTGGATATTTTAATCTTGTGAATATGTAGGAATTATTAAAATGAATTATTTAAACTTAGTTGATGTTTATAGATCTTGCAACACATTTTTAAACAAAAAAAAATCCCGCATATTTCTCCTAATAAATAAATAAAATTCAACACGGGTTTAAGCGTCAAAATTGTGGGTGTTACATAATAAATAAATTTAATCATTCGTAATTTTTATAAGATGTAATTATATACAATATGTCTCAAAGTTTGAATATAATTTATAATTAAAAACATAAAATACAATCTATAGCCTATCAATTCTCAGCAAGTAATGTGCATCCATTCTCCAGTTGAACATACAAAATGATACATTTTTGGGATCCATACTAACTCCACCTCCACTTTTGTATCTTCAAATTTCTTTAGGTCATTTTAGCGGCTCTCCATGTTGTTTTTCTCCACTACCTTTTCCTTTCATGAGATGTCTAATTTTATTATTTTTCTCCTAGTTTTTTCACGTTTAACACATGTTTTTTCACTTTCAAATATTCCCACACTCTACGATCTTATAGCCATATGTTGTTTCCTCCTTTCCTTAGTGCACTCTATCTCTTATCTTGTTTGGATGTTTTTTACCTCTGCACATTATTGGTTCAACTTGTAAGTTTATTTTTTGTATGACATTAGTATTATTTCATTATCCTTTTTGTGTCCTAAAATATGTTTAGGATAAATGCCACGATATTTTTAATACTCGAAGCATATTTTACTCTCCCTTCATCTTTTCAATCTCTTCTTTCTTGGTAGTGTCATAACCTTAGCATGACTAATAATCCTTTCTTGTCTCTCTCCTAGGTTTTATGTTCTCTAATATACTTTCAACCATGCATTCCTACTAGAAACATACTCACTTTTATATATTTGGTTACCTTCCCCATTCTCCATTTCTTAGTGTTAACCCTCCTCTCCATACTCATTATATATATTTATATATGATTTTCGATCATGCATGTGCAATAGTATGTTTTTAATTGAAAATATTTTTATTACGGAAAATTGATGTATGTGTTTCATTTGTTTTAATTTTCATTGTATTCATTTCTATTTGAGACAAATCTATTTTATATACCCAAATCTCTATGTATAATTTTGAAAATTTTCATTCACAATTGTAGGGATGCTAAGTATACATAAGAAAACAAACATGGTATTGAATAATCCAACAATGATTATTGGATCTCTAAAAGACATGTCACATCATGTAATGCCCACATTTTACACACACAAATACAACAGAAAAAATACCAGGATAATTGTTTTTGACTTACATTACTCACTACACAACGTGACGAGGGCTCTAAGTAAAGAAACTAAACAATGCATACGACACTTACATAAGTCATCGACTCACATAGGCACATGACAACACCATATACATGTTGATGCTACACTTTCCCCAATGAATGAATTTTAGTAATAACCCACAAGAAAAGGAACTCAAGGATTGGCCAACCCACAACACATCATTACCATGATTACGTCTACATTACGATTAACCTTCCAATAACATTAATATGTAATTATAATTTCCCTCTTTTCCAACATACAAATTCATAAGTTTATTCCACATTCAACTTATAGTTTGACCATTTAACTTTTCTCTTTATCCCTTATGAAAATCTTCATAACTTACATTATTATTTTTCATATTTAAAATTTTGTACAAAGTTCCTAATTCTCTCATTCTTATGTCAAAGGTTTGTCTCTTAAAATATTTTTAGTTGACATTTTTTTATCCACATTAAAAAAGGGGACCAACCATAAGTTTTCGAGGGAGAAATAATACGATTCAAGGAGTTGAAGGTTAAAGTTTCCCTTTCCTAAAAAATTCCTTCGATTAGAAGCACATTTGTTCTCATACTATAGTTTTTTTAGTTCTAAATTTAGTTTGATTAAATTAAGCATTTACATGACATAATTTTATTTTATTTTATTTGTAGTGGACTCTATATTGGCTCAAATTCCTAGTCCCACCGAGAATAAATTGTAACCATTCTTAACAAAATTCAATTCTTAAATCAACCATAAGGACTTCAACTGAAAAAATTGTTCCTAAACCATTATCACATATATTATTGTTTCTCATTTCATTTACATTGTTTCTTAGGCCTCTTTTTAGCATCACTTTTTAACATAAAGAGTTACAAAAGTACTTTCCTAACATATTTAAGAAGTAAATGATTCAAATCGCTATAACTACAAGCGAACCCCAAGTTAACCTCCTAATCAACTGAGGTTTGGTTTGATTCCAATTGCACGTAAGGATATATGCCTCAACTGTATATGAGTTTTAAGGTGAGAGGACATATAAATGCTAAACCACCTTCAATAAAAGACTAAGGTGTTATGTTGATAGAAACCAAGGTAAAACATTTAGATGAGAGGAACTAAAAATTTTATTAACAAGAGAATAAGTCATAGAAAAACTATTTCAGTCTATCCATTTGTGTCGTCTGGGTGGTCCCACAAGGAATTCATTCGATAACAAGAAAAATTATAGATATAACTTTGTCAAACTTATTATTCCATTAGGATACTAAGAGATTAATAGTTCTACTTACTCCATAAATGGTAAGGTTACACCGCATAGTCATTGTTTCGAACAAGGAATCCTAAGTTGAATTTCAAGGTGGTCTTCGCTACTCAACACAGTGTCGGACCTGAAGAGAAGACAATCCCCTCGTGGTTACCAAAACTAGAATGAAACCACATACTACAGATAAATTTTGACTAATGTCGTTCCTAAAAGATGGGTTCACGACAATGTCACTAAACATAACGAATATGATGGTAAACTCAAACTAGGGGTTCTATTTACCTAAAATAGGAGGTTCCATCGAGTGCAAATTTTAAGTTAATCCTAAGGTTTCAATTTATTTTATGGTAAGAAGGATTTCACATGACGACATGTTATACATGAATCTTATACTAGGGTTGAGTGTTTCAATTAAATCTCTTTATTAAATTTACAAGGTAAGAATACAACAAACTAATTAATTAATCATTTATTGAACACTGAAAATGCACTACAAGATATTAACTTCAAATTCAATTACCGTATATACATCAAACCTTTTTACCATACGTAACTATGAATCAAATTGAACCTATGATGAAATGAACATTTCCTAAGATATCCCTAAAACTAGCATCTCATACATATTAGCAAATTTCAAATATAAATTTTCTGTAACATGAGACTACATTATACATATATTCATTTTACAATGACCTATATAAATTACAATAATAAATAGTGAATTACACATCACCTTTTTGCCATCATTCTTGCATTCTACAAAATCATGTGAGCATGAAATCAATGATAAATCATTGACGTGGAATCCACCCTCATCTAATATAAGTAATGTATTCAGTGTCCCATTTACATATAATAATTATAATTTTCATTTGAAAGAAAAGGTTTAGAAAAATGTATTCATTTCACTTCATTTCACAACCAAAGAGAGAGAAAGAGAAAGGAAGAGAGAGAAACACCATTTTGTCAAAATTTCTATTTCACACAACAAATTACACTATAGAGTTTCAAAAATTTATTTACATGTGTCAAAAAATTTCCACGGTGGTTTGGCAATACGATAGAGGTCCTACAACTTTCTTTTTACATTTTCTTGCTACCTAGAAAAATGTTCAAATCAGGCTCAGAGGCTAAGAAACCACTTTCAAACATTGTCTTCCTTGAGAAAACACACCACAGTTAAATTTCTACATGGCCATGTATATACCAAGTGTTCCTTAGAACTGAAGAAATTCGGAACTAGCGAATAGTTTACAATTGGTGACTAGTTTTCTGGGGCCATCGGTTGTAATTGGCCTAGTTGCAAAGGATTAAAAGTTAGCCCAAGGGATCAAAAAACCACATCCAAAACTAAAATTTGATGGATGTACGTGCCACCATAAAATTCTTACAAGTTCCCCCATAGATGGATAATTCATCAGAGTCAACGGAACTGAGAACTAGAAAACTATTTTCAAATGGTGCCATGTTTTTTGCAGCCACCAGTCATAATCGATCCAGTTTGACCTAGTCAAACTACAACCGGACGCATACAAAGTGGCTTTTACCAAACTATCAAGAAAATTTTACAAAGTGTTTTTTCTCAAATTGAAGGTTCTAGGAAATTTTCTAGTAAACATACTAAAGATTTGCGAAGGAGGATAAACATTTTTTTGCTCAAGGTTCAAATGCTGGTTCAAAATGAAAGCAAAATTTTTAGTTTTAGTAGCTTCCTCCAACTGCAAAACGGTGTAATAATGCTCCTAGTAGGGCATCAAAAGATCACAAAGGATCATTTGAGATCATTCCAAAGATTGAAGTGACGCCTTACATAACAAGGTACACAAAGGAAGCTTGACATTCCTGTTGATGCAAAATCACAACACCCCCGAAATCTACAAGTCAATGAGTTGAGACTCACAATGTGATTGCATAACATGGAGCATCTCTCAAAGTGTGGGAATTTGTGAATCAAGAGAGCTCTCCGGATGAAGGTCAGTTCATATTCCTCTATTCATGTGCACATGTTCATATTGCAGAGGATCTATTGTAAAACCTACTCTAACTTACCAAGGAGATAGGGTTAATGAGATGCAATAAATAAAACATAGACTAACAAGGGTGAGGCACCAAAGGAATGATGAACACCTACTTTGCAATAAACACAAACCATAAAAACACAATACAACCACCACACAGATGACCAAATTGTGATGAGAGACCAGGCGGATGTAATGAACACAATAAGGGGTTGAAATCATCTACAAACTTATATCATTGCTCCAAAATTGATACAGTGCATTATAGTAGCCAGGAGGCAGAAATTGCATTACAACTAGAATGGAAGTTTCAAAAAATCCATGAATTTTCCTGTAGGTTAGAGAAGAAAGGAGGACGTAAAGCGAGAGTGTCCAACCATTAGAAATTTCCCCTCCTATACAATATATAGAAATAATCAAAAAAGGGGGGAGAAGAAATCCAGACTCTTGTTCAACCACCCCAAAAGAGAAATGAATTCCCCTGCAACAATGATGGGTCTTTCTACAATACCCATGCCCTCATGTGTTGTTCCTTGTTGGGTAAGAAAGGGGTATGTCCTTCATTATGGTGATAGGTGAGAGACTTGATAGTCTCAATAATGGCAGACTGAATTAAGCATTCTCCATTAATGGTGGAAAGCGAGTAGAGGGCACCAAAATATCTCTAAAAAGTACTTTCCCACTGAATTCTAAGTTTCCAGTCGAAAGATATGGCCGCTTGAAGGTGCTTCGGGCTTGCAGTTTATTCATGCAAGATCCATGTGGTAGCCACGTGCATCTAAATATTCTGCCCCCTCCTGTTGGCTCCTGAAGTTTCTCCGAACTGACACGTGGTGGCGTTCGCGATACTGATCTATTTCCTTTATGTTCTTCTTAAACCCCTCCTTTTAGCAGAGACACTATTCCTGACCCAAGACACATGGAGGGATGCCACTCATTTGAAGACCTTGCTTGGAATCTTCACCGAAAGATGCGTCGAGCTAACACATGGCTCCTTCTATTGGTTCTGCTGCTTTGCTTGGAATTTGTAATAATCGGCTCTAATTTTCTAGGCCTTGGACATGTGGAAGCTTCACGCTCATTTGAGACCTACCTTTTCATTCTTCCTTTTGAGTTACGTTGATGAGGCATGTGGAGGCTTCCACTGGCATTTTCATATACTTAGCTGATTTAGGCCTCGAGTGAACACTTCCTACCTCAATCCTTTGGGTGAGTAAGGGGCCCTACTAAGTATAATTCCAAAAACCACTTTATGGGTGGGACCCTTATAGTTAACTCCTGAAATTGTGATGGTGGGACACTTGTCATTATTTATGGGTTGCTCCTTCATTTCCTCGTGTTTGGCTTAGTCTTTTTCAGTTTACAGAGCAATATGTCTGACCATAAACACATGGAGGGCTCATGCTTGTTTGGGTCCTGCCTTTTGGGTCTTAGCTTTGAAGTTGCACCGAGTTGACACGTGGCTCATTTCACCAGCCTTGGACTTCTCAATGGCTGACTCTGCCCCCTTTTTGAATCTGACCACATGGCGTCATCTGCGCTCATCTAGGGACCCTGTTTGGACCTTACCTTTGAAGGTGCATCATTGGGATGTGTGGAGGCTTCCACTGGTACTGTCCCTATTAATAATTTTCAACGGTCAGTGTAACCTTTTTCAGACTCTAGCTACGTGGTGGGTGGGCACTTGTTTACGGACCTTTCTTTTGATTCCACCCTTGGAATTGCGCCAATGAGGCACATGGCCCCCTTCCGTGGCTATTTTTCTTTGCTTCAGGATGGATCGTTCTGGGCTCGAATTTGGGATCAAATGTGAGCCACACGACTGATCCGACCCCTTCATTTCCTCTATGTTTTGTCGCATTCAAACAATTTTTCTTGGGGGGCTAAAATTGGGATAACAATCCCCTTTCCGGAGTTATGAAGGTTATTTTACGATTCTCTGAAAATCACAATTTATCTATTTAAACTAGAAATTATCAACATATTCATTGGGAAGTCAACTTCAACTTGTCAATAAAAAAAGTGTATTGTATCAATCTAGTTTGGTTGGGATGTCACTATGTCATCATGAAGTGAGGGTTTAATTAGTTCATTGCTTACCAAGGGATATTAGATCCTGTAAGTTACGATATAACATTTTATTGTTTTAAAAATAAGTTTATTTAATAGAATCAAATATATGCAAATCCTTTGGTTTAAAAGTTTATTCCATTCCAAAATAAAAACTAAAGAACAAAAATTATGAGAGATGAGGAGAGATGAACCATTCCTAGGATAAATTTACGTCCCTAGTGTATGGTGGGATCATCCATATTCTAGAAGGCGTTGAATGTATTTTAGCATTTCGTCAAAGGGTTTGTGTGCACTAGGAACTATAATCTACTTTCCTTTTAACAAAAATCCATGGGCCATTTCAAAAGCATGATCTCCAAGTCCCATAGGTGGGAATGTTACAAATTATTGACCCCTCATTATACCCGCCTACATCAACTTTAAACCAATTTTGGATTTGGCTTCATCCATACTTCTGAAAAAAGTAACCCAAAATACAAAGTGGAAGTTATCCAAACTTACATCCTTTTCAATTCCTTGATATATAAAACACGAGCCCGATTTTAAGGATTATAATTCTTAAACCTTGGAAGGGCTAGAATCTCAGTTAGAGGAAGCCTACTAGTCTCTAAGTCAATATCTATTGTACAAAACTGATTTGCATCAACCTCCTCTTCTTTCACAATCTCCACTTTAGTGTCTAAAACATCTTTATTTATTTTTTATTTTTACTATTATCATAGATAACAAGCACAAAGATGAGTTTCCCCCTTAAAATATCTTGAAACCTCATGAAAAAATGGGCATAATATTTTCATAATCCTTTCTATATACCAAGAGAAAGATTCATTTCTCTACAAAAATATCAGATATCAGAGAAGCGGTTTCTCTGTCAAATATTGTCAAAACAAAAACAGATCTTGTTTGCAAATATGAATCCAGATATGCCACCTTCCTCAACATTTCCAAATAATTTTCAAAAAAAATATTTCATGCATATCCTGACATCATTGTAGTCCATAGGTCCACATTTCGTGCATTTATTAGAACAATTCACATGTCAAGCACATACTTCCACATTTTGCATGTCTATCTATCAGAGCGCTTCCAAATATACCATCTGACAAAATTATTTTATATCTATTATGATTTTTTGATGCTCATACCCTTTTCTATAGGTCCCATTTAGACGTAGGCTGGGAGGAAGCTCATAAAATCAGATTTCCATATAGCACTAAAAGTGAAGCGATAGACCAAGAGCTTCACAAAAATTAAGAAAAAAAGAGATAAATCCTCCACAGATGCACGTGAGATAATAGGAAGGCATTTTTTATGTATTATTTGATACAAAACTACACCAAATAGAAGATAACCACCATATAGACATATGGATCACTGCATAGGTTGTAGTGCCATGAGACATGATGCCCAGAAGTAGAAAATACAACCACTCAGCTAGACATTCCTCCTGCATGAAGTGGCCCCTCCATCTTCTTCTGTTGCATACAATAAAAAAAGGTAGGGAGAATTTATTCCTTAGCAAAGCTCAATCCCTCATCAACACATACAAATCCAAAACAAAAATAATTCAAGAAAGGTAGAAAGATGAGGTCTAAGGATGGCAATAGCTAGATGACTGAGTTCTACAATCACTGCTACTATCCAAAAAAATTTATATTTACAAAAAATTCCTCGGTTTTTAACATGGTTCCATGCTTTCGGATCTCAAATAAAATCAATTTTTTTTATCTAGGGAAATGACAGGTCTAACTAGTCAGTAGCCTACCCATGTGCCCTGTCATCTCATCTTCCACCCGTCTCCATTTCACCTAAAAGTAATAATTTCTTCCATCGCCCTCTCCATTAACCTATGCCACCAACTTTCTATTTTTTATATTATCTCTTTTTTGGGAATTACATTTCCTTACCCTTAGAAAAGCATCATCCTCCCTTACCCTTAAAAGAGCATCGTCCTCAATGCGACATAACACCAAGGTTAGAAAAATTGATAAGTAGAGAAGGAAGTTAATGACGACAAGTTCCATCTAACGATAAGATCTTTATCATTAGAACATGGCCACATGGAGGTCAATAAAGCTTAACAATTACTTAAACTTTTAATATTTTGTGAAGATTGGCAGTTCTCTTTGACTTTATCAATTACTTAGTCTTTTCCTTTACTTTATTTCTTATTCTCAAGATCTTATTATTTCATTTTTTCAAGATTTCATGTTATTTATTTTTTAGGGTTCCCAATAGTAATTGGCCTCTAGATGTTACACAAAACTTAACAAAACACAAACAACCCACGATAAACCTTGCTACTTACTTTCACAATTGTACCACATCATAAGAAACTCAACCAAACCATGGAAGGAACATACACAATCCACACAACATAGTGCTTATTACACATGCCCCCGACACAATAGTACTTCTAACATAAGAAGAATACAACAACATGAAATTCCTAACACATATACATACGAAGGTTTCACAAAACTCCAGACCATTTTTATAGTGACATAGTGTCAAGATGGAAGAAACATCACAAGACATAGCTCAAACTCACAAATGTACACATAAATCACTCTACCAACTCCACACATCACAAGAAATCAAAAACAAATCTCCATATATCTCCCAAAGCACCACTAAACAAAATTTTATATACCTCCCAAGAATCACATAACAACTCCATATACCTCCCAAATCACCAATCACACCCACACAAATCTCTTATGCCTCCCTCAAGTCGATTATACCTCCCTTAAGTCTCTTGTGCCTCCCTCAATTATTTTATGTCTCCCTCAAGTCACTTATGCCAACCTAAAGTGAATAAAATAAATAATAATTTTCCTTTTGACTCCTCAAAAGAAGTCGATCACCATATGACCCTAGGCACATAGAGTCCAGATACTTCTAACCCAAGTGACATAATAACTCATTGTTCAACAACCTGCTAGTTATTTGTAACTCCTTGGGGTGTACCCCTATATAATGAAGTGGGTCCATAGGTTCCACCACTCCATGGTGAATCTCATGACCCTATTCCAACACATTACGACATTAGAATCAACATAACAATCCACTCAAATGCCAAGTTGAAAATCCCAAAGCCTTGGGCTAGCATATAAAATTTTTAAACTTGGTACGTAAATATAAGACTAAGAAAATCAAATGGCTAATTAGCCATAGTTACTGCTAAAATTCACATGTTAGTGCAACAACCAAATAAATTCCCAAAATATAAGAACATGTCAACTAAGAAAAAATTTGGTTCTTGCAAGAAAAGAAAAGAAAAAGTTCAATTTACAAATAAAATACGTATATAGAGATAAAACATTACAATAAGTATGTGGCATTATATGGCCACCAAATGGGTTCTCAACGAGTTTCTGGCACTTGAAAATCGAACCTCAACTCGTAAATAACATATCAAATAATATAACTATCATCATCTTTATCTGAATCATCCCACCACCATTTCTACATAGACCAACATAGTCAAAATCACGTAGGCTGAATCCATACAATAACCATATAGGGAGAGATAAAGGAGTACAAGTCGCCATCTACTGAGCCTAAGGTGTCCACGAAACACAATATGTATGACACCTGTTGAGAAAGTGTCACAGAACACTACTGATTCACAAGCATAATTTTACATACTTTAATGATGGTACCACACCACAAGAACTTAACCAAATTATTGAAGGGAAATAGGCACAGTACACATAATATAGTACTTATCATACATCTATGTCTGACATATAATACTTGAACAAAAGTGTGCTACAAAAAATAAAAATATCCACAATTCCATAGATGAAGATTACACATAACTCAGAACAATTGCTACAGGTAAAAAGTGTCAACAAGGGCATCAACGCCATATCCACACCATCACAAAACATATCCAACTAACATGATTAACACACACATCATAACACCACAACCAAAACATCATAACAACTCTGCACACCTCCCGAAGCATCAATCACACACACACAAATCTTTTATGCCTCCTTCAATATCTTATTCCTCCAACAAGTCTCTTATTATGCCTCCCTCAAGTCTCTTATGCCTCCCTTAAGTATCTTATGCCTTCCTCAATCTCTTATGCCTCCCTCAAGCAATAATAATAAAAATAAACTTACTTTTCTCTCCCCAAAGAGGCATGTTTCCCTATGGCCCTAGGCACATAAATTCTAGGCACCCCTAACCCAAGTTAGATAATAACTCATCGTTCAGCAACCCACTAGTTATTTTTAACTCCTTGGGGCGTACCCCCATATAATGAAGCAGGTCTATAGGTCCAACTATTCCATGGTGCATCCCATGACCCTATTCCACACATCACAATAATAGAACCAGCATAGAAATCCAATTCAAAGGCCAAGTGGAAAAGTACAATCCTTGGGAAAAGTGTTAAAATTTTAAAATTTAAAAGAAGATCTGAATCCAAGAAAAACAAATGGCCAAATATCCATAGTTATTGTAAAAATCTGCATGTTGGTACTTCAAACCAAGGAAAATCCCAAATTATAAAACATGGAATTCAAGAAAACTTTTGGTCCTTGCATAAATGAAATAAAAAAAGTTCAATTTATGAATAAAATACACATATAAGAATAGCACATTATGATTACTATGTGACATTATCTGGCCACTAAGGGGGTACTCAATGAGTTGTTGGCACTCAGAACATCGAGCCTCAGCTCGTAAAATAATATTAATAGTACAACTATCATTATCTCTATTTGAATCATCCCACCACCACTTGGACAAGGCTAAACACAGTCATAGCTACACTGAGGTTACATCCATACAAAAACCACAAGGAGAGAGAGAAAGAGGAACACATGTTGTCATCTACTGAGCCTAAGGTCATCTTGAGTTGCTGGTTTATGGTATACATTCTCTCACTCCAAACATACACTTTTACCAATTTACGTCAAGCTTGGTTAGCATAAGGTTCACAACATAACATGCAACTACATCACTAACACAATGGTAGTTCATGGAAATTAACTATAGCATCTTACGCATGGTACCAATACAAGGTATATCACACACATTACATTCATGGATTACAACACACCACATCACCACATGCTGCACCCAAAGTGTAATCACTGTATAATAGGGATCATATACCCACCATATGTCCCTAAATAAAGACATGAATCATTACATATTACATGAATTATAATTATGATGACCAAAATTACAACATACAGTCAACTACCATATAACATGGGAATACACACATTTCTACACAAATGATAATGGCATCATTAAGAAATCTAGTTCACTGTAACCAACCTTGTCGTACAACATATCAGCACACCCACACATCAAAAATTCCAAAAGGGTCCAACACTCTGAAATAAAAAATCACATTTCTTCGACACACACAACAAGACATTGTTTCACACTCAAATTCTCATATAATTCCTGAAAAGGAGAGAGAATACTCTCATCTTTAACACATTAACATGTCATCAGTTATGCACTAAGTGACATACACAACATGTGTGCTAACAATATCACAATTACGACATAGTTCACATCACGCTTAAATCACATTACTGTTCTAATATTCACCACCATCATGTAACACCATCCAGTAACACCATCACAACTCCAATATGTCCCAGAGGTTCGAGTGCATGAACCTCTTCTCTGATACCAAGTGTAACACCCGCTAAAACGCACACAAATACAACACCAAAAACTCAGATAATTTTTTTTTGACTTACTTGGAGATTACACGACAACACAGGTGACCAGAGAGGGTTACTACGAACTCTCAAATAGTTAGACACAACATAGATCATGTAGGCAACAAGGATTCACACAACACCCATCACGAAACAATTCACTTTTCTCTTCGACAAGGCACAACATAATAGACCAACCACAATACACACTTACAGTTAAGGACATTCCACGGTGTAAAATTTTTTAAGGTTATGTATTTACAAGAATGTCTTTCAAACTTGACTTTAATATCTAGAATATTCATGTTTTCATTGACATCGTTCCTTTTTATAAAGGAAAACTTCTTTCTTTTATATTATTGACTAATTAGCTTAAGGCCAAGTTTTCTAAGAAAAGGATCATCAAATATATGTCAATAACTTTCTTATTTCCTTTGATTTAAAAAAGAAATTTTCTGATTCCTCACAAGGTTATTTATTCCTACTCAATTTATAAAAACTTTTTTCCTACCTCCATTGCACATGGTGATGAGCACAAGCTCTAGTTGTGGGGAAATTACTGTTTAGGTTCGGAACAATAATCTTCTATGTGCAAGGATCAAAATTTAAACATTACTTAAGAAAGATTACAATAAACCAAGGAAAAGGTTAAGGGAAACATGTCAAAAAGAATTCAGATTTAGGATCTCATTGGTTATTAACCAGTCTTTTATTGAGGTTAAGAATCTATCAAGATTGGTTAAAAGCATCATTTATACTTTTCTTGATTAAGTTTGAAAAATAAAAAACAATTTACATTTCAAATGGTCGAGAAAGATTAAAGGGTTTCTTGATAAATTTCCCTCCTACTTATATAACCTCATTTTCTTCCAAAAACTAATCATTGATTTCACCTTAAGATCATTTAAGAATTCACCATACTAGGATAAATTTGGTTTGTTTAGTTTGGGGGAAAACAAGGTATATATATTTTTATTACAAAAGATAGTTTCCTCTTTGATCGCTTAAGTGCTCAAATGTTATCAAGTAGATCACATCTGCATTAATTTATTCATATATATATATATATATATTATCTAACCCATAACAATAAGGTAATCAACTTTAATATTTTCCACATTAACAAAACAAGCCAAAGTTTCAATAGTTACGACAACATTACTCCACAACACATAACACTATGGCAGTCATTTTCTTCTAAATTTCTCACGGAACCCATTCCATATTTTTACAACATAAAAGTATTCATGCAAAAGAGCTTCACAACCAATTTTGATGAAATATTCTACAATTATTTCCCTCATCTACTTGTATAAGCCATCTGACAAAATTAATAACCTAGGTTAGTTCGTGAGAACTGAGCAAGATAAGACTACACAAAGAAATGTAATAAGCTATTATCTAACAATAGCAAGAGAAAAAACATTCTATTCCAAGAATTGGATCGAATCTCTAAATACTAACAACCCCTTAAGTTAATTAAAATTTCCACCATGCTAATACAGGAAGAAATCCTTATACTTCAGTTATGTACATTGTCTCAAAAGAAACCAAAATTTAACAATCATTTGACAAGGGACCATTGGCCTGATAAGTTAGAAACAACAGTCTAGTGTAACAGGGTTTCCATCGAACAAAAAATTAGGTTATAAGATTGAGAATTCATATTCAAACCAATAATCTAAATTCATAAAAAGGTACAAAAAGAACAAGCTACTATACTAAATTTCTGATCGAAAAAAATTGAACAATTAATCCAGGAGGAAAAAGGGATTCAAAGGTTAGCAAGAAAGGTCAAGTGTGTGAAAATTTTAATCATGTAATCATATAGATTATATGATGGAAATGTAATACACGACCACCATTGAAAATTGTTGAAAAGGGAACGCAAAGAATACTAGTTTCGGCCATTGACTCCAAGGAATTTCACAATCATTCAAGAAGAGGACAATGCCCTTATAGGATAGTAATGACAAGCAAGAGTAAAATATGGTTTTGTCATAAAAGTTAACATTTTAAACATCAATCCAAGTTTTTACCACACTAGAGCTTTCCAAACCTTCTCTATAATCCTATAGTTTCGGTTTAAAACAAGTGGATCACCCCTTTCCTTCACAATTTATTTTAAAGTACCCATCATTAACATATTCACACCATTCTAAAAATAAAAATGCATTTATATGTATCACCAATAGTCATTAACTTGGCATCAACTTCAAATATAAATCAACAATGTATCTCTATATAAATACCCCCAAATATCCCTAATGATCTTAACAGATCTATCATAAGTCAACAAGATATCAACATACATATGTCATCCAAATGTCAATGAAAATTAGCGAGTTGCACAATCATATATATACCACTTAGAGTCATCATGAATAGAATTAAGCCAAGGTAGTTCTGACAAAAAAAGAGTACCATCCATAACACACCCATGTGACTTCAAATCTTGGTGAAAAAATATTTCTTTATGGTTCAAGCTTCATAAGGAACGGCCAAGTTCCCCTTAAGGGAAACCTTAAACATTTAGGACCTAAATTGATGACCAATAGGCAAATAGGGTATACGTTTACCATCATAAACAATTATGTAGGAATACTCAGGGTGCAAAACAACTAGAATCCAGGTACCTTATCCAATAAAATCCCTCCAAGCATAAACCTAACTACTGAAGTCAACCACACATAAGTTTTGTAAATCTTTGGGATGGATTGAATATCGAAGGGGCCATTACTTAGTCTGAGAAAAGAGGACATAGAGGTCCAACGGACCTCGAAAACTTCACCACTCAAGGTTGGGCACATCAAAGAGATAATTGACATTACGTAGTTATTGTCATAACCCAAAAGGGTGATTAAGTGTTGATAAAACTATATTCTCTCTCGCAACCTGGATTGGGTTTAATTCTAGTGTTTGTCCACTAAAGTAAAGTTTTCATAACCCATGGGAGTTGTATTCAACATACCCAGAAGGAAAAATAAAACCTAGATTATAAGCTCGTATGAAGATCCAGAGGTTTAAAGATACGGGAGGCTTTCTCTCACCACAAAATTTGCTAGCTATAACTAGCCTAATAACCTTGTTACTTAATCATAGAAATGTAGTTAATGATGGTATGAGTTTGTTTACTTCAGCATGAAAACACAACAACTAGCATAGGAGGGAAAAAATTCTATGTTATCCAATTTAACACTGACAATGATTTAAAGATAAAACAAGAAGATTACAACAAGAAAGGAGACATTTCTCACAAGGAAAACAAACCCACAACAAAGGCAGAAAAGACAAACCAAATTTAGGGAAAAGAAGGTTTTATTTCATGATATTTTTAGATTTTAGCAATTATAGCAATGGTAGGATTATCTTACCTATTTCTATAGCTTTAACAATTCACATAGACACATCACATACCATCAACAACACTCTTCAGGTCGAATCTGCTCTGTTCTACTGGTGGGGAGCTTGAACTCCATTACCATCCATGCTTAGCATAGGTAGGGAGCTCCATTTTTCAAGTGACATTTGACAGAAGTGGCTATGGCATAAGGCATGCCATGACAACATTAAAAAAACCAATGGGTTGATTGAGAAAGGCCTATGAACTTCAAATACACGTGAGGTAGGGGCTGGAGCCAAGCTCCACAACCATGGAAACATCCTCCCAGCCTGCATCAAAATGGAATGGCTGGAGAAGGGTATGGACATCCAAAGAAGAAAAAATGTAAACATTTTCTAATTAGATGTAATTGTAGGAGCCAAGAGGTCACGATTGCAAAAATTTTAAGTAAACACAAGGCAGGTAAATTTCTTGAAAAAATGCCTCAAGGAGATGTGGTCTCAAGGGAATACCATGATATAAGGATCAGCACAAAAAGGGAAAAAAAAAACCAAACAGTCTATTCAGTTCACCCTAGAAAAAATACATGTAGCCAAGGACAAGAAGAAGCTTGGGAACAAGAAGGGACATCCACTTGAGCATATAGGAGAAACGAATTCAGAAAAGGGTTGCAGTAGCAGGCACCAAGGAAGGAGTGCAAACGCATGCACAACAAGGATTATTTTTAACGACCTCTTCCCTTCACCCTCATCTGTATATCTCTCCCTCTCACACAGCTAGACCAAAGGGCAAGAGATAGGTCAAAAGGAGACAAGACGAGGTAGGTTAGAAGAATACAAGGCTGAAAAACAAAAAAAATACGAACCCACTTAACAAAATTAGCCGCCAATAGGGGAGATATATAGAGAGGGAAAAAATTAATACCATTAAAACTTGACAGGTTCATCTTGCAAGGAGAAAGGTATGGGTGAGGTGCCTAACCATGCACCATATGCCAATAAAGACCAAAAACAAGGGAAAAAAAGATCCCAATCGACCCCACGCGAAATAAGAAAGATAATTTTCCATCAAGAAAATGCAGGCTGGGGGTTGGATAACTCTACAAAAATTACCAATTACATTTACCATTAATTTCAAGCTTGCGTGGAGTTATGGGGAAAAAAACTAGAGGTTGGAGTTTTGAAGGTGACACAACACAACGATGAACCATGGCGCCAACAACAGGACATCCTCTTCATTTATGCAAACCGAGGCTCAGTCTACGAGAGCGACTAACAAAAATAATTAAAATGCCTTAACGATAATAATTAATACTAAAATTGATAACAATCGACAATAAAATAATAGTAAAATATACTCGTCAATCAACAATTAAAAAGAGTAATAATAATAATAATATTATTATTATTATTTTACATCTTAAAATAGTTATTAATTATAATCATAATGGTTGGCAGACCAAATTGAAAATCTATAATAATTATTATTATGGATATTCCTTTTTTTTTACCAATCATGCCCTAACAACACCAAATCTTCATTCCAGCCACCTACTAGGATTTGAGAACACAATCTACCTTAAATAGGGTAATCATAAAGGGCACTGTAGAGGCCCTCCACTAGAAGAATGGATAAGGACGTGGAGAGAAAATACTGAGAGCAAGGATGTTATGTTAGGATAAATTTTATTATCCTAATATTTAATTATGCATAGTTTAATAATTATTTAATTTTATTAATTAAATAATAAATTGTTATTTTGTTATATGGTTAATCAACCATATTTGTCTGTATGCATATTGTTATATTGTTTTAAACAATATATTTGTTTTTATGTAAATGTTGCTTCCCAGATGTTATTGGAAGCTTGTTTATTCTGGCATTTGGTTGCACCTGTGCAACTCATTCTCCTGGATGTATTTGGCTGTGCAATATCTATAAATATTGCAGCCTATTCACTGTAATTTTTTAGTTGATTGAGATTAATAAAATTACACAGGATTCCGTCCCTGTTTCTCAATCTACATTTGGTACCAGAGCGATAATCTGGCCCTGTGAAGGTGTGGAAGAGAGAGCAGCAGAGAGAGAGGAGATTGGAGACGTGTTTGCAGCATTTGAGAGCCGGTGCAGCCTCGTGTAAACTCCCAGCCCCATCCCTGCCTCCCCCACATCCTCCTGTTCCTTCCAGGTGCTTGGAAGGCAAATTTTTTTGCACTGGTGCACTCAGCACCAGGCAAAATTTGCTACAGGTATTGGAAATCATACTAATTTTTTTTTTTCCAATAAGGGTTTTGTCTTAGGCACCACCTCCTGCACCAAGCCTGATTGCATGATTATATGCAATCAAATTCGGAGACACCACTACATTTGGCGGTTTGTGCTAAGATATCCCCTCATCAAGCTGGGTCTACAAAGGTGAAGCAAGTTCTATTGGCAAGTTGCTGCATTGGATTGAGCTACTATCAAGATCCTCATTGAGTTGCATTGTGAGGAGAGGCGAGTTATGTAAAGAACACGCCGAGTTGGGGATATAGTAGATCGAGCTTTGTTTTAAGCATCGGGCGAGCCATTGTTTGGGGTCGAGCCCACACACCAACCCCACGAGCATGCACCGGTTTCATCCAACACATCTCTGCAAAGTGGATCCAAGCTGAGCCCAAGCCATGTTGGGCCAACGGTGAAGCCTTCAACCCTACATCCGAAACATAACAGTCGGCCAACACAAATACACAAAACAACAACCTGCACAGCGACAACAGTTCCAAAGGAAACCGCGGCCTGTACAAGCAAACAACAGCAAAAAAAACGCGGCCAAGCAAGTAAAAATAGCGCCCAAACTCAGATCTACGACCTGTACAGTGCGTAGCAAGGAAAAAACGCAGCCAAACAACATCCAAACACAAAAAACGTGGCCTGTACATGAAAATAAGTGCGTGGAAAGCAAAAAAACGCGGCCTGAGCAAGGAAAAGTGGCTGGAAAAGGAGGCGGCTTCACAAAAGCAAATAAGAACAAATAACAAGCTCCAGATCCAGATTTGGAGCAAAGGAACCCTAAAAAATGCCTCTTCACCAGCATGTGCCATGTGGCATCCATTTTCCAAGAGGTAAGTCAATTTACTTGTCAATAAATACAAATTCCTTCCTTTCATAGTCCAAGTGCCCTAAGTGGGCAAGTTGGCTAGTGCATGCGCCTTGGGAGTGAGAGGTTTGGGGGTCAAATCCCACCAAAAACACTCAAAAACTCTCCTTTTGCATCTGGAGGAATTTTTGGCAGAACTGCTAAATTTAGCAGACTTTTTTGAATTTAGTTACAACTAACTAAATTTAGCGGAGAAATCCCTAATTTAGGGTAAATTTTTTTTTCTCCCATTTGGTCTGTTTTTCATTCCAGACATTTTTTGCAAAAGGAGACCCATCTAAAAATTGCATTTTCAGCTATTTTTTTGCAATTTTTAGCATTTTGGGTCGTATTGGGCTCAGGAGGCCACCAGGACCCCGAAACTGAAATTTTTTGCCTGCCATTCAAATTCAATTTTTTGAATGTAAATTGTATACTGCATATTGTACTAATTTTCAGGTTGCCATAGTCAACTACAAAACTTTGTAACTGCTCAGAAACTGGCAGAATTGTAATAAAAAACAATAGTAAAATTGGTTCTGTAACACTCACAAGATCCTAGATCTCATTCGCAGCGTTCGGTATATATAGTGCCTCTGGGAAGCGCTTACGGGTAAAGTTGTCGCAACTACTACTGCACTTAACGCCTAATATAGATGCAACAATGTTGTCTGGGCATTGACCCATAAAATCGATGGGGAGTAATAAGGACACAATGCACACACTATCCATCCCATCCGTCTATGAACGATTACAAGACATAAATCCAGACTGAGAAATTATCCGAGTATATAGCGAAGTTACGCGCGCGTATGAGGATATTTCTTTCAGCCGATGTCAATAATCACACAGACCCCATCAGTACTGTCTTGGTACCACGTATTGAATTCTTTTACGTACGTTAACGCCTCTTTCACATACCACCGGGTATATAGAAAGGGTGAGCTTCTTCCACGTACCAACGGGTATGTCGGAAGGGCACGTATATAGAAAGGTTCGGTATATTGGAATGATGGTATATAGATTGGGAGACCTAATACCTGGAGTGATAAGAGCCAAACCCTGTCAGTGATCTCTGTAAAATGGGCACTAATGCCCCCAAATTTTTTCTTCCGGATTCACAATTGCTCAGAGGAAGCGACTATGCTGCTTGGAAGACAAAAATCAAGACACAGCTTGAGTTTGAAGAAATCTGGCCTGTTGTGACTGGTACTCTAACCAGATCACCAACTGATGCAACACAACAACGACAATTTGATAGAGCAGATCAGAAAGCAAAACTCATCATCTTGTTTGGAGTATCCGACGATGTGCAAGCCCACATTCGAGATGCCACATCAGCAAAAGAATCTTGGGATAAGTTGAGCACAATATATGAGGCCAAGAACAAGAATGTCATACTCAATTTGCAGAGTCAGTTACATACATTGAAATTCAAACAGAATGAGAAAATTGAAGCCTTCCTAAGAAGAGTTGCAGAGTTGAGGGCTTCACTTCTAGCCCTAGGAGAAGAGGTCAAAGATGAATCTCTCGTTCCCATTGTTCTAAGAGCTCTCCCTTCTTCTTACCACATTTTTGTCACAACTCTAAACTTGTCAGATACGACAATTATTTTTGACAAGCTTGTAAACCTACTACAGCAAGAGGAAGCAATGCACAACAAGGATGATGAAGAGGAGCAGGCATTGTCTTCACATCAAAAATGGAAAGGAAAAGGTAAAGGAAAACCTAAATCCTATCAAAAATCCTCACATCAGAATCAGTATCATGGGGACAATCAACAGAAGAAGCGATGTCCAATTTGCAAAAGAGGACATGACTTGCAAGAATGCTGGTTTAACACATATAAGAAAGGTTCATCAAGCAATTCTGGACCACAACAACAACAAACTTACAAGGGACATTCAAACAACTATCACGGGCAGAAAAAGGGGAACTAGAAAAGAAGACCCCACCAGCAAGGTAATATTGTTGAACAACAAGAACAGTCAGACAATGAAGAATTCTTGTTCACTGCTCGATCAAGTGAACCATCCACGTCATCTAGTGACGTCTGGTATGTTGATTCGGGAGCCACTCGACACATGACCGGCCACAGAGACTGGTTTATTTCAATGAGGGACACGCCATCGAAAAATCATGTTTCGTTGGGAGATGATTCTTCATATACAGTTCAGGGGATTGGAAACATTTCTCTACCCCTTGGTTCACGCAAATGCAAACTATCAGATGTTCTATATGTCCCTGGGTTGACAAATAACCTTCTTTCGGTCAGTCAACTCCTAGATCACAACCTGAAAATTGACTTTGATAGTCAATCCAGCAAGAAAATGTGTCTGATTTGAGATAAATCCAGAGGCTCGAAAATAATTGCAAAAGCCTCAAATGTGGGATGAATGTTTCAACTTGATTTCATTCACAAAAATGATCAAGCACTTATGGCTAAAAACTCCACCTCAGCCCAGTTGTGGCATCGGAGATTTGGTCATGTAAGTTTCAAATATCTCGAAACACTTCGCTGGTGTAATATGGTACATGGGCTACCATCTCTTCAGAAGGATACAGACAAGTGTCCTCACTGCTTAGCAGGAAAACAACACAGAGTTTCATTCCAAAAGAGTACTTTTTGAGCTCATGGTAAACTCGACCTGGTTCATACCGATCTGTGCGGTCCGATGCAGCCAAGTCATTCAGGGTTCCAGTATTTCATGCTCTGTGTTGACGACTATTCACACAAAATGTGGATTTTTTGTCTTCACAAGAAAAGTGAAGCCTTTGAAACATTTAAAAAGTTCAAAGTGGCAGTTGAAAAAGAAACTGGTCGTCACATCAGAACTCTCCGCTTAGATCGAGGGGGGGAATTCACCAGTGATGAGTTCAGAGACTATCTACAAACTCATGGGATTCGTCAACAAATGCCTCCTCCACACACACTGCAGCAAAATGGTGTTGTTGAGAGAAGAAATCATACTATCATGGAAATGATGCGATGCATGATCGATGATTCCGAAGTTGCAAAGACATTTTGGGCAGAAGCAGCAAAAACAACAGTGTATTTGTTAAATAGAGTGCCCACAACTGCTCTTGATGGAATTACACCACAAGAAGCATGGTCAAAAAGGAAACCATCCATTGCACACCTCAGAGTATTCGGGTGCAAAGCCAGCATGCACATACCCAAACAGAACAGGAAGAAATTAGATATGAAGTCACAAAATCTCATCTTCATTGGATACAGTGAAGAGACTCTTGGGTACAAACTGATGGATCCTAAGACCAGAAAAGTCTATGCAAGCAGAGATGTTGAGTTTTTCGAGAAGAAGGAAGCAGAGACTCCTCCTCTGGACTCGCAAGATGTAGATTTTTCACCCGTTGTAAAAATTGAAGCTCATGTTCCCTCAGAAGATGAAAGTGATGATGGGGATGATGGTGTTGATCAGATAGAACCACAACCCATGGGAATAGCTCAACGTATGCCTAAATGGTGTACAAGTACATTACAAGATGCAAGATTGGATGCTCCACCGGATACATCCACCCCTGGACCACGGACTCGCAGTAAAGCAAGAGAAGAAGTTAACTTTGCCTTGATGAGTAGAGTTATTGAATCAAATGATCCCTCTACAGTCCAGGAAGCCCTACAGTCAAAAGCTTGGAAAGATGCCATGGATTCTGAATATCAATCAGTGATGAAGAATAACACTTGGCAGCTTGTTCATCTTCCACCAGGGAAGAAACCCATTGGATGCAGCTGGATATTCAAAACTAAGTACAAAGCAGATGGGACAGTGGATAAGTGAAAAGCAAGACTTGTAGCAAAGGGGTATGCACAGAAAGAAGGCATTGACTATGAGGAGACATTTTCTCCCACAGCTAAGATCAAAACGATCAGAATGATCTTTTCTCTAGCTGCACAGTTTGGTTGGAAAGTTCATCAGATGGACATAAAAAAAGCCTTCCTGAATGGAGATTTGCAAGAAGAAGTCTACATGACTCAACCTGAGGGATATGTTGTACCTGGTCAAGAAGAAAAGGTATGCAGACTCAGGAAATCTCTGTATGGCCTCAAACAGGCACCCCGGGCATGGTACATCAAGATTGATGAGCATCTTGTACAACATGGATTCATCAGAAATCCATACGATCCCAATCTCTACCTCAAAAAGCAAGGGGGGGAGATGGTGATTGTTGTAGTTTATGTCGATGATCTAGTCATCACTGGCAGTTCAGTGAAGATGATTGATGAAACAAAGAAAGATCTTAAGCGATCATTCGACATGACAGATCTCGGGCTTATGCACTACTGTCTTGGACTTGAAGTATGGCAGAAATAGAATCACATCTTTGTTTCTCAGATGAAATATACCAAGACAACGCTCGAGAAGTTTAGGATGATGGATTGCACACCAATTGCTACACCTATGGAGAACAGATTATAGTTATCTCGTTCAGATCCATCTCTTGAGGTAAGTGCCACTCTCTATCGGCAGCTGATTGGGAGTCTCATTTACCTGACCTACACTAGACCAGATATCAGCTTTGCAGTGAGCTATCTATCCAGGTTCATGCAGGAACCAAAAATTTGTCATTGGAAAGCAGCAAAGCACATTTTAAGATATCTCAAAGGATCAGTGGATCTTGGTCTAGAATACAAGAAGAACGAAAACTTCTTCTTGACTGGATATTCGGATTCAGATCATGCAGGTAACATTGATGATAGAAAATCCACTTCTGGATTTGTATTCTTTATGGGATCTGGATCAATATCATGGGGAAGTAAGAAACAACACTTTGTTTCTCGCTCTTCCACAAAAGCTGAGTATTGTTTTGCAGGAGAAGCTGTCTGTGAAGTGATTTGGCTACGTCGCATACTAGAAGGACTTGGAATACCACAGGACAAACCGACCACCATGTATGTTGAAAATGAAGGTGTTCTCAAACTTGTTCGCAATCTAATTTTTCACGAGAGAACAAAGCACATTGAAGTTCAGGTTCATTTCATATGCGAACATGTGTTGAAGCACAACATCCAGCTTCAGTTTTGTCCAACGGCTGAACAACGAGTAGATATTTTCACAAAGTCACTTGCACGTGACAAGTTCGAGTTGTTCAGAGCATTTCTCTCCTCATCTCTTCAGACAATGCACAATTAAGGAGGGGAATGTTAGGATAAATTTTATTATCCTAATATTTAATTATGCATAGTTTAATAATTATTTAATTTTATTAATTAAATAATAAATTGTTATTTTTTTATATGGTTAATCAACCATATTTGTCTATATGCATACTGTTATATTGTTTTACACAATATATTTGTTTTTATGTAATTGTTGCTTCCCGGATGTTATTGGAAGCTTGTTTATTCTGGCATTTGGTTGCACTTGTGCAACTCATTCTCTTGGATGTATTTGGCTGTGCAATATCTATAAATATTGCAGCCTATTCACTATAATTTTTTAGTTGATTGAGATTAATAAAATTACACAGGCTTCCGTCCCTGTTTCTCAATCTACATGTTAATCCTTCCTCTGCGACAATGTTGAAGCCAACTAATGATCAACTGAAGCACACACACAACCATTCCATGCTTATCAATGGATCAATGAAGTAGAACTGGGGTAACATCAAACGGGGCATTACAGATTCACACAAGTTAACCATAACATCTTACGCATGGTATATATAAAGGGTATAACACAATCATTAATTTCATGGGTTACAAGACATCACATTACCACATTATGCACCCAAATTTCAATCACTATACACTAGGGATCATACACTCACAATATGTCCCTAAATCAGGACATCAACCATCACATATTACATGAATTATACATATGAGGAACATAATGTCTAACCTTACAACATATAGTTGATTGCAATACAAGATGGTGATACACATGATTCATCACAATACAATGACGAAATTATGATACAATATAACTCACTTTACACAATTTTTTTCATGCAATACATCGATACACCTTCATATCACATAATAACAAGAAACTCAAACACTCCGTAATCCACAATAACATTATTTTTCACACACAATAAGGCAATACATCACTCCTGAAATATTTATAGAATCCATGAAAATAAGAGATAATACTCTCATATCAAGCACATGAGCATGATAGCAATACACACTAAATGACATACACAACATGTGCATGCACAATATCCCAATTATAATATAGATCACATCACGCTTATATCACATTATTCTTACGATATTCACCACCACCATGTAAAATCATCAGTACTCCAATATTTCCTAAAAGTTCGAGTGCATGAACCTTCACTCTGACACCAAATGTAACTCCCACATTTGACACACACAAATATAACAGAAAAAATACCAGGATAGGTTTTTTTGACTTACATTGCTCACTACATAACGCCACAAGGGCTCCAAGTAAAGAAATTGAACAATGCATACGAAACTTACATAATTCATCGACTCACATAGGCACATGATAAAACCATATACATGTTGATGCCACACTTTCCCCAATGAATGAATTTTAGAAGTAACCCAACCATAAGAAAAAGGACTCAAGGATTGGCCAACCCATAATAAATCATTACCATGATTAAGTATTCACCACGATTAACACTCCAATAATATTATTCTGTAAGTATAATTTTCCCCTTTTTCCAACTACAAATTCATAAGTTCATTCCACAGTCAACTTAGAGTTTGACCATTTAAGTTTTCTCTTTATCCCTTATGACAATCTTCATAACTTACATGATTATTTTTCATATTTAAAATTTCGTACAAAGTTCCTAATTCTCTCGTTCTTATGTCAAATATTTTTTGAATTAAAATATGTTTAGTTGAAGCTTAATTTTTTTATCCACATTAAACAAGGGGACCAACCATAAGTTTTCAAGGGAGAAATAATACAATTCAAGGAGGTGAAGGTTCAATTTTCCCTTTCATACAAACTTCCTTACATTAGAAGCACATTTGTTCTCGTACTATGGTTATTTTAGGTCCAAATTTTGCTTGATTCAATTAAGCATTTACATGACATAATTTTATTTATTTTTATTTATAGTGGACTCTATATTGGCTCAAATGCCTAGTCTGGAAAAGAACAAATTGTAACAATTCTTAATGAAAGTCAATGCTTAAATAAACCATAAGGACTTCAACTGAATTATTTTTTCCTAAACCATTATCAAATATACTCTTGTTTCTTAGGTCCCTTTTTGGCGTCCCTTTTTAACATAAAGAGTTAAGAAATTACTATTCTAACATCTTGAAGAAGTAAATGACTGGAAGGACTATAACTACACACGAACCCCAAGTTAACTTCCTAATCAACTGAGGTTTTGTTTAATTCCAATTTCACCAAAAGATCTATACCTAAAATATATATGAGTTTTAAGGAGAGAGGATATATTTATGCTAAACCACCTTTAAGAAAAGACAAACGTGTTATGTTGATAGAAACCAAGGTAACACAACTAGATGAGAGGAACTAAAGAATTTATTAACAAGAGTATAAGTCATAGAAAAACTATTTCAGTCTCTCCATTTGTGTCATCTGGGGGGTACCACAAGGAATTCATTCGATGATAAGAAAAATTATAGATTTTACTTTGTAAGACTTATTAGTCCACTAGGATACTAAGGGATTAATAGTTTTACTTACTCCATAAATGGTAAGGTTACACTACATAGTCGTTTCTTCGAACAAGGACTCTTAAGGTGACTTCCAAGGTGGTGTTCACCACTCAACACACTATTGGACCTCAAGAGAATACATTCCCCTCGCGGTTACCAAATCTAGAAGTAAACCACATACTCCAGAAAAATTTCGACCATGTCGTTCCTATAAGATGGGTTCACGACAATGTCGCTAAACATAACGACTATGATAGTAAACTCAAACTAGGGGTTTTATTTACCTAAACTAGGAGGTTTCATCGAGTGCAAATTTTAAGTTCATTCAAAAATTTCAATTTCTTCTATGGTAAGAAGAATAACACATGAAGACATGTTTTGCACGAATCTTATACTAGGGTTGAGTGTTTCGATTAAATCTCTTTATTATAGTTACAAGGTAAGAATACAACGTACTAATTAATTAATCATTTATTAAACACTTGAAATTCACTACAAGATATTAAATTCAAGTTCACTTACCAGATATACATCAAATATTTTTACCATACGTAACTATGAATCAAATTGAACCTATGATTAAATGCACATTTCCTAATATATCCCTAAAACTAGCATCTCATATATATTAGCAAATTTCAAATATAACTTTTCTATAACATGAGACTACATTATACATATATTCATTTTACAATGACCTATATAAATTACAAAAATAAATATTTAATTACACATCACCTTTTCGCCATCATTCTTTCATCCTACAAAACCATGTGAGCATGAAATCAGCAATAAATTGCTGGCATGGAATCCACCCTAATCTAACATAATTAATGTCTTTAGTTTCCCATTTACATATAATAATAATTCTATTTTCCATTCAAAATAAAAGGTTTAGAAACATGTATTCATTTCATTTCATTTAACTTCATTTCATAACCAAGGAGAGATGGAGAAAAAGAAAGAGAGAGAAAAACCATTTTGTCAAAAGTTCTATTTCACAAAAAAATTACCACATCCAAAACTAACGTTTGATAGATGTATGTGCCATGATAAAATTGCTACAAGTCCCCCCATATATGGATAATTCATTAGAGTTGACGGAAATCAGAACTAGAAAATTGTTTCCAAATGGTGCCATGCTTTCTAGAGCCACCGGTCATAATTGATATAGTTTGACCTAGTCAAACTATGGCCGGAGGCCTACAAAGTGGCTTTGCCTAACTATCAAGAAAAGTGTTTTTTCTCAAACTGAATGTTCAAGGGAATTTTCTAGTAAACATACTAAAAAATTTCGAAGGAGGTTAAACATTTTGTTACTCAGGGTTCAAATAGTGGTTCAAAATGAAAGCCAACTTTTCAGTTTTAGTAGCTTCCTACAATTGCAAAACATTGTAAAAGTGCTCCTACTAGGGCATCAAAAAAATAACAAATGATCATTCGATATTGATCCAAAGATTGAAGTGACTCCTCACATAACAAGGTACACAAAGGAAGCTTTACATCCCCTTTCCGGAGTTATGAAGGTTGTTTTACGATTCTCTGAAAATCACAATTTATCTATTTAAACAAGAAATGGTCAACATATTGACTGGGAAGTCAACTTCAACTTATCAATAAAAAAAAGAGTATTGTAGCAATCTAGTTTATTTGGGATGTCTCTATGTCATCACGAAGTGAGGTTTTAATTATTTCATTCTTTACCAAGGAATATTAGATCTTGTAAGTTTTGATATAACGTTTTATTGTTTTAAAACAAGTTTATTTATTACAATCAAATATATGAAAATCCTTTGGTTTACAATTTTATTTTGTTGCAAAAGAAAAACTAAAGAACAAAAATTATGAGAGATGGGGAGAGATGAAACATGCCTAGGATAAATTTGTGTCCCTAGTATATGGCAGGTTCATCCATATTCTAGAAGGAATTGAATGTCTTTTAGCATTTCATGAAATGGTTTGTTTGCACTGGGAACTCTAATCTGTTTTCCTTTTAACACAAATCCATGGGCCATTTTCAAAGCATGATCTGCAAGTTCCGTATATGGGAACATTATAAATGCTTGATCCCTCATTGGACCCACCTACATCAACTTTACACCAAGTCTGGATTTGGATTCCTCCACACTTCTGAAAGAAGCACCCAAAATACAAAGTGGAAGTTATCCAAACATACATCCTTTTCAATTCCTTGATATGTAAAACACGATCCTGATTTTTAGGACTATAGTTCTTAAACCTAGTTAGGTCTAGAATCTTAGTTAGAAGCAATGTACTAGCCTCTAAGTCAATAGCTCTTGCACAAAATTGAGTTGCATCATCTTTCTCATCATTCAAAAACTCCACTTTAGTGTCTAAAACATCTTTATTTATTTTTATTTTTAATATTATCATAGATAGCAAGCACTAAGATGAGTTTTCCCCTTAAAATATATTGCAATCTCTTGAAAAAAATGGGCATAATATTTTCAGAATCCTTTCTATATACTAGGAGCAAGATTCGTTTCTTTACAAAAATCTCAAATATCAAAGAAAAAGTTTCTCTGCTAAATATTTTCAAAACAAAAACAGGTCTTGTTTGCAAATATGAATTTAGATATGTCATCTTTCTCAACGTTTTCAAATCCTTCTCAACAAAACCATTTCGTGCGTATCTTGATATCATTGTAGTCCATGGGTCCATATTTCATGCATTTAGACGAATAGTTCACATGCCAAACACATACTTCCACATTTTTCATGTCTATCTACAAGAGCACTTCCAATTATAGCATATGAAATATTTCTTCTATATCTATTATGATTTTTGTATTCTCATACCCTTTTCTAGAGGTCCCATTTGGACGTAGGTTGAGAGGACGCTTGTAAAAGCAGATTTCCATATAGCATTGACAAGGAAGTGATAGACCAAGAGCTTCACGAAAATGAACAAAGAAAGAGAAAAATACTTCATAGAAACATGTGGGATAACAAGAAGGCATTTTTTTGATGTCTTCTTCAATACAAAACTACACCAAATAGAAGATATTCACCATAGAGACGTATGGATCACTGCATAGGTTGTAGTGCCATGAGGCATGATGCCCAGAAGTAGAAAATACAACCACTAAGCTAGACATTCCTCCTGAATGAAGTGACCCCTCCATCTTATTTTTTTTCATACAATAACAACTAAACAAAGCTGTAACACCCACTATTTTAGACACACAAGACAACAAATAAAAATACATGATAATTTTTTTCTACTTGTTCGAAGTATAGAACGAGATTACAGGAGGACACAAAGGTTACAATTAACTTTTTGAACAACCTGACACAACTATGACCACATAGGCAACACAAAACATCTAACACCCATCAAGGACAGTTCACTTTTCTCTTTGACAAGACACCATAAAGAACCCAACTACAATACATACTTACAGTTCAGGAAAACCCACTGGGAACATCTTCTTAAGGTTATTTATTTTACTGAAACACGCCCTTCCAACTTTATCTTATGTTCTAGGAGATTCAGGTTTGATTTGAGAAAATTTTTCTTACAAGGGTTATAATCCTTTCTTTTACACTTAGAGACATTAGGATTGGGTAAAATTTTTGGAAAGAGGATCATCTTTAATGTGAAAATTATTGGATTGATCAGTTATTAGGTTAACACTAGAAGGGAGGTGGGGTGAACCACTCCCCAAAATATTATCATAAACCAACACAAGCTACAAAATATTTATTTAGACCTCCCTTTCACAAGGCAATGAGCGAAGGGTCCAACTAAAGTGGAGTGCCATAAGGTTTCAGAACTCCAACCTCCTTGTGCAAGATTCAACTATTAACCATGTTTAAGAGAAGATTACAATATACTATGACAATATTTAAAGTGAGAAGGTCAATTTATTTCATCATCATGATCTCTTTAGTTATTAACTGGTATTTTAATGAGACTTAAGAGTTCACCTAGATTTGGGTAAAAACTTCATTTATCATTCTCTTGATTAAGTTCCCTAAAGGATGCACAAGGGGTTCCCAAAATGGAAGCATTAGACTTAAAATGTTCTTGTTCAAACTCCCCTACTAACTAAGACATAATTATAACCCCAAAAACCAACAATGATTTTACTTTTTTTTTAGAATACTTATCATTTCACAACCAAGACAATAAATTTTCATTCGTAGTTTAAGGTTAGCAAGGGTAGATTATTTTACACCGGTAGATAACCACTTTATTTCCAATTAAAGACTCTTAATTTTATCAACCAAGTACAACTTCATTATTATCTTATTTATTTATTCATCTATGTATTCAATTTATTTCATTATTTTGATTATCTTTGGAAAAGGATTCCCAACCACTACAACATGCCTCGAATAACATTGGTACCGATATCATGGAGGGTTATTAAACATGAAAGTTTTATGACCCAAAATAATAAATTACCATTACTCATCAAGAAAACTAAACATGGTTATAACATTTCTACTCAACATGGCACACAATCCAAAGGTGACAAAAGATTCGATTGAATTTGGATGAGAACAAGAAGGTAAAAAAATTATTCAAGCCAAGCTATAACATTTTCATGACTGTAATAATATAATAAAGAAAATACACATAACAAGCTAATGATCGAGTTTTATTCCTCAAAAAGATAATTACAAGTTTTGCTACAATAAGATAAGACATCATTATTTCACAAAACTGAAAATCCAAGAAAGGAGGCCTTCCAAACTCATTTACAAGTAACATTATAAGATTTATAACACATTAGACATTCATACAAGGAACTTCATAAAACAAACCGATAAAACCCTTACAAATCTTTCCTTTATCTACTCACGTAAGCCATTTGTACAAGTATTAACTTTAGTCAGTTCGCGAGAATTGAGCATGATAAGAGCTACAACACAAGGATAAGACATTGTGTTGTTACCTAACTATTTTATAGAAAGAAAACCATTAATGAAACAACCCCGGAAACATAGGTTAAAATTTGTGAAAAGACTTTCCAGTAAAACAATAAGGAAAAATAAATTTCATAGATCCAACAAGGATTAGTATTTAAATATAATCTCATCAATTCAATCCTGTTGAGTCTATTTCAAACACCAATATGCACTTTTACTAATTTCTAATCATCTAAACATGGATATTTGGGAAGGGAGGAACTCATATGTCATATACTAACCTTATCCTTCTAGTCAAATCACAACCCAAGTCCCTCAACTAAACATATTCTTACTTTTCAAGAAGAAGCACAAGTCTTGAACAACTACCGTTCTCTAATCAATATAGAAATGTTTATTCAAAACTTCGTGACCTAGAAGCACTAAAAGATAAACCAAAATCTAAATACATTTCATCAACTACTATACTATTTTAGGGCCCAACGTAGAGTCAAAAAAGGGATTGATCCAAAAAAAATTCCTACACTAAGGTGAGGAAGACTCAGTCAGTTGAAACAAGACCAAATAAATTACATATGAAGCTTTCAAGGTAAGGGTGATTAAGTACACTTCTCAAAATCTATCATGGAAAGAAATAACTAATACTCATTAGACAATAATTTCCTATAAAATAAGTCAATAATTTCAACCCCACTAATTTCATCGGTGTGTTCATTATGAGATTCATTTCCAATACGATGATATTTAAAACTATAACCATATTTTGAAGGGAGGAATTATTATTATTTTTTTAAAAACAAGAAAAGAACTCCTAATCATTCTTCAACAATCTCCGACAATTAAATCATGCCATAAGTTATCCACTATACTACAATCCACATCCTATCAACTATCTACATGAACTTGTATACAATCACAAATGGCTTAACATGAATGGAATTCTGTCACCTATGTCCCTTCGAACCAAGTCCCTTTCACGGTCTAACTAATGATGCCATCAAATAGATAAACAATTCCAAAGGAATTAAAAGTAGTCACTGAGCATGCCTATAGGAGGTCTATTCTAGCATTGACAAGACACAAAAAAATAAGGATAGGGAACTCCAGAAGGGTCTGCCAAGATACTGAAATCAAGAGTCCACCAAATCAACTCATACTAATATAGCCAAGATGAGAGAGAGAGAGAGAGAGAAATAAGACAACATGCACTTCAAGTGATCAAGCTACAAATTTAATATACAATAAAATTTCTACATAAGTCTAAGGGATCAAGGACGCCAGTAGTTCTAATCAACAAAATCATAGAATACATCCTTCTCCTAATAAAAATCAGGATCCAAGTTATAAGGATAAGAATGTTTCCTTTGACAATAATTACATAACTTCGCAGTTTAAAAGCACACACAATAACCCCACTCAAAGATATATTTTCATGAAAAGAAAAGTTCATTTAATAAAACAATTAGATAAAAGAAGAAGAATTAAGGTGTAGGGATTATCATGCCTGAAATTCGCTTCCACCCGTTGCATAGAAACCTCACCGACCAACAACAACACTTAACGGGTTGAATCTCTGTCCAAAAACATCATGGGCATTATGTAACACCAACTAAAAATCCCACTCGAGACCCAAGAAAAACCTAGGTTTAGATAGGAAAAATTATGGAATAATTTTTTTTTGTTTAAAGCGTGACTACAAATAGGCCTGTTAGCAACAGTCGTCACAATAAAAAAAAAATCAAGGAAAAATATATTAGATGAAATAAAATTTTCCGTTATAACAAATATTGATGACCACATACAAGTTAATGAGTGAAACTAAACCAAGTATGGTTTAAATTTCCTTTAGGTGTTAATTTAATAAAAAAACATATTAACTCTAAGATTAATTATTCTCTAATAAATTTTAGAAAGTCTAAAGTGGCCAAAACAATTAAATACCCAAGGTATTTAATTCCACGAGGTCAAAATAATAACCAAGGTTCACATTAACATGAGGTTAGGAAAACATTCACTTACCCCATAACGTTACCCCCTCAAAAAAGTCAACCCATGCTTTAGAAATAAGCATTTAAGTTAGAAAGGGGTAAATTCCCACTTACCCACTCTCAGGTGTATCTTGAACTTCAACCTGATTTTTCACACATTTAATGCACTTAAATTTTCTTGAAAACAATTCCATTAGATAGGAAATTTCTTCCCCTTTCCAATGATATGAATAAGTCCCCCTAACTCCTCATATTTCTTAACTTACGGGCCGGTGGGCCTGGGGAGGGAAATTTTCCCAAAAGTGGGCCTGTGCGCTTGGGGAAGTGTTGCAGTGTGGAGCTTGTTTTTGGTCTTCTTGAATCAGTGTTGAAGTATTGGAGCTTGAACAGTTAATTTTAAAGACTTCAGGAGCATTCTACATTTGATTGTTGTGACATTGTTGTGTAGTAGTTGTGTTGTTGCTGTGATGTTGTTGTTAACATGTTGTTAATTGGTTGTTAATGTCAGGACAGTTTTTTCCAGCCATGGGAAGTTGAAAGATCGTGACTTTCAAACTTCTAGGGTCAGCTTTAGGACTTCTTAAGAGGATTTTAATCCTATAAATAGAGGTTTTAGGGTATCTTGAAGATATCTCGAGTGTTCAAGATGTCTTGAGTCCTAGTGATCAAGAGGTGATCAAGAGTGATCAAGGTTATGCAATTGGGTGTCAATTGTGGTTTAGATGTGGTTTAGCATCTTTGGAATTTTGTTGTGAGTTCATAACTAAGAAAAGACTATGAGAGTTGTTTTACTCTTGTTGATAATAAAATCTAAGCAAGTTCTTGGTGGATGTAGCCCACATTGGGTGAACCACGTTAAATCTCTTCTTGTCTTCTTTTGTGTGTTATTCATTTATGCTGTTATATTTCTTCAAGTATAATTCTGCTATATAGTTTCCTACTATTGTGATTTGAGGAATTGTTTCCGTATATTTTTTCTCTAATTTCTAACAATTGGTATCAAAGATTTGGTGGTTTTTTGCTGAAGTTGTAAATCACAGGGAAAGTTTAGCTTGAGTGGGAGAAAGCCATGGATGAAGAGCATAGATCTACTATGGAAAACCAAACTTGGGATCTGGTGGAGCTACCCGAGGGCAAGAGAGCATTGTAGAATAAGTGGGTGTATATAATCAAAGAGGAAGATGGAGGTAAGAAATGATACAAGGCCAGGTTGGTGGTCAAAGGATTTGCACAAAAGAAAGGTATAGACTTTGATGAAATTTTTTCTCCGGTTGTTAAAATGACTTCTATTAGGACTGTTCTTGGTTTAGTTGCAGTAGAATACCTGCACTTAGAACAGTTGGACATGAAAACTGAATTTCTTCATGGTGAGTTGGAGGAGGAATTGTACATGCAGGAGCCAAAGGGTTATGAGGTCAAAAGGAAGGAAAGGTTAGTGTGCATATTGAAGAAGAGCTTGTATGGCCTAAAACAAGCTCCATGGCAGTGGTACATGAAGTTTGACAGTTTTATGTAGGAGCAGGGTTACTCCAGGTGTCACTCAGACCATTGTGTGTACATCAAGAAGTTTCTTGATGGTAGTTATATTATTCTGTGCATATATGTAGATGATATGCTTGTTGCAGGGAAAAACATGCAGGAAATAAAGGTACTCAAGAAGAAGCTAGGTGACTCCTTTGTTATGAAGGATTTGGGGGAAACAAAAAAAATCCTTGGTATGAGAATAACTTGAAAAAGGAATGAGAGGAAGCTAGTATTATCTCAAGAAGAGTACATAAAGAAGGTCTTGGAGAGGTTTAGTATGCAAAATGTTAAACCGGTTGGTACTCCTTTGGTAGGTTACTTTAAATTATCAAAGGAGCAGAGTCCCAAGACTAAGGAGGATAGAATCTAGATGTCCAGGGTACCATAATCATCAACAATTGGTAGCTTGATGTATTCTATGGTATGCACTAGGCCTGACATTTCCCATGCAGTGGGAGTAGTGAGCAGGTTTATGAGTGATCCAGGTAGAGAGCACTGACAGGCAGTAAAGTGGATCCTTCAGTATTTGAGAGGGACCATGGGAGCAACATTTTGTTTGGTGGATCAGAAACTACATTACGTGGAATGTAGATTTGGACATGGTAGGAGATTTGGACAGCAAGAGGAGCACGACAGGTTATGTATTTACAGTTGGTGATACATCGGTGAGTTATATTTCATGGTTACAAAAGGTTGTGGCTTTATCAACCATAGAAGCTGAGTATGTTGTTGCCATAGAGGCAAGTAAGGAGATGATTGGATACCATAGTTTCTTGATGAGTTGGTCATAAGCAGAAATTTGGGAGACTACACAGTGATAGTCAAAGTGCTATTCATTTAGCAAAGAACTCCGCTTTCCACTCTAGGATGAAGCACATTCAGCTGAGATATCATTTCATCAGGATAGCTTTGGAAGAAGATAAGTTAAAGACGGAAAAGATTCATACCAGTCATAATCTAGTGGATATGATGACCAAGGCGGTCACAAGGGAGAAGTTGAAGTTGTGTTCAACTTTGATTGGCGTTCATGGTTGATAATGAAGGGTTAAGAACTTTGCTCAGTGGAAACAGTCTCCAAGTGGGAGATTTTTGGGGTGTGGAGCCTATTTTTGGTCTTCTTGAATCAGTGTTGAAGTGCTAGAGCTCAAACAGTTAAGTTTGGAGACTTCAGGAGCATTCTGCATTTGTTTTCTGTGACATTGCTGTGTTATTGCTGTGATGTTGTTGTTAATTGGCTGTTAATGTCGGGACAATTTTTTTCAGTCGTGGGAAGTTGAAAGATCACGAATTTCAAAATTCGAGGGTCAGCTTTAGGACTTCTTAAGAGGATTTTAATCCTATAAATAGAGGTGTTAGGGTAGCTTGAAGATATCTTGAGTGTTCAAGAGGTCTTGAGTCTTAATGATCAAGAGGTGATCAAGAGTGATCAAGGTTATGCAATTGGGTGTCAATTGTGGTTTAGATGTGGTTTAGCATCTTTGGAATTCTGTTGTGAGTTCATAATTGAAAGAAGACTGTGAGAGTTTTTTTAATCTTGTTGATAATAAAATATGAGCAAGTTCTTGGTGGACATAGCCCACATTGGGTGAACCACATTAAATCTTGTCTTGTCTTCTTTTGTGCATTATTCATTTATGTTGTTATATTTCTGCAAGAATAATTTTGCTATATAGTTTCCTACTACTGTGGTTTGAGGAATTTTTTCCACATATTTGTTCTCTAATTCCTAACAAGAAGAAATTTTTTCCCAAAACCGGGCCTTTGGGCTTGGGGAAGAAAATTTTCCCCCAAAGCGGACCTGCGGGCGGGGAAATAAATTTTTCCCCAAAAGTGAGTTTGCGGGCTCGGGGAAGAAATTTTTCCCCAAAAGTGGGCTACGGGCTAGGGAAAGAAATATTTCCCCAAAGGTGGGCCTATGGGCATGGGGAAGAAAATTTTTCACAAAGGCGGGCCTGGCAAAGAAAATTTTCCCCAAAGGCGGGCTTGCGGGCCCGGGGAATAAAATTTTCCCAAGCCGCAAGGGACACATGTCCAAAATTTGAGCAAACACGAAAAGGCGGGTTGCCAGAGGCACTTAGGATTTTTATTCTGTTTTGGTTGAATAGGAAAAAGTTGTAAAGTGAGTTGCGCCTCTGCTGACACCTAGGGATGACACGTGTCATGCCCAAAATTTTCAAGCGGGAAGGCGGACGGATGGGGAAACCTAGGAATTTAAGATTTTTGAGTTGAAAAACTTCAAGGTTAAACCAAACTCCGCTCCTCCACCGATGCATAAAGATGCCACGTGTTAGACCGATAGTGACAGGTGGGGAAGTGCGCCAGTGGGGAAAATTAAGATTTTGTGCCAATTTTTTTTGATAAAGTTGAATGTGTGGGCCCGCAAATCCACAGAAGTATTTTCCAAAATCAAACTCGAAAGGGTGCAGGGCAGCAGAGGAAATGTAGCAAAAGTAATTTTAATTTTTCTAAAACCAAAAGAAGTAAAAAAAACTTCAGATGGCTATAACTTTTGATTGGAAGATCATATTTTGAGCAAATGAGGAATTTTTGGAAAGGGCTTGAACTCCTCTTTGCATAAGAATAATAAAAATTCATTTTTGACAAACTTAAGTGGGTGAATTTGACAAAATGTCTTTCCTGGCATTACAATGTGAACTGGACTTTTTAACTTAGCAAAATTATTTCGATCCGCCATTCATTCTTCTTCCATTTTCCAAACAAACATGGAGAGTTGCACTTGAAGGGTTTCAAACAGATTGCAAGGATAAAATATCTATGGTTGAGATTACAATTCAAATTTATTTTTGTTTGAAATTGCATTATTATACCTCTTACCCAATTATTGGAGTTCTGAATAAATTAATAGGACACTGCAATTGTTTCATGATGTTCTTTATTCATCCTTAGTTCATTTTAAAGTTTCCTTTTGTCTTTCAAGTTGTAGAGTACTCTGTGAATTTTTCTAATAAATATTTGTAGTTTCATAGTGAATAGAAATCATCCTTAAACTCAAATGGATCTACTTCTCGTTATCATCCTCTAAAATTTTAGATTCATTCAAATCTAATTTACAAAATTTAACTTTACTTTAGTCAATGTGTGAAGACCAAAAATGTAGTTCTACTTTCAAATCATGCATTTCGAATGAAATAGAGAAATGTAATATTTCTTCATACGTATTTCCTTTTCAATTTTCAAACAGATATTTCACAATATATTTCAAACACATATTCAAATGAAAACCATACCAATTGTGGTAAATAAAACAACTTCTATTGAACTCCAATAATTCTTTTACAACTTCCTTTTCCATTCATCAAATACAACTTACAGAATATACAACTTTCACATTCGAATGTAGATTCCATTTCCAAAATAGAGAAAATTTCCACTACAAACAATATTACAATGCCATCCGATTGACGTGGGAATTTTTTTTTTACAAGGAAAACCCAAGGGGAATGCGAAATTTGTCTTCATCCTAAGCTCCAGAAATACTACAAGAATATCCACCATATATCTTTTAATCAAAACAAAAAAGGAGGAGAGGCAATGCTCTCCACCTAACCAAGAACTCCAATGAAGAGGAGAAGTCGTCCTCCTCATTGGCCCTTGATACCTAACCACATTACAATAGGAAATGGATTCAATTCATGGCAATAAATAAGCTTCCACAACACAAAATAGATTTCACCTTCATATCACAGTCCAAAAAATGTAGTTACTACCATAGAAAGAACAACAAAAAAAGACACAAGCTTCATCATGCAAAATCCAAAGGAGTAAGATCTATGGGGAAATCTTCTTATACCTCCCAAATGGGGAAATGGGTGTCCACCTTAAAACCCACCAATATATATATATATATATATATATATATATATATATATATATATCATCTCAAATCCCCTACATACTCTTATGCCTCCCTAAAGTACCCCTTATACCTCCCATTGTCTTATCCCTCCCTCCTCTTATGGAACCCCATAATGAGGTAACAAATGCAAGCTATTTCTTATCCAAGGTGGAGACCCATCCCAAACTCCCTCCACAAAATAACCCTTATACCTCCCCACATTTTCTTACGCCTTCCCACAAGAATATCCCCATAGTCTCCTCCTACACCACACTTAGGCAATCTACCCAACCACCCCAAAAACATACCCAAAACACTCAACAACATTCACATATGTATAAATAAAAGAAGAAACAATTTAAAGAGTCAAGCTCCTACCTCTCCATGATGGAGTTTGATCCAAAAGTTCAACAAAAAGTTTCTTCAAATCCAAAAATAGTCGAAAAGTCCAACAAATCCACAAGCATCAAATTTTCTAACTCTCCAAAATTGCAAGAGCACAAAACCAAAATGAAGTAACCCATAATCCCCAAAATAACAAAATAATTTGAATAAATAGAAAAGGAAGAGAGGAGGATGAGGTAGCTCCATGTAGGATGCCACATCACTGATCCTCAACTCCACCTCACAAGTCAACTTCAAACCCCAAAGCACAATTAATAAGTGGGTGAATAAAATGACATTTTACTTACACACACAATCCAAGCCCACATCCCTTAACGACCAAAATTAATTTCATGCAAGAAGGTGCAGTAAAAACTTACAACCTGCCTTCCCAAAAATACATAATAAGGCCTAATTTTGACTCTCCAACCCATAGGGAGGGTTGGTGTGATAATATAATATGTGTGAGACAAGTTTAACTTGTCCTACAAGCCTCCAAAATCAGCCCCTAAGGACAGATCCGAATTTCAAAAGGAAGGTGGAGTGTTTCACACTCAAAGTTAGTTACACATAACTTACAACACATAATCCAAGAGCCAACAACTCTAATAAATGCATTCTTTTGACCCGTTTAATTTATTTAACATGATTACTCACTAGTCTAGACATAATTAAAATAAATAATAAAGGGGAAAATACATCACTAAATAAACACATACCAAAATTAAACAAAAGGAACTAAATAAGAGAATACACATAACCCCTTGGTCACATTTGAAGGTGATCCCCCCCATGGGAACCCCTAACAACAATTCACACACACACACACACAACAAATACATGTTTCGATGGTGACCCTTATTGAATTCATCTAGAATTCCAATGTGGTTGGTCTCCAATCCCGTAATGTTTGTTGTGACATGTTTACTTGCAAAACACAATACCTCTTTTGGCCTTGTGGCCACATCGAATCATCCAAAAAAAATATACAATATAACTCCCAAGTCATCTATATATAAATCAAAACATCATCAAGCAAATAATGACACCATTTATAATTTCATCAATAACCATATGATCATAAAATCACAGGAGAATTCAATTTTCTATGTCTACTTAATATGATGAAATAACACATGTCCAAACACACACACACACACACATAGAGAGATATAACCATGTCAACATCATAACAACACCTACATAAAATTTCTCCAATAATCCACATGCATCATATATGAATCAGAATTAACCACAGTTCATGATATCTAAAAAGTAACATCATACCAACTCAAAATCTATAGTAATGTCTATAAGTATAGTCAAAATTATCATAATCAACAAAAAAAGGTGTTGGAGGGAAAGTGGGCACTACATCCCCCTACCCTTAGACTCGACTTCCTCCTGGAAGTCACTGGAATAGGTGTGGGAACTGAACTTGTAGTCTCATCATATCTATCCCACTGCACCCGAACCTAGTCGATCTTTCTACCTCAAAGGCCCAGGGTCATGCGCTCTATAATAAAAATGGGCTCCACCATCACCTACCCCTGATCTTGCACTTATAAAGAGGTCTAATCCAGCACATGATAAGGATGTGCAATAAATTTCCTAAGTACGGAGACATGAAACAAATCATGGATGCGAGACAAGCTAGGTGACAATGCTAGACAGTAGGCCAAAGGACCGATATGCTCTAAGATCTCAAAGGGGCCTACAAATCTATGAGCTAACTTTGAAAATTTTCCATAATGGATAGGGCTCTTATGTGGCTTGACATGAAGGAAAACCTTCATGCCCACATCAAAACTATGGTCAGTCCTGTGTTGATCTACATATTTCTTCTACCTGTCATGTGCTTCCTATAGTTTCTATCTGATCATAACCACCTGATGCTCCATGTCATGTAGTAAAGATGGTCCAATAGAAACCTTATCCTCTAACCTGTCCTAACTAAGAGGTGTCATGTACTCTCTACCATACAGTGCCTGGAAAGGAGCCATGCCTATCGAACTCTGAAAAATGTTATTGTAGGAAAAATCCACCAAGTACAAATACTACTCCCATCTCAACTGATGATCCATAACATACATCCTAAGAATGTCCTCTAAGATCTGATTCACCCTCTCATTTTTTCCATCTGTCTCAGGGTGATATGTCATGTTGAAATTGATCTTCATCCTGAGGGCATGCTGCATGGTACTCCAAAAGTGGGAAGTATACAGAGGATCGTGGTCACAAATCATCTTCCGTGGAAACCCATGCAATATGAAAATCTCATCTAGATATACCCATGCCACTACACTAGTTGTATAGGTGGTCTTCAACAGAGAAAAATGATCCACCTTCATCAATTTATCCATCGTTACCATGATGGTGTTGTGGTGGTATATTGACATCGGTAGCCCAATAATAAAGTCCATGGAAATGGTGTCCCGTTTCCATTCCGTTATAGCATGCAGAAAGAGAAGGCTAGCTAGATGCTGATGCTCAGCCTTCACTTTCTGACACTCTAAACAACATGACACAAACTGAACCATGTCTCTACAAATTCCCCTCTAATGATATAACTATCTCAAGGTGGTGTGCATCTTCTTCACCCTAGGATGGGCTGAATAGGGTGCATGATGTGCCTCTATCAAGATGTACTGCCTCAAGCCTTCATCTCTAGGAATATAACTTCGGCCTCTATTCCTAAGAAGGCCATATTCCTCCAATGAAAACCCATCAGAATTCCCCTCAAGGGTTCTCTAAGACTTGATCTCTACTCTAGCTACAATGTAGAAACTGTCGTGCGGAATCTATTATAAAATCCTACTCCGTAAATTTGTGCTCACTGTAATGGCCATAACCACATGTCTCCTCCTACTAAGAGCATCTAAAACCAAAGTCTCCTTCCCTTTCACATGATCTATCTCCATAGCATACTCACAAACTAACTCCATCCAATGCCACTGACGAGTATTGATATTGGGATGCATGAAGAGGTGGTGAAGACTCAAGTGATCAGTCCTGAGTGTGAATCTTGGCCAAGAAGGAAATGTCTCCATCAAACCAAGGCGTACACAACTACTGCAAGCTTAAGATCATGAGTAGGATAATTGAGCTCATAATATTTTAGTTTGTGAGACTCAAAAGCAACAACTCTGCCCTACTACATCAACACACCTCTAATTCCTACCAAAGAAGTATATGAGCAAACGAAAAACTAACCTTATGGATCTGGCACTGCAAGAATAGGCATTATTGTGATGCGTTCCTTCAGTGTCCTGAAGGCATTCTCACATGCATCTGACCAAAAAAACTTCTTCCCTTTCTGCTAAAGGGAAGTGATGGGGTGTGCAACCTGAGAGAAGTCCTGAACAAATCTCTTGTAATATCCTACTAAACACATGAAATTGGGCACCTCTGTCACACTGGTGGGGGCTGGCCAATCCATAATAGCTTGAATATTGGAAGGATTGATAGTGATACCTTCCCTAGAAATGATGTCGCACAAATAATGTACCTCTATCTGAAAGAATGCACACTTCTCCAGGTTTTCGTAAAGATGCTGCTTATGAAGACACTGAAGGACCTAGTGAAGGTGTCCTTCGTGCTCCTCACATGTTCATAAGTAAATCAAAATGTCATCAAGGAATATGAGCATGAAGTGATCCAATAATTTCCTGAACACAACATTCATCAAGCTCATAAACACTACTGGGGCATTCGTCAAACCAAAAGGTACCACAGTGAACTCGTAATGGCCATATCTCATACAGAAGGCGGTGTTATGAATGTCTACCTCCGTAATCCTCAACTGATGATAACCAAAATTAAGGTATTTCTTGGAGAAAAAAGTTTCCCCCTTCATCTGATCAAAAAAATCATCAATGCGCAGAAGGGGATAATGTTTCTTGATCATTACTTTGTTCAGTTGGTGGTAATCAATACACAACCGAAAATATATGTCCTTCTTCTTTACAGATATCACTGGTGCGCCCCAAGGAGATACACTAGGATGGATTAGACCTTTCTCCAAAAGGCCCTCCAGCTGCAACTTGAGCTCATAGAGATCAGGGGTGGTCATCCGATAAGGTGCTTGTGAGATAGGCTCTACTCCATGAACTAGATCTATGTGAAAATGTATCTCATGTGGGGGTGGTAACCCCGGTACCTCCCCTAGAAAAACATCAGAAAAATATCTCAAGATGGGATGGTCATAAATTGAGGTTCCACTAGACTCATCCTCCGGTCGGCCACTAATTATGACAACATACATCTGACAATCCCGTCGCACACACTGCTTAGGTTGCATGGCAGAGATGGTGCGAATGGAAATTAGTCTCCTAACCCCTACTAACAATGACTCAACTCCTAGATCATCTGTACATGATATAATCTTATGGTAACAATCCACTATGGCTCTATGTGTAGACAACCAATCCATGCCAAATATGACTCCATACAAACCCAACGGAAGGATATCATAGTGCCCATCTCATCAAATGAAGTAAACATTAAAATTAAATTAAATTGGAGAAATGGTAGTAGACGTGAAATAACTGAGGTTGGTGAAGAAGTAAAAAAAATAGTGGTTGAGAATTTAGAAAGGATGCGTGTTGAAGGAGGCATAAGGGAGAATGAACAATTCTAAGAGTTATGAATAACATTGCAGGGTTGTAGGTGTATAGGACACCCAGTGAGATCCTTCCCCCCATGAAATGCATCCTCCCCAACCATGTCAAGTTAAGAGATTTAGTGAAAAACTATAATTTTTGGAGATAGTGTGGGAATTACAAGCTATTTCATGTCATTGTATTAATTATTGTGGAAAAAAAACCAAGAAGAAAAAAGAATAGATTAAGACATTAAAAGTTTTGATTTTTTTTTTATATCCCACTTATGTATTACACGATTCGTCTCTTTCACTCTTCCTCTATGTGGAACCATTTGGACTTTCGTTCTTTGTATTACAAAGAGGGGCCATTTGGTGGTGCTACACACCTTGCCTCTACATAGAGCCCACGTGGAGCTTCAACAATAGGGCAAGGATATCCAATAAAGTATAAGAGATATAGGAATTTAATCAGTTCTAGTATTGCAACTGCTTCGGTGGATTTGTATGTAATTATATGATCATATTGTATCAAAAGGAGGCACCATTGATTTTCCAAGTTGTGATAACAAATTTTTAGAGGAAATAGTACCAAAATAGGGATCATCTATTGGATGCCTCATCAGGTGAGGAGGGTGGAGAGAGGACGTACTCAGCTACTCAATTAATACAGCTCGTGTCAAACCTCCTCAATGAGTTTAATGGCCACAGAAGGGAAGTGAATGGTCGTGGTAGGAGTTTTATTTTCTTTTTTTTGCATATGGTGACTTTTAGAGAAGACCAAATGGGTAGGGACAATAATAATGGCAGTGGCAGCAGTATGGGATTTAATTTTGATGTTGGGTCAAGGGTAGGGATCAAGGGATTGAATGGTAATGCCATAGGTCAATTTTTTACATTTCTCTTAGTTCCTCTACCTACCAAATAACACCTTCAAATGGATCTCCTCCATGCATTAACATTATAGTTATATGATTATAATTTGAAGTGTTGAAATTATGCATAGTTATTTAACTACAACTACAGGAAATAGGCTATCTACTCGCTATGTTGGAATTTTTTATCGGCATACACTACGACTCTAACGATCTTGGACATTTCATTTGGCCTATGCGGAACCCAAGAAGATCCACTCCATCCTTGGCATTGGCCTGAACATTTTTTATTTATAATTGAAGTAGGGGAAATGTGCATTGTTATTACAAGATTGTAATTGAAGCGTTGAAAATAAAATTGAGCTCTGTCTGGCACAATCCTATTTGTTTAGCACTTTTGGCTTCCTAATAGTCCTCTATGTTCTTGGTATATGCTTCTCCATGCACAAGTTTTCCTATTCACCACACCGATCAATCTATCTAACACACAACTACATGCAAGTGCTCTTGGACCTCCACACTTCCCTCCACAAGGATCATATTTCCTCAACCATGGATCAAAGGTATAGGGAGAAGATATGAATTAATATGGATAAGCTTTTGGAATGCGTGCAACTATTTGAAGAAATTCCTATCTATGACGTAAAATTAAGTCCGTCATTTTTGACCAGCTTCATTTCTCCAGGCATGGTTCATCTCTCCCTATATTTCATAATTCTTGTACTTCAGTTTTATTTTGCAACAAAATATAACTTTAAGAGCTTAGGATTATCATATATTTAATTGTTCTATAATTAATTATTGCAAAAAATAATAATAATAAATAAAATTTCGTATTGTAACTCACAAAAAAAAAACCATTTTGTGGTCAACCATGAACTTCAACCCTCATTTTAAGTTGATTCAAAAAATCTACCTGACCAAACTAGATCACTAAAATATTATTTTATTGACAAGTTGAGGTTGACTTCCTGGTAAATATGTTGAATCGCAAAACAAATTGCAGTTACTGGGGACTTGCAAAATAACCTTCGTAACTCTAGAAAAGGGAGTTTAAGCTTCCTTTGTGTACCTTGTTATGTGAGGTGTCACTTAAATCCTTAGATTGACCCTGAATGAACATTTATGATCTTTTTTACGCCCTTATAGGAGCCCTGTTACACTATTTTGCAGTGGTAGGAAGTTGTTAAATCTAGAAAGTTGGCTTTCGTTTTGAATCGCCATTTGAAACCCGGATAGAGAAATTATTATCCGTCTTCTCAAACCTCTAGTGTTTTTACTAGACAATTACATGGAACTTTCAGTTTAGGGAAAAACACTTTTCTAGATAGTTTGGAAATGGCATTTTGTAGGCCTCTAGTCATAGTTTGACTAGGTCAAACTAGACCAATTATGACAGGTGGCTCTAGAAAACATGTTGCCATTTGATAACCGTTTGCTAATTCTCAGTCTTGTCGACTCTGGTGAATTCTCCATATATAGAGGAACTTGTAGGATGTTTCTCACTTCACGTTCATCCTATGGGCATCAGTTTTGGATGTGGTTTTTGAGCCCTCGAGTTAACTTTTATTCGGTTACAACTAGGTCAATTATGATCGATGGTGCTAGAAAACTAGCCGCCAATGCAAACCATTCACCAGTTCCAAATTCTTTCATTTGCTATGAAATCTTGGAATATAAGTGGAAACATAGAAATTCAATTGTTGTGTGTTTTCTCATTGGAAGATAATGTTTGAGAGTGGTTCCTTAGCCTCTGAGCCCAATTTGAATGTTTTTGTAGCTAGCAAGAAAATGTAAAAATAGAAAGTTGTGGGACCCTCATCGGGTTGCCAAACCACCGTGGAAACTTTTGACACATGTAAATAACTGTTTGAAAACTCTATAGTGTAACTTGTTGTGTGAAATAGAACTTTTGACAAAATGGTGTTTCTCTCTCTTCCTTTCTCTTTCTCTCTCCTTGGTTACGAAATGAAGTGAAATGAATACATGTCCCTAAACCTTTTATTTCGAATGCAAATTGTAATTATTATTATATGTAAATGAGAAACTGAACAATGTTAATTATGTTAGATTAGGGTGGATGCCATGCCAGTGATTTATCACTGATTTCATCCTCACATGGTTTTGCAGGATGCAAGAATGATGGCGAAAAGGTGATGTGTAATTCATTATTTATCATTGTAATTTATATATTTCATTGTAAAATGAATATATGTATAATGTAGTCTCATGTTATAGAAAAGTTATATTTGAAATTTGCTAATATGTATGAGATGTTAGTTTTTAAGGGACATCTAGGAAATGTGTATTTAATCATAGTTTCAATTTGATTCATAGGACGTATGGTAAAGAGGTTTGATATATATATGGTAAATGAATTTGAAGTTAATATATTGTAGTGATTTTTTAGTGTTCAATAAACAATTAATTAATTACTGTGTTGTATTCTTACCTTGTAAATGTAATAAAGAGATTTAATCGAAACTCTCAACCCTAGTATAAGATTTGTGCATAACATGTCTTCATGTGTGATCATTTTTACCATAGAAGAGATTGAAACCATAGAATGATCTTAAACTTTACATTCGATGGAACCTCTCAGTTTAGGTAAATAAGAGCCCAAAAATGGGTTTATCGTCTTAGGCGGTATGTTTAGTGACATCATCATAGACCTGACATATAGGAGTGACACGGTCAAAATTTATCTAGAGTAAGTAGAGCTAACTCTTCCTTTGTATCCTAGTGGACTACCTTGTCTTCCAAAGATAGCTTTAGAATTAAATTTCTTCATCAGCGAATGGAATCCTTGTTGGATCCTGATGACATAAATGGAGATCGTGAAATAGTTGTTCTAGGTCTTAAAATATTCTAAATGAACTCCTTAGTCCCTCCTAATTAAATGTGTTACCTTGGTTTCTATAAACATATTACCCTAGTCTTTTCTTGAAGGTGACTTAGCATAAATATGTCCTCTTGCCTTAAACTCATATATAGTTAAGGAGTTGATCATTAGGTGTAGTTGGAATTAAACCAAACCTCAGTTGATTAGGAGGTTAACTTGGAATTCATGTGTAGTTATAATGCTTCCAATTATATACTTACAAAAAATGGTAAATAAATACTTTCGTAACTCTTTATGTTATAAAGTGACACCCAAAAAGAAAAGGACCTAGCAAACATTGTAAATGAAATGAGAAACAATAGTTGGTGTTATAATGGTTTAGGAACAAAATTTCACTTGAAGTCCTTATGGATGATTTAGGCATAGAACTTTGTTAATAATGGATACAAATTGATTCTTGGTGGGACTAGGCCTTTGAGCCAATTTTAAAGTCCACTAAAAATAAGATAAAATAAAAATATTTCTTGTAAACACTTAACTGAATCAAACTAAGATTGATACTAAAACAACCATAGTATGAAAGAAAATGTTCTTTGAATGGAAGGAAGTTTATAGGAACGGGGAACTTGAACCTTCACCTCTTTTGATGTGTATTTTTTCTTCCCTCGACAACTTCTGGTTGGTCCCCTTGCACAATGAGGGTAAAATTAAATGTCAACTAAAGATATTTTAAGAAACTAACCTTTAGCTTAAAAACAAGAGAATTACGAATCTTGTATTCAATTTGAAATATGGAATATAATAATTTAAGTTATGAATATTCTCATAAGGGATAAAGAGAAAACTTAAATGGTCCAACTGTAAGTTGAATGTGGAATGAACTTATGAATATGTAGGTGGAAGAAGGAGAAAATTATACTTACATAATAATGTTATTAGAATGTTAATCATAACAAAGATGTAATCATGGTAATGATGTGTTGTGGGTTTGCCAATCCTTGAGTCCCTTTTCTTGTGGCTGAGTTATTGCTAGCATTTGTTCATTGGAGAAAGTGTGGCATCGACATGTATATGGTGTTGTCATGTGTCTATGTGAGTCGATGACTTATGTAAGTGTCTTGTGAATTGTTGATTTTATCTTCTTGGAGCCCTTGTGGTGTTGTGTAGTGAGCAATGTAAGTCAAAAAAAAAATCCTGATATTTTTACTGTTGTATTTATGTGTGTAAAATGTGGGCGTTACATTTGGTATCAGAGCAAAATTTCATGCTTTCAAACCTCTAGAGCATATTGGAGTTGTGATGGTGTTGCATGATGGTGGTGGATATTGGAACAGTAATGTGATATATGCATGATGTGAAATATGTCGTAATTATGAAATTGTGAAGGCACATGTTATGTATGTCACTTAGTGCATTTTTTAAATCATGTTGATGTGATTGTGATGAGATTATTCTCTCTCCTTTCATGGATTCTATGAAGAGTTCACGTGTGATGTACCACCTTATTGTGTGTGAAAAAAGAATGTTATTGTGGATTGTGAAGTGTTGGAGAATTTTTTTTTCATTATGTGATATGTAGGTGTATTGATGTATTGCATGAGAAAATTGTTGTAAAGCGAATTAGATTTTATCGTGATGTCATCACTGAATTGTGATGAATCATGTGAATCACCATGTTGTATTGTAATTGACTATATGTTGTAAAGTTAGACATTGTGTTCCTCATATGTATAATTCATGTAATATGTGATGGTTCATGTCATGAGTTAGGGGCATATGGTGAGCATATGATCCCTATTGTATAGTGATTGCACTTTGGGTGTAGAATGTGGTAGTGTGATGTATCGTAACCCATGAAGGTAATGATTGTGTTTTACCCTATATATATACCATGTGTAAGACGCTATGGTTAATTTGTGTGAATCACCATTGTGTTAGTGATGTAGTTATGTGTTATGTTGTGGACCCTACACTAACTGACCCTAAGGGAAATTGGTAAAAGGTGTATGTTTGGAGTGAGGAAATGTGTACCATTGACCAGTCACTTAGGTTGAGTACAAGATAGGAAGTGGAGCCTCACACAGGTTGAAAACCCACTTTTTTTTGTTTGGTATGTGTGGCACTTGCTCAATGGGTGTCATGCATATTGTGTTTCGTGGACACCTTAGGCTCAGTAGATGGTGACTTGTACTCCTTTCTCTCTCCTAATATGGTTATCGTATGGATTCAACCTATGTGATTTTGACTATGTTGAGCCTTGTCAAAGTGGTGGCGGGATGATTTAGATAGAGATGATGACAATTGTATTATTTGATATATTATTTTATGAGCTGAGGCTCAATGTTCCGAGTGCCAGCAACTCATTGAGTACCCCCTTGGTGGCTATATAAGGCCATGTAGTTATTGTAATGTGTTATTCCTATACACATATTTTATTCGTAAATTGAAAACTTTCCCTTTTCTTGCTAGAACCAACAATTTTCTTGATTGACATGTTCTTATATTTTGGGCATTTATTTGGTTGATGCACTAACATGCAGATTTTTGCACTAACTATGGTTATTTGGCCATTTCTTTTGCTTAGATTTAAATTTTATTTTTAAGTTTAAAATTTTTATAGCCTATCCCAAGGCTTTAGATCTTGCCACTTGGCATTTGAATGGTTTGTTATGTTGGTTCTAATGTCGTAATGTATTGGAATAGGGTCATGGGACTCACCATGCAGTGGTGGGACCTATGGACCCACTTCGTTGTATGGGGGTATGCCCCAAGGAGTTACAGATAACTAGCGGGTTGTTGAACCACGAGTTATTATGTCACTTGGGTTAGAGGTATCTGGACTCTATGTGCCTAGGGCCATAGGGTGACCGACCTCTTTTGGGGAGCGAAAAGGAAAAATTTATCTTTATTTTATTACTTGAGGGAGGCATAAGAGACATTTGAGGGAGGCATAAGTGACTTGAGGGAGGCATAAGAGACACTTGAGGGAGGCATAAGAGACTTGTGTGTGGGTGTGATTAGCGCACTTGGATTTTTTTTTATGTAGTTGTTGGTGATGCTTTGGGAGGTATATGGAGTGTTTTGTGATGTTTTGGGAGGTGTATGGTGTTAGTATTATGAATTTATGTGTACTATTGAGATTCTGGTTTATGTCTTATGACATTGTTTCCATCTTGACACTATGTAGCTACAGTTATGGTTTGAAGTTTTGTGAAACCTTTGTATGTGTATCTATTGGGAATTCCATGTTGTTGTAGTCTACTTATGTTATGAGTGCATTTGTATCAAAAGCATGTGTGACAAGTATTCTGTTTTGAGGGATAAGTATGTTCTTTCCATGGTTTGGTTGAGTTCTTGTGATGTGATATAGTTTTGAAGGTATATATCATGTTGTCTTATGAACCATTAGTGTTTTGTTTGGTCTTTTTGTAGTATCTTGATGTCCATTTTGTTGGGCAACCATGAAAAATGCATAAAGTAAAATCCTAAGAATTGAAATAATAAGATTGGAGATTAAGAAATACTTTAAAGGAAAATACTAACAAAGTAATAAAGTAAAAGAGAAATTCCAATCTTCACAGAACATTAAAATTTATGATATTACAAAATTTAGTTTGTTTCCTTGTGGTCATGTTATACCAACAAGTTGTTTTGTTGAATGATACGTGTCATTTTTGACTTTCTTGTCTACCTACCCTTTGAACTTCGGTATTGTTTCACATCGAGGATGATGCTCTTCTAAGGGGAGGGAAATGTAGTGCCCACCATATTTTAGAACTAAAATAAAAGTTATAATTAAAATTAAAAAAGAAAAGAAAAGAAAAGTTGGAAATTATTTCATTGAGGTTGGTGAAGAAGTTAAAAAAAACATTGTTGAGAGATTTAGAAGGGAGTATGATCCCCCAGGAAGGCACATGAAGGCACATGAAGGGATTGGGGTTGAGTTTGCTAGGAAGGTTATAATAACATTGGGGTTGGGCTAGGTGAGAAAGTGGACACCCTGAGGAAGAGGGGAAATCCAGTTCTCCCATGTTGCTCACCTTGGGGGGGAACCATGTTGAATAACAGGAACTTAGTGATCGAAACTACATGTATTTGTGCTGATAGCGTGGGAAATAAAAACTATTTCATGTCACTGTATTAATTTTGTAGAAAAAAAACCAAGAAGAAAAAAATAACAGATTAAGACATTAAAAGTTTCAATTTTTTCTGATATCCCACTTATGTCTTACACGATTCGTCTCTTTCACTCTTCCTCTATGCAGAACCATTTGGACTTCCATTCTTTATATTACAGGAAAGGGTGTTTTGTTGCTGTGTTACTGCACTCCTAACCTCTACACAGATGCACCATATTTAACAATAGAAAAGATGGCCATCAAGAATCAGAGATATATGAATTTATACCAGTTCTAGCTTTGCAGAGTGCTGTAATTTGTATGCAATCGTACATTAGAATTGTATTCAAAAGCTAGGCGCATTGATTTTTACTTGTGATAAGATATTTTCTCTTGCAAATAATACCATGCATGGGATCATGCTATTAGAAACCTCATCAAGTTTGTGCAAAATGTGAGCTTGAATCAAGCTATGAGCATCTAAGAGAGCATCCATGAATAGAGTATTTTTTTGTTATTTCAAGTGTTGTAGCACAAAAGGGAAGTGGATGGTCCTGGTAGGAGTTTTTTTTTTGCATATGGTGATTTTCAGAGAAGACCAAATGGGTAGGGATAATAATAATGGCAGTGGCAGAAGCACGGGGTCTAATTTTGATGTTGGGTTAGGGGTAGGGATTAGGGGATTGAATGCTAATGCCCTAGGTAAATTTTTTACATTGATCATTTTTCGTAGTTTTAAGTAATGCCTTAAAATGGTATTCCTCCATGCAACATTGTAGGATATATTACAAAATGAAGTTTGTTGAAAATGTGCATAGTTATTTAACTACATTTGAGCAATATGTCCACTCATGGATAGCATTTTGTAGGCCATAATCCATACGTCTCTAACTAGCGTCTCCCATCCTAGTGCTAGATACGAGCTATGCGGAACCCAAGCATGTATCCACTCCATCCTTGGCATTGAAGATATAGAACATGGTTCATATGTTGTAGGTTAAAGTAGCCCTGGTAGATGTATGCAAAATTGGAAGCAAGCGTTGATAATTGAATTGTTCATTTAAACATATGAAATGTGGCTCGTTCCGACACAATCCTATTTGTTTGGAACTTTTGGCTTCTTAATAGTCCTCTATTTTCTTGGTATATGCTTCTCCATGCAAATCCATTTTTCTATTCAACCAGCACCATTCCCAGCCTGGGTCAACACATAGTTTAATGATTGTAGGGTATATTCAGTCTTGGAGTCTTGAGCAACTTACTTAATCATCAAAAGGATAATGGGAAACATTCCTCAACCATGAATTTTTCAATGGTACATCGAGAAGATTTGTGAATTAAAGATGGATAAGCTTTCAGAATGCATGTAACCATTTGAAGAAATGTTTAGCTATGACACAAAATTGAGTCCCTCATTTTCGACCAGCTTCATTTCTCCAGGCATGGTTCATCTCTCCTTATCTTTCATAATTCTCGTACTTTAGATTTTCTTTTGCAACGAAATATAATTTGAAGATCTTAGGATTATCATATATTTAATTGTTCTATAATTAATTTTAAAAATAATAATGATAAATAAATAAAATGTTGTATTGTAACTCACACAATTAAAAAAAACCATTTTATGGTCAACCATGAACTTCAACCCTCATTTTAAGCTGATTCAGAAAAACTACCTGACCAAACTAGATCACTAAAGTATTATTTTATCGACAAGTTGAGGTCGACTTCCTAGTAAATATGTTGACCATATCTTGGTTTAATTAGATAAACTACAGTTATTGGGGACTCGCAAAATAACCTTCTTAACTCTAGAAAAGGGAGGTTAAGCTTCCTTTGCATACCTTGTTATGTGAGGAGTCACTTCAATCCTTAGATTGACCCCGAATGAACATTTGTGATCTTTTTGACGCCCTTATAGGAGCCCTGTTACACTATTTTACAGTGGTAGGAAGTTGTTAAATCTAGAAAGTTGGCTTTCATTTTGAACCGCCATTTGAAACCCGGATAGAGAAATTATTATCCGTCTTCTCAAACCTCTAGTGTTTTTACTAGAAAATTACATGGAACTTTCAGTTTAGGGAAAAACACTTTTCTGGATAGTTTGGCAATGGCATTTTGTAGGCCTTTCTGTCACAGTTTGAATAGGTCAAACTAGACCAATTATGACCAGTGGCTCTAGAAAACATGTTGTCCATTTGATAACCGTTTGTTAATTCTCAGTCCTGTCAACTCTGGTGAATTCTCAATATATAGAGGAACTTGTAGGATGTTTCTCACTTCACGTTCATCTAGTGGGCATATGTTTTGAACGTGGTTTTTTGAGCCCTCGAGCTAACTTTTATTCAATTGCAACTAGGTCAATTATGATCGATGGCCCCATAAAACTAGCCGCCAAACGCTAACCGTTTTCCAGTTCTAAATTCTATCATTCACTATGAACTATTGGACTATAAGTGGACACATAGAAATTTAACTGTGGTGTCTTTGCTTATTGAAAGGTAATGTTTGAGAGTGATTCCTTAGCCTCTGAGCCCGATTTGAACATTTTTGTACTTAGCAAGAAAATGTAAAAATAGAAAGTTGTGGGACCCTCGTCGGGCTCTGCAAACCACCGTGGAAACTTTTGACACCTGTAAATAACTATTTGAAAACTCTATAGTGTAACTTTTTGTGTGAAATAGAAATTTTGACAAAATGGTGTTTCTCTCTCTTCCTTTCTCTTTCTCTCTCATTGGTTACGAAATGAAGTGAAGTGAATACATGTCCCTAAACCTTTTATTTTGAATGCAAATTGTAATTGTTTTTATATATGTATATGGAAAAATAAAAAAATTTAATTATGTTAGATTAGGGTGGATGCCATGCCAGTGATTTGTCGATGATTTCATCCTCACATGGTTTTGCAGGATGCAAGAATGATGGTGAAAAGATGATATGTAATTCATTATTTATCATTGTAATTTATATAATTCATTCTAAAATGAATATATGTATAATGTAGTCTCATGTTACAAAAAATTTATATTTGAAATTTGCTAATATGTATGAGATGTTAGTTTTTAAGGGACATCAAGGAAATGTGTATTTAATCATAGTTTCAATTTGATTCATAGGACATATGGTAAAGAGGTTTGATATATATATATATATATATATATATATATATATGGTAAATGAATTTGAAGTTAATATATTGTAGTGATTTTTTAGTGTTCAATAAACAATTAATTAATTACTGTGTTGTATTCTTACGTTGTAAATGTAATAAAGATATTTAATCGAAACACTAAACCCTAGTATAAGATCTGTGCATAACATGTCTTCATGTGTGATCCTTTTTACCATAGAAGAGATTAAAACCGTAGGATGATCTTAAACTTTACACTCGATGGAACCTCCTAGTTTAGGTAAATAAGAGCCCAAGAATGGGTTTATTGTCTTAGGCGATATGTTTAGTGACATCGTCATAGACCTGACAGATAGGAGTGACACAGTCAAACTTTATCTGGAGAAAGTAGAGCTAACTCTTCCTTCGTATCCTAGTGGACTACCTTATCTTCCAAATATATATTTAGAATTAAATTTCTTCATCAGTGAATGGAATCCCTGTTGGATCTTGATGACATAAATGGAGATCGTGAAATAGTTGTTCTAGTTCTTAAAACTCTTTAGTTCACAGTAAATGTGTCACCTTGAACTATCACTTGGTATTCTCCAAATTAAATGTGTTACCTTGTTTTCTATTAACATATTATCCCAACCAAGGTAGTCTTTGACATTTCTATGAAGGTGGGATTTAAAATACATAAGTGGATGTCCTGGTTGCAACACATGTTAAACTACAGTGCATATAGTTATCAGGCTAGGTTGATCCATTAGGTGTATTAGTTGGAATTAAACCTAAACCTTCAGTTGATTAGGAGGTTAATCATTGGGAATTCATGTGTAGTTGATAATTCTTCCAATCCTTATATAATTTGACATTTACAAAATGGTATGAATTTCCTTGGTCAAATACTTTGAGATAAAAAAAGTAACTATCTTATGTTATAAAATTTTATAACTCTTCATGTTTTTAAGTGACGCCAAAAGATACCTAGCAAACAATGTAAAGGAAATGAGAAACAAGAGTTGGTGTGATCAATGGTTTAGGAAAAAAATTTCACTTGAAGTCCTTATGGTTGATTTAAGCTTAGAACTTTTGTTAATAATGGATACAAATTGATTCTTGGTGGGACTAGGCATTTGAGCCAATTTTAGAGTCCACTAAAAATAAGATAAAATAAAAATATGTCATGTAAATTCTTAATTGAATCAAACTAAGATTGAACTAAAACAACCATAGTACGAAAGACAATTGTGCTTCTAATGTAAGTAAGTTTATAAGAAAGGGAGACTTTAACCTTCACCTTCTTGGAATAGTATTGTTTTTCCCTTGAAAACTTATGGTTGATCCCCTTGCATAATGAGGGTAAAATTAAATGTAAAATAAACATATTTTTAAGAAACTAACCTTTAGCATAAGAATGAGAGAATTATGAACCTTGTATGTAATTTGAAATATGGAAAATAATAATTTAAGTTATGAAGATTGTCATAAGGGATAAAGAGAAAACTTAAATGGTCGAACTGTAAGTTGAATGTGGAATGAACTTATGAATATGTAGGTGGAAGAAGGAGAAAATTATACTGCACATAATAATGTTATTCGAATGTTAATCGTAACAAATATGTAATCATGATAATGATGTGTTGTGGGTTTGCCAATCCTTGAGTCCCTTTTCTTGTGGCTAAGTTATTGCTAGCATTTGTTCATTGGAGAAAGTGTGGCATCAACATGTATATGGTGTTGTCATGTGTCTATGTGAGTAGATGACTTATGTAAGTGTCTTGTGCATTGTTGAGTTTATTATCTTGGAGCCCTTGTGGTGTTGTGTAGTGAGTAATGTAAATAAAAAAAATTTATCCTGATATTTTTACTGTTGTATTTATGTGTGTAAAATGTGGGTGTTACAGATACGAAGATCTGAGGTAGTGGTGAAGGGTCCCAAATCCACTACACACCCCTTTACTAAGGATTCTACAGAGATCTTGGTTCCATAAGCCATCTCGACGTCCCAATTAAGACCCTGCCTAACTACCACTAGCCTGCATCGCTCTACCAAAGGTGGTGAGATAAAAGAATCAGAAGAAGCATAATCAAATATAATGGAGGTAGGAACACTACCAATGCTAGATGTCATCTCAATCATGGTAATATAGTGCTCAGCTTGGTGGTTCTCGACCACTGCACAGATCTGATGACTGCATCCCATGTCACCAACAATAGGCTCTAAGATCTGTGTTTTACCCTTGTTACTAGGGTTCTATGGGTAGTCTCTCCAAAAATTTCTAACAACACCACAACCAAAACAATCGCCTGATCCTCTCCCATGAGTAGCAGCTCCAGCTGGTACTCTAGAGGTCTATGCTGTGGATCCCAATAATCTGGCTATAGTCTGTTAAGGTCTCTATTGATGGGCTCTTACTGATTGAGCTCTCATTGCACCCTATTTCCTAATGAGATCCCTAGGAGGAGGCCCCATACTTCACCCCCTCTATGCATCGAATCTCTATGGAGGCCTGTACTATGGGCAAGTCTACTACTGCTACTGCTATGGCCTAAAATATAACTTTTCTGAACCCGGTCCACCACAAGGAGGAGCTTACCCCCTCGACCTATTGTCCTACATCTAATAGATGCGGCTCCGCACCCTATATCTAGACTGGTGTGTCTTTCCCTGAGTCTCCTATGTTATGTAGGCCTTCTGAATGGCCTCAGCTAATGTCTACGGACAATGGATATGCACCGCACCTCCAATGTCTAGATTCAGACCCCAGATGAACCTGTCAATACCATCTCAAGATGCACCATTGAGACGTGTGGCAGTTTGAAAATTCAAGAGGCGAGGAGGTAGGCCATCGAGGGAAACTTAGATTTTTTTCCCCTTGTTATTCAAAAGACTGAAATCATGAAAATGACCCGTTGGCCCGACAAAGAATAGTCATTCTTTGCTCCAGTCAATGGCAGAGGTGCACACTCTTGGGGGAAATTTGAAAAAAATTTCCTTTTGGGAGAAAGGAGTTAAAAGTGTAAAAGGAAGTGTGGTTTCGCTGGGACCCACATCAGAAACTAGAAGTGGAAAGGTGGAGCTACAGGGAAAATTTGGAAAATTTTCCCTTTTCCAAAAAAGAGGTGAAATAGCAGAATTTAGCTATAGTTCCTTTGGGACCCACATTGGAACACATGTCAAGCCCACTATTCAAAGGTGGAGGAGTAGAGCAAATTGAGAAATTTTTCATTTTTTCCAAAAGATGTAAAAGGTAAAAAGGAACCCCCAGGCCCGTCTTAACTTGGATCTCCCACGTGGATGGTCTAGTTTCAAAAGAGAGATCAATGAAAACTGTGCATCTATATCTGATTTACCACCATTTCTACTCCAAAGCTCCTTGGGGATGTGAATTTTTACTATTTTTTAATCATTTCTTGGAGTCTCCTGCACGTAAAATGAAGAGGAACATTAATTTGGTATCCTAGTTGGATGGAAAAAATCCGAAGTCATATTTTGCAATCAAGACATGATATGATCATTGGCTTCAATCTGATTTTTATTTTTTCTTTCCTTGGCACACAAAGAACTAGATTTGACAAATTGGAGGAGGAAGTTGTTAGCCCATGAGATGAAGAATTGAATGCTAGAAATATTTGGAGAGATTTTCTCTCTGCACACCTGACAACTTTTTCGCAAATCTGATTCTGGGAGTCTCAACACACAATGGTGCTTTGAATGTCTTTGGTTTTGGGGGGAAAATCTTTTGTAAATGAAGTATTTTAAATTGCATGAATTTTTCATGTAAATGGTTAGAGTGTTAGATGTCAGGACTGATTTTTCTAAAAGAAAATCTTGATAGAACCCATCCTTCTGAGAAATCATATGAAGAAACCTATTTATCTCCTTTGTGTTAAATTTGATCATGGCAAGGTGGTTGTGAGTGTAAAACCATTGACAAGCTCTGAGACTATTCTAGAAACTTTCCACTGTTGATAAATTTAATCAAACTTGATTTAATATATGTTATTTTTGGGCAAAATTTGTGTTTGCTTCATTCCTAAATGTTTGTAAGTAGTTTTCTAGTTCCCGTTGCAATCTTACATTGAAATATTTGTGAATCACACAAGATCTTAACCTTTTGATAGTTTGGTGGCATTTACAATTTCATTTATCAAAAGATCTTTCATTTGATAGTGAAATTAAAAAATTTATAATCACTGTGACTCCTAGCATGACTATAAGATTGTTTATTATCCTTCAAGGGTATCTTAGGCGTGATGAAACAGAGGTTGATAATGTTTAGTTAATTTTTCCAATTTGAGCCTTCAGTTTAGATCCTTGAAGTTTGTGTGAAAAGTGTTGATATGGGCCTCCATTGAAGCACATATTTTGGCTAAAGGATCATCCTAGCTATCCCGAAGCATTCTATTGTTCAAGCTCTCCATTTTTGTAAAATATCTGAAGAATTTGGTGAATCAAGTTCATTTCTACCTCACCTCCCACCAAAAAATCATTTAAAAACAACCAATCATACCCATACTACCCCTGTTTGTCATGTGCGTATACAAATGCATATTTTTTACTACCAAAACATGTAGAAAAAATCAGGTTTTCATTGTCTTTAGTGGACTTGTTTGTGCTATAAATAGTCTCGCCCCATTTATGCCTTTGAAAACTTACTAATTTACGGCCTCTGTCATTTTCTCCTTCCCCTTGTTGTGCCTGGTCGATCCTTATGGCCATTTTTAATTAGTTCCTAGCTTGTAAATCTCTTAAGGGTCTATAATTTGGGTCCCCCATTCTTTATTCATCTAAAAAACTTGGGTTCCCCCATGTGTTATTTTCTCCACGGTCGGGATTTGTCTTCCTTATCATTTCTGCCCTAAGTACTTGAAGAAAATGAATGGATGTATCCCTGAAGAACGTATTTGAGCCCTGTAACATTTCTAAACTTTCTGTCCTTGAAGAAAATTTCTTTCTTAGGCTCAAATGGTTGTTTTTCTGTATTTTATGGTTTGACAAGCATTTCTCCTGGTCAAATTTGCATCCTTGCATCTACAGGGGATGTGGCACCTTTTGGTTGGATGCGGCTCAAAGGGGTACTTAGAAAATTTCATGGAAATCCTTAACTCAAAAATTTTTCACGTGGAGGCTTCCGCTGCTTTGCCTGGATTTAGAAAAAAAATTTATGCAGTTTGAGCAATTTGGCATAACAAGACACATGGCAAGCTCGCACTCATTTAGGGTCTCCGATTTGAGCACCATCTTGAAGAAGTGTCGGGATGACACATGGAGTCCTCCACTCACTTTGCATTTTACTTAGACTTTTCAACAACCAAAAGGATACTACCTCGGAGCATGACACATGGCGCCTTCCATTGAGCTTCAAGTATTTATATAGACTTCACCGGAATAGGATATGTGGCAAGCCCATGTTCATTCAAAGTATCAAATTTTTGGGACCTCCACAAGGTACGCCATGGTAACACGTGGAAGTTTGAAAAGTCAAAGAGGCAACATGGCGGACCATCAGTGGCAACTTGGATTATTTTCCTCCTTAAGGATTAAAATTTCAAAATGACCCGCAAGCCTGATGAGGGAAATAGTCAATGTTTTTCCCCTGTCAATGGCAGAGGTGTGGGCTCTTGGGGGAAATTTGGAAAATTTTCCTTTTGAGAAAAAAGATTCAAAAGTAAAAAAGGAAGCGCAGCCCCGCTCCAATCACATTTGGACTTGTGTCAGGCTCGTTCCCGAGGGTGGAGCTATAGGGAAATTTTAGAAAACTTTCCCTTTTCCAAAAAGAGAGTAAAATGACAGAATCTGGCTACGGTTCTAATCCAATCACATTTGGACATGTGTCAAGCTCGTTTCCCAAGGGCAGAGGTGTGGAGAAAAATGGAAAATTTTTCCATTTTTCCAAAAAGTTATAAAAATTCAAAGGATGCCCCCGGGTTTGTTTTAAAGTCTGAGTCTACCACATGGATGACCAAAATTCAATGTTAAAATCAACAGTAGTTATGAGTCTGAAATCTGATTTTCCCCCCATTTCTCTGAAACACGCCTGGAAGTGTGAGTCTCCATGATTTCTTGGTCTTTTCTACATGCCAAGCAGAGCAGGAAGTTAATGTTGATATCTAAAGTTTGGTGGGAAAATCTGGAGGACGTCTTTTACCATTAAAATGGTCTAACTTTCGTGCCCGATTGGATTTTTTGTTTTTCTTCTCCCAAGCACACAAGGAGCCAAATTTGATAGATTTTGGGTGAAAGTGGTTGGAAAATTGAAGGAAGAGTGATCTACCAAATCAAGAAGTGAATGCGAGAGATATTCGATAAGATCTACCCCCTCGAGTACTAGGAGAATTTTGTAGATATAATTATGTGAATCACGAAAGAATCATGGCTAGCACTGGTGCATTTAATTTTTTTTGTCTTTTATGAACAAGAGGCTTTATTATAAAGGTTATAAATGGCACATTTTTTTTGTGTAAAAGGGTTGGGAAGTTGGAGGTTAGAGTGCTAGAGGTCGAAGAAAGTTTCTAAGAGGAAAATTTGAAAAAGCCTGTCTTTTGAGAATCCATCTGAGAAACTAGGTTATCTATTTTTGTATTAAATTTTATTATGTCAAGGTGGTTGCAAGTGTACATCCATTGACGAGATCTGAGATTGTTCTGTGAAACTCTCCCCTTCTAATAAAATTAATCAAATTTGAGTTATTTTTGTGTTGTCTTGAGAAAAATGTGTTTGATTTATTTCTGAATGCCTGCAAGTAGTTTTTCTTATTTCTGTTGCAATCTTGTATTAAAAAATTATTCAATCACATAGGTCTCAATCCTTGTGACAGTTTAGTGGCATCTGCAATTCCATTTCCCAGAAGAGATTTCATTTGGGATTGTAATAAATGATTTAAAATCACTTTTCTCTCATCTATTGATAGAGATTGTCTATAAGCCTTTGGGTGTACCTTAGGCATGATTTGGCTTAGATGTTGATGCTTTGTTGGGTTTTATAACTCGAGCCTTCATGATAGAATCTTAGAGATTGTGTGAAAGAGTGCTAATCAGGGCCTCCATTGAAGCACATATTCTAGTTGAAGAAACAATTTGGCTATTATGTGGCATTTTGTTGGTCTGAATTCCCATTTTGTAAGGCCCCTCAAGGATCTGGTGAATCTAGTTTCACCCTACCCCACCTCCCACAAAAAAATCATTTAACAACAACCAATCCTACCCATACTACCCCTATTTTTCATGTGTGTACACAAATGCAATCAAGTGTCTTTAGTAACCTTTTCCTTGTTGTGAAAGTATCTCCATGATTTGGAAGTGACAACTCGTGAGAGTCAAATCTGGTGTGTTGAACATATTTAACCCGAGGTTTCCCTATAAAATGTGTGCAAAATAAAGGTACATGTATCTCCTTTCATATAACAGTGGTTACAAAATAGGTTCTCTTACCTTGGTTGAAAGGTGCAACCTAAACTAGTGAGGATAAATGACATCCTTTCAAGGTGCTACCTACTCCTCTCAAATCTTGAGTGTTAATAAGGAAGTTCGATTGCTTCCTCAGCTAAAAAAGGACATAAATAATTTTCTATCTACATCTAAGTGTCTTGTCCGATCCATGATGTTGCTCATTCTTTGAAGGAGGTTAAATTTGGGTACCAACACACTTCTGGCACTGTTGTCGGGGATTGTTTGGAACTCCTGGGAAATAATTTACAACAATTTGCTTCTATTTGGCCTTTCATCACTGCCGGGGATTTGTTAAAACACTTCTTGTATGCTCTAAGTGTTATGTGCATTCACTTCAGTTTTCACATCCAATGCACTAGCTTTTGTTTGATACATCTGGGTAAAGAAAGGTTAGAATCTTTCCATTTCCATTTTCTAGCATTGACAAACATTTGACAGATCATATTTAGTGCATTTTCACAACTACGGTGGAAATCCTTAGTGGTGACTCCATGTTGATCCAATTCTTAATAAGTACCAGTGTCTTAAAACTCTGTCAAAATCAGATTTGTTACTAATATTTGCAAAGATGGAAGGAAGAAGATCTTTCTTTGCTAGGGATACTACTAGGACATTATTTCCAGAGCTAGGAAAAGTAAAATCAGAAGGAAGAAAAGCATGGAAAGTTATGGGAGAACACCAGACAAGGAGAGGGATCTCCATTGATGAAAGTGATCGGCCTATCATTGAAGACTGCCATTCAAGTGACTCTAAATCAGGTAGCCTCTTTGTGGAATTGAACTCTCAAGATGGGGAGGGTCATTCATTTGATTTTGAAAGGTTTGCTTCACACTCTACACTTGTATTTTCTAAGGTTCATAGATATTTCCAAGAAACAAGGCCTTTGGGGGATCTCCATTTTGAAAATTATACTCCTGTGTTCCAAGGACCTTCATCCCCTCATCAATTTTTCACCCCTCCAGAGTCACCTCCTCAAAGGAATATGGCTCAACCCAGGCCTCCTTTTGTTGTAAACACCTTTTGACCTATAAATTTTGTGGGAATGGCTGGTTACCCAAATGCAATGCCTCAAGATGTAAGGAACAGAATGTCAAAGTTCCAGAGAAATAATGTTATTACTGGAGATCAGCATCTAAAGCTTTTTATCAATATGATGGACGATTTTGAGATTGAACACGAAGATGTATATATCAAGCTATTTATCCATACCTTGGAAGAGTATGCTAGGGACTAGTATAAAGCATTTCCAGATAAATCTATTGATTCCTGGACTAAGATGAGTAATGAATTCAGATTGTAGTATGGTGATAGAACTGGCCCTAGGTTTCTTTTGATAGAATTCGAAAATGTCAAGAATAACCCTAATGAGTCAGTACATGATTTCAACTTAAGGTTTAATAAGACCTTGAGAAGATTACCTGTTAGAATAAGGCCTTGTGATGAGTCATGTTTGATCAAATATACTGATGCATTTGATAAAAAGGCTGCATATTATTTAAGAGATAAAAACCCCACAAATTTGAGGTAGGCCTTCACCATGGATTTGCAAATAGAGAACAATATCAAGGCAATTAGAAAGCCTCCCAAAAGGTAGGGTGTAAATCTAGTTAACCCAAGGAACCGTCAAACAAGCAAGGTTGCTGATTTGGAAAAAGTTGTGAAGACTTTGGCAGGGGTTGTCAAAGAAATATCCTACAAGCTAGCCTGGGCTAGAGAAGGGAATTGGGCAAAGCTCACAAGGTCAACACAAGCAACAAGGGCAAGATAGATTCACAAATCACCAAATATCTAATGACAGAGGAAAGGGACCTGTTGGATTTGGAAATAGACAATCCCAAGCCAGGGATAACACAATGGTGTCTGATCCTTTGCCTGCCAGAGTTGCTTAGTGGAAGAGACAGATGTCATTGATTAGTGTGACAAATGTTTCATGCCTCATGCTCCTTGTGAAGAAGATCAGTAAGGAGAAGAAGAATCTGATGATAATGATGATGATGTCTGCATGATGGGTTGCTCCACTAGCTCACAACAAGGGGCAACTTTAACTGAGGTGATAAGTGCCCAGACTGTTGCCACCTTTTGGGACTGCATTCATAGGGTACCTATTCTTCCTCTCTCTCATAATTTAGAAATAGATAATGTACAAGCTTTTGAATTTCCCAATAATGACTTTGAATATTTAAGGGCTTTAACGATCAAAAAGTATGATGGAGGAATCCCATATGAGGAAGATAGACAGTTGCTAATGAATGTTGTTTTTGCTCAAGAGAGGGAATATAACAAAATAAGTAAGGCTGTCAAAGGGACAGAGCCTCAAGCCAAGCCAAAATCTCCCTTACTTTCTAATATTCCTAAGGAGGCTCCTAAGAAAGATGCACCTACCAAAATCCCTGGAGTTCCAAACAAAAACCATACCTCTCCTCATGCCCAAGTTGTCAAAAATCATGTACCACCTAATGAGTGTGCTTGATTTCCTTCCAATACTGGCTTGCCAAAAAATGTCCCATATGATATTTCTCAAGTGTTGAGTCAAATCAAAGTCTCTATCCCAATTGTTGAGTTGTTTAGGATTCCTGAGCACAAAAAGAGAGAACTTGAATACTTTGGGTTGAAAGAAGAGAAGATTTCCCTAGGCAGAAATATAAATATTATGGAGACTCCTCCAATCATTGAGGAACCAGAAGCACCATCAGCATCAGAAGAGCTATATGAACCACCTAAGGTATATTTGGGGAAATCCTTGGTGGACTCTCAAATGAATGTGGATCCATTCTTCACCACTTTGATCATAAAGGATAGAATACTACACAATTGCATGTTTGACTTAGGGGCATCATGCAATGTCATTCCTTTGGAAGTCATGAATGAGCTAAACATCAAAGTGACAGAAACATATGGGAAGTGTAATGCCATGGACTCTAGAGAAGTGCCAGTAGTGGGATGCATGAAGGGTTTGATGGTGTAGCTTGCAGCTTACCTAGGTAAAAATTTAAAACTTGATGTTTTCATAGTTGATTGCCCAGCCAAGTGGGGCATGCTACTGTCAAGAAAATGGGCTGCAAGTGTTTTTGGGAGTTTCCAAATGGATATGTCTTATGCTACCATTCCAGTTGAGGGAAGCCTTGTTAGGTTGTATGGGGAAAATAAAATGTTGCATCTTATTGAGGACCTTAACAATGCTTCCTATGAGGTATTGCACACAAGTGTTGATGTAGCCAACTTTGTGGGATTTGCTAATGGAAAGGAGCACAAAATTGAAGAATGCAAATTCCTTGAACAAACAAGCTCTCCCTGGACTCTGTTGTTTGATGGAGCTTGATCAAAATTTGGGAATGGTGTTGGTATTGTTCTAATTTCTCCTGGTCATGAAAAATTTGTCTTTTCCTTCAAACTCAACTTTGAATGCACCAACAACATTGCTGAGTATGAGGCACTATTGTTGGGTTTAATAATTCCTTGGAAATATGGTTTCAAGGAAATCATTGCCAAAGGAGACTCAGAATTAATTGTAAAACAAGTTAGACAGTTGTATGCCACAAAGAATCAATGAATGAAATAGTATAAGTATGAAGTTTGGGACTTCATTGAGATGTTTGATTCATTCAACATAGTGCATCATGATAGGAAGTTCAATGACTTGGCAAACAAGCTTGTAGTGTTGGGGTCTCAGTTTGATAATTGTACAATGTCCCCATATTATGAATATGAGGTTGAGGTATTGAATAAACCTTCTCTCCCTGACAACATTAAGCAGTGATAGGTTTTTGATGATGATGCTCATATCAGAAGATTCCTGCAAAACAAGGGAGAATTTTCTTATCAAAGTATTGATTGGGAGTCATTGGTTTGTACAACAGATTGAAAAGAAACCTTGTTTGGCAAGGATATCATCCAACTAAAAACAAATACCATACCTATAGGGCTAGTTGCTTTTGAGTCCAATTTTGATAATGTTGATCGCATTGTTAATAAATGCATGGCAGCCTCAAGGGATATTAAGGAGCATGAGCTTAGTACTGAGGAGAATCCAAGGAAAACTTGGGTAGGTAGTAATCTCAGCAAGGAGGAGAAGCAGTCATACATCCAGCTATTGAAAAAATACTAATATTGTATGGCTTGGATCTATTCTGAACTAAAATCATACAGAGAGGATTTGTTTCAGCATGAAATCCCCTTGGTGTCTAATGTAAAGCCATTTAAGAAAAAAAAGAGGCCCATTAATTCACTCTAATCCCTCAAAATGTAAGAGGAACTGAAGAAGCTAAGGGATGGAGAGATTATCCATCCCACAAAGTATTCCTCTTGCGTTGCAAACCTAGTGCCAGTGAGAAATAAAAATGGTGACATCAGGCTGTGTCTGGATTTCAGGAATCTAAACAGGGCATCAATGAAGGATAATTATCCTTTTCCAAATATGGAGAACATGCTATAGTTAGTGACTGGTTCTAAGTTTCTCTATACCTTCAATGGTTTCTCTGGTTACAACCAAGTTGTGGTGAAGGAATCAGAAAGGATCAATATAGCCTTCACTACTCCTTAGGGGACCTATGTTTATGTCAGGATGCCCTTTGGTCTGATGAATGTTGGAGCTACCTTTCAAAGAGAAATGGATGTTGCTTTTGCTAGTTACATCAATGAATTTATTACAGTCTATCAAGATGATGTAACTATATTTTCTAGAAAGAGAAGTGACCACTTGCTACACTTAGAGAAGATGTTGATAAGATGTAGAGAATATGGCATCTCACTTAATCCAAATAAATACCATTTTGGAGTGCAGAAGAAAAAGTTGCTTGGTCACATAGTATCACAAGAAGGAGTGATGATTGATCTAGAAAGAGTAGAGGCCATCAGGAAGGTCCCAATCCCAAAGACTAAGAAAAGAATTCAGTCCTTCTTTGGGCAAATAAATTCATTTAGAAGATTCATATCAAACTTTGTTGAACTGACCATTCCAATCACTTCCATGCTAAAGAAAGACCAGGTCATCAAATGGGAGGAGGCTGCCATCCAAAATTTCAATGGGATTAAAGAGACACTCAAGCTTGCACCTGTACCGGCAGCCCCAGATTATAAGAAACCTTTCCAGTTGTTTTCTTTTTCTTCATAGAACACTATTGCTTTTGTCCTGCTGCAAAAGGATGATGAAGGGGCTGAGAGGCTAATTTTCTTTTTCAGTAAGGCATTGCATGGGGCATAACTAAGGTATATCATTATGGAAAAATAGGCATTTTCCTTAGTAAAGGCAACAAAGGTTTTCAATCCTTATATTCTAAGTTCAAAGGTTGTTTCTTATGTTCTCTATACCACGGTAAAGTACATCTTGTCAAAGATGGAGGTCTCAAGAAAAAGATGTAGATGGGTGAAAAAATTGCAATAATATGATATGGACATCCAAACCACAAATCTGGTGAGAGGTTTTGGCTTGGATAAGCTTATGGATAAGAGAAACTTGCAAAATATTGAGGTAAATGAGGTGGAAGAAGAAAGGGCATGTGTATTTGAAAGGTTGATAAGTTCTAAGTGGTATAAAGATGTAATATTTTATCTCAGACACTTGAGTTTCCCTAAGCACTTAAGTAGGAACAAGAAGATAACCCTTAAGTTGGCTTCCCAAAAATATGTCATCACTGATTATGGGTTAGCTTAGAAGAACCCAAAGGGAGTCCTCTTAAGGTACATTACTAAAGAAGAAGCCCGGAAGATAATTGTTGATCTCCATGGAGGATTTTGTCAGCGGCACTTTGCTGCAAGAGTCACAACACATAAGATCCTGAGGGTTGGTTATTGGTGGCCAACTCTTTTCAAGGATAGAACCTTATTGGTTAGAAGATGTGAAAGTTGTCAATGCTTCTCTAGAAGACTGAAAGCTTCAGGCTCCCTCCCTTTGCAGCCTGTATCAATTGAAGCCACATTCAAGCAATGAGGGATGGATTTCATTAGTGATATTTCAAACCCTTCAAGTGTTGGCCATAAATGGATCCTTGTAGCAACTAATTATTTTACTAAATTGGTGGAGGCAATCCCCGCCAAGAAGGCAACACACCAAGTTGTCATGGATTTTGTGCTAAATAACATCATTTGCATGTTTGGGGTACCAGTCAAGATTGTAGCTGACAATGAAATGAGCTTTAGAGTTAAACCTTTGGTGGAAATGTGTAGGGAATATGGGATCAACTTGACATATGCCTCCAATTACAATCCCCAAGGAAATGGACAAGTTGAGTCCAGTAATAAAAATTTGTTAAAGATCATCATAAGGACATTAGAGTAGAAAAAGAGAAGGTGGGGTAAACAGTTGAAATTTTTTGTTTGGGCAGATAGGATCACTGTCAAGAGAGTCACCAGAAAGATTCCATTTGATATGGTGTATGGTACTCAAGCTTTGCTGCCTCTTCATATGCAACTATCTTCATATCAGTTTATGCAGTAGCTGGAAGATCAAGAGGTAGGCCCTTATGATGCATGCATTGATCAGATTGTTGAGCTTGATAAAGAGAGGAGGGCATCCCACCAGAGGCATATAAAGTTCAGAGAGAAACTAAATAAGTTATTTGACAAGAAGGTCACTCCCAGAGCCTTCAATGTTGGAGATCTTGTGCTACTATGGGATAGCAGACATGAGGATAAGGGCAAGCATGGCAAGTTTGAATCATTATGGATGGCTCCTTACTCTATCGATATTAGAATTGGGGAGCATACCTTCTTCCTCAAGGACTTGGATGGTGAATTACTCGAGTTTCCTATCAATGGTAGGCATTTTAAATATTTCTTGGATTGATTCCCCTGAATCAAGGCATTAATCTTGTGTACAATGTATAGTTTGTCATTTTTTTCCTATCCTTTTGTGTGTTTTCTCGTTCTGGTCCTCGATGACTTGTTTTTGTTGGTTTCTCTGTCTATTTTTTAATATGGCTCTATTTCTCTGCTCTGTAAGATGACTCCATTTCCCAATGGATATTTTTAGCACTTGGTCTACTTTTGTTCTTGTGGTACTCACAGGGAGTACCCATCCCCGAGTCGGAGCCGGTGTTGGTGATCAAAATAGTCTCTGCTTGGTCGATCCTTGTGGAAATTTTTAATTGGTTCCTAGGTTGTAAATCTCTTAAGGGTCTATAATTTGGGTCCCCTATTCCATGTTCATCTAAAAACTCCGGTTCCCCCATGTGTTATGTTCTCCACGGTCAGGATTTGTCTTCCTTATCATTTCTACCATAAGTACTTGAAGAAAATGAATGGATGTATCCATGAAGAATTTATTTGAGCCCTGTAACATTTCTAAACTTTATTTCCTTGAAGAAAAGTTCTTTCCCAGGCTCAAATGATCATTTTTCTATATTTTATGGTTTGACGGGCATTTCTCCTGGTCAAATTTGTATCCTTGTATCTACAAGGGACGTGGCACCTTTTGGTTAGACGCGGCTAAGGGGTTACTTAGAAAAATTCATGGAAAGCCTTAACTCAAAAAATTTCCACGTGGAGGCTTCTGCTGCTTAGCCCAGACTTAGACAAATTTTTATGCAGTTGGAGCAGTTTGGCGGAACAAGACACATGGTGAGCTCACACTCATTTAGGGTTTCCAATTTGTGCACCATCTTGAAGAAGCATCGGGATGACATGTGGAGGTCTGTGCTCACTTTGCATTTCACTTAGACTTTTGAACAACCAAAAGGAGACTGCCTCAGAGCATGACGTGTGGTGCCTTCCCCCGAGCTTCAATAATTTAGATAGACTTCACCAGAACAAGACACGTGTCGAGCCCACACTCATTCTAAGTATCAAATGTTTAGGACTACCTCAAGGTGCGCCATGGTGACATGTGGCAGTTTGAAAATTCAAAGAGATGGGGAGGTGGACCATCGGAGGTAACTTGGATTTTTTGCCTCCTTAAGGAGTAAAATTTCAAAATGACCCGCAAACATGATGAGGGAAATAGTCAATGTTTTTCCCTAGTCAATGGCAGAGGTGCGGGCTCTCGGGAGAAATTTGGAAAAAATTCCTTTTGAGAAAAAAAGTCAAAATTTAAAAAGGAAGTGCAGACCCGTTCGAATCACATTTGGACACATGTCAGGCTCGTTCCCGAGGGTGGAGCTGTGGGGAAAATTTGGAAAATTTTCCCTTTTCCAAAAAGAGAGTAAAATGGTAGAATTTGGCTACGGTTTTTCTCCAATCACATTTGGACATGTGTCAGGCTTGTTTCCTTAGGGCAGAGGTGCGAAGAAAAATTGAAGTTTTTTCCATTTTTTGAAAAAGTTGTAAAAATTCAAAGGATGCCCCCGGGTTTGTTTTAAAGTCTGAATCTACCACATGGACGACCCAAATTCAAAGTAAAAATCAAGGGTAGTAGTGAGTCTGAAATCTTATTTTCCCCCCATTTCTCTAAAACATGCCTAGAATTTTGAGTCTCCATGATTTCTTGGTCTTTTCTACATGCCAAGTAGAGAAGGAAGTTAATGTTGATATCTGAAGTTTGGTAGGAAGATCTGGAGGAAATATTTTTCCATTAAAATGGTCTAACTTTTGTGCCCGAATGGATTTTCTGTTTTTCTTTTCCCAAGCATGCAAGGAGCTAGATTTGACAGATTTGAGGCAGAATTGATTGGCAAATTGAAGGAAGAGTGATCTACCAGAGCAAGAAGTGAATGCAGGAGATATTCGATGAGATATGCCCCCTCGAGCACCAGGAGACTTTTACAGATATGATTCTGTGAATCATGAAAGAATCATGGCGAGCACTAGTGCATTTAAAATTTTTTGTCTTTTAGGAGGAATGGGCTCTATTTTAAAGGTTATAAATGGCACAAAATTTTCGTGCAAAAGGGTTGGGAAGTTGGAGGTCAGAGTGCAAGAGGTCGAAGAAAGTTCCAAAGAGGAAAATTTGAATAAGCCAGTCTTTTGAGAATCCATATGAGAAACTAGGTTATCTCTTTTTGTATTAAGTTTTATTGTGTCAAGGTGGTTGCAATTTTACAGAAATTAATGAGCTCTGAGATTTTTCTGTGAAAATTTTCCCTGCTAATAGAATTAATCAAATTTGAGTTATTTCTGTGTTGTCTTGAGAAAAATGTGTTTGTTTTATTTTTGAATGCCTGTAAGTAGTTGTTCTTATTTCTGTTGCAATCTTCTATTAAAAACTGATTCAATCACACAAGCCTCAATCCTTATGACAGTTTAGTGGAATCTATAATTCCATTTCCCAGAAGAGATTTCATTTGGGATTGGAATAAATGATTTAAAATCACTTTTCTCTCATCTGTTGACAGAGATTGTCTGTAAGTCTTTGGGTTTACCTTAGGCATGATTTGGCTTAGATCTTGATGCTTTTTTGGGTTTTCTAACTCGATCCTTCATGATAGAATCTCAAAGATTATGTGAAAGAGTGCTAATCTGGGCCTCCATTGAAGACATATTCTCGTTGAAGAAACAATTTGGCTATTCTGTGGCATTCTGTTGGTCTGACTTCCCATTTTGTAAGGCCCTTCAAGGATCTGGTGAATCTAGTTTCACCCTGCCCCACATTCCACCAAAAATTCATTTAACAACAACCAATCCTACCCATACTACCCCTGTTTGTCATGTGTGTACACAAATGTATAATCTTTGTTACCAAAACATGTAGATGCAATCAGGGTCTCAAGTGTCTTTAGTAACCTTTTCCTTATTGTGAAAGTATCTCCATGATCTAGAAGTGACAACTTGTGAGATTTAGATATGGTGTGTTGATCATATTTTCCTTGAGGTGTCCCTATAAAATTTTTTCAAAAGAAAGGTACTTGTATCTCGTTTCATATAACAAAGGTTAAAAAATAGGTTCTCTTACCTTGGTTGAAACGCACAACCTAAAATAGTGAGGATAGATCACATCCTTTTAAGGTGTTACCCACTCCTCTCAAATCTTGAGTTTTAATAAGGCAGTTAGATTGCTTCCCTAGCTACAAAATGACATAAATAATTTTTTATCTGCCTCTGAGTGTTCTGTCTGATCCATGATGTTGTTCAGCCTTTGAAGGAGGTTAAATTTGGGTACCAACAGGCCTAAAACTTTCCTAGAAAATATCTCCATTATCTAGAGTGAAAACTTATGAGAGTTAGGTTTTATTGCATTGATCATATTTTCTTCAAGGTCTTCTTAATAATTTCACAATGAAGGATATCTCCATCACCTCCAAAAACAACAGGCTACAAAAAGGGTCCTCTCACCCTAGTTGAAAGGCACAACCATAAATTAGCGAGGATAGGTCAAATGATCTTGAGGGTGCTACCCATTTCTCCATATCTGAGTGACAAAGAGCAAGTTGCATTTAATCCCCAGCTACAAAACAACACACTACATGCTCTACTTGTCTCTAAGATTCCTGCCAAAACTGTGATGTTGCTCAACTTATGAGGGAGAATCAATTTGGGTACCAACACATTCCATCACATTCATTCACAACATATTGAATATCTTGGTTGCACATTGTTCTTGATTACTTATTCTCGCATGTACACTTTGATTACTATGTTAGCTAGATACATTATATGTCATTATATTTATCATACACGCATGTGCATTGAATTGCCTTATATTTTTTATTATACCCTTTACACAAATCATTACGTGCAATATGGATGCTTAACATAGTACCTTTTACCAGTCCCATAACATGCTCCCCGGGGCATCCACTTTTGTATACACTACAGGTGTTATTGCCTCATTTTTCATAGCATACTACTATATCAGATCATACACATTTTGACATACTTTATATCTTTCTAACATGATAATGAGTGCTTCATGTACAACATTTTTTGTGCAAGAACTCTTTGTTACCATGGTTTTCTGATACATTGCTTGTTACTATTTAATTTTGTCTTTCATTGTTTGCCATTGTTTTTGGGCCTTTCCCTTTGATTTGTGTGCACATTGTATGATTTTAGCCACATTGGCCTCAATTGTATTGCAAAATCATGAGTGATGTCCCATGTTTACAACCTTCTTTTCATTGTTTAAATTTTCTTCTTTCTTGCTATCTTACACATTATCTTATCTATGAATGTTTATCTTGTTTGCACTAATACTTGTTTTCAGCCACTTTTCATGTGTTTGCCTTAGTTTCTACCAAGCACACTCCCTCCCCCTATAGGGCATCAATTTTAACACAAAATTTAGTCTTCCTTTAGGCTACATACTCCTTACGATGTTTCATGCACCCCAAATGAGGGGGAAATCATTGGGTGAGACATTCACCGCACACAACAGTCTACAGTCATAGTTAAAAATAGTTTAGTATCGGTATAACACAATCTTCAATCTCAAAAATGACCCATAATTTGACTTGAGTCCTCAACACAACATAGAAACCAAAACCCAGACACAGGCAGTAGTATCTAGCTATCTCTGACCCTTCCTGGGAACCTATGACCGGAGGGAAGTTACATATTTTTTCTTAGTTTGGCACAATTCATAGCAGTTTACACAACGACTTTTACAGGACACACAATCCTTCAAAAATCAACATGCATGTAGTACACCTTCTTTTCTACGTTTGCATTAGATAAGAATTAATTGAAATGGATCATATTTGTACACACCATCTACAATGGTGTTTTCTCTTTGGGAAGCAGTCAAAAGTTGGATAATAACAATAGACCTTTCTCCCTAATGTATGCAATGGAAAGTTGCAAAAGCTATGGAGTGAGGCTAAGGAACCTCAAATCTTTGCTAACTCAACCATGCACCATCAGATTATAGCTAAACAAGAGAAACTAACATAAAATTATTATAACTTTGACAAAAACATCAAAAACTAACATGTATACTACTCTCTACTTTATGAAAGCTTATTAAAATTGAACCTAGTTTATATCCTAAGCAATCAAATTGTGTGATTAGTTATTTTCTTCAATGGAGGTGGATGGATGCAAGATGGGGGAGCTCTTAACAATTTATTATGGCCAAGATCCAAATGTTCTATAGCTTAAAGCTATCACAAATGGTTTCTAATGCCTTTCCAAAGTGTTTGAGAGTAAAGTTGTCCATCTGAATGGGAGGGGTGACCCTTCTATTTATAGTTTTCCACTTGGGAGAGTTTGGAATTTGGGTGCATGTGGGACTAAAGCTCTTTTAGATTAGGTTAGAATAAACATGCTTTAGGCTTAGTTAATATTGGTTTAGGCTAGTTAAACTCGATTAGCAAGTGATTAGAGACTCATTGATAGTTGGGAGGGGTATGGATAACCAATTATGACTGATAGATAGCCTACGAAGCCAATAGAAGTGGTCTAGAGAGAACTAGGGAGATTATGAATGGTCGGAAGGAGGAATGTTTAGCTAATAAGAGAGATATATTAACCAAATTAGATGATTATAGGAAGAATACGACCAAGAAGGTGTCGTAAATGGGCATCCGAGAATGGAGCGAAGAATGGGGAATTAATCAAGTATCGTTAATTGACTTAATTGGAGGAAATGCTAAGTGTAAGCATATTTTAGGTGTCTACACCTACACTTCTTCCGTACTTGGCGGAGTTGGTGTGAGATCACCCGAAAAAATCACACTCAACGCAATTGGTGTGAGATCGTCCAAAAAAATCATTCTTCTACAACATCTTCAAGATCCTTTCTATCTCCTTCACTCATCCCGAATTAGGTGCACATGTTCTCTTTTCCCATTTTTCATATACTTTCTTACATACGTCTTATGTGTTTTGATTAAACTTTTCATGCACATGTATTTGACTACTTGTTTGTTATTCTCTTTTACAGGTCCATCCTTATGGGAAGTATAATTCACATAAATCACTCATCATTCAACATCAAATGAAATCATCAATAGGTACAATGTGACATCATCATCATTTTTCACTTCCTCTTCTCTAGGTTCCACGCTTTATATTTTTATCACTCTACGATTTTCCTTGTCTCTCAAAACGCTTTTCACCATCGATATACATGGTTGTCAGGTATGTGTATCTTATCTACTTTATGTTATCAATCATTTTCTTAACAACATAAAGTGAGGGAAAATGCAAACACTAAATCACATACTTTGGGTATTTATCTAGTCCTGATCACATACTACTATTCATATGATTCCTAAGCAATAAAATTACTAATTGACAACTATCTTAGGCCTTTTGATTTATTTCTATCTTCTTTCTTGGTCTCACATACCTTCTTTCACAATTTTTCTTTTCATACTTTAGCATTTCTGAGTCTAGACACCAACACTTTTCCAGGATGCCAGCACCCAGGTGCCCCCATCCCCTTTAGGTTCCCCCAACCTATTTTTAATTTGTTAGCATCTTTTTAGTATCTTCTAGCCATTTGGGCATCTTGATTTTTAATAGTTGGCCTTTTAGTGGTTAATTATGAAACTGGAGTAAGGGAATCATATAAATACTAAGCTATGTGGTGATAATAAAGGACCAAGCACTAAGCATTTACTATCACCATCAAAGGTTGCATCCATAGGCATTTATAAGAGCATTCAAGCATCCATTTATCATCCACACAAAGGCAAGGGACTACATTCTTCTGCATACACATCATACGAGGGGAAGTTCATTTTTTCATGTACACATCTATCTACATTTTGTACATCTTGATATTGATCGCTATCAAGTGCATCTGGCACAAGATCCACCTAGGGCATGATTTTCACACAAAAACATAGAACTACATGGGTTATACAATGTAGTGCATTACTTGGTTGCAAGTTAAATTTATTGATAATCGAGGAAACTACGACCTCTAATTTTACATCTTTCTTTTTTGGGATTTGATGTAGTTTGGGGGTTTTGAATGTGATTCTTTCTTATTGCAAGTTGCAAGTGAATAACAAAAAAGTGTAGTGACATACATGGAATCAAAGGTGATAACCAGGGAACATATCACGACCCTATAACATTGGGTTTCATAGCTTCCGAGAAGTCACAGGCAGCCAAAATAGGACTTTGACACCCCAGGCGCTCTTGACCCCACATAAGCACCCTGGTCATGGTATTTCTGACACTACTACATTATTTTGGGTTAATGTGCAACACTCTAAGTTCCTTTTCCAATAGTTTTCCATCTCGACATAACTTTGGAAACATTACGAATCAACTAAGTCCTTTTATCTCCTCATTTGTAGCTAGGGTTTCATATTTTATTAGCTTACTTTCTATGGTTAATTTTGTATGTAACTATTTATATCGTTATTGCTGGTACATATTTAGATTTATCATATATTTATTTTCAATATTTTCTTGATCAGAGTGTAGCCTCTTCGATGTGCATGGGGTTACATATTTATCCTCATAGAACAATATCAAAATTTCATCAGTTAGGGTGGTGGAAAAAGGCACAATCCCTGATGAGGAGCTCACCAAGAAAAACACAAAAATATATCTTGTTGAGCAATAAGGTATTGGGGAGGTCAAAGTGACAAAAATTAAACACTCTACATTGGTTAATCCTCTCCAAATAGCCTTGGATGTACTTGAGATAGTGATTATAAAAAATGAGGTTGTAGAGCAGGTTGAAGAAGGGAAGGCTCAAGACTTAACTAAAAATCAAGTTGAGCCAACAAAAGAGCACTCTCCACTTATGGAGTAAAAAATTGAGGTTGAAGTGGTACAAGTCCTAGAAGTTGGCATCACTCATCCTTCAACAAGTAAAGAAATTAAGGATAAAGGGTTTTAAAAGGAAGAAGTCAAAGTACATGAAGTTAATAAGGTGGAGGAAACACAAATGTATACTAATGACTCCATCCTCACACTCTCTCCATCCAAAGATATCTTGATTGTCCCAAGTCACACTGAACAACAAAAAACAAAAGAAGGTAATTCTCTACATACCGAATGGTTGTGAACTGCAATATCAAGAAAGAAAACATAAAAATTACAGCTAGATGAAACTGACCTAATAAGTGTCGTATCCTTGAGGCCATCCAAGGTGCGCAAGAAGGAACGAATCTTGTCAAGAACAAAAATAGGGCACCAAGGAGATAAAATTATAATGATTACCAATCCACAAGGTGACATAACTAGGAATGAAGCTACCCCATTCCACTATCAAATAACTCAAGTCCCATTGGGGATAACTACTAGTGAGTGTCTCAAAAATGAGGGAAAAGTAACAATGGGAGAGATTTTTCACAAAATGGAAAAGTATAAGGAGACCAGAAAGAAACTCAAAGAAAATGTTGACATATTGTCCAATTATGTGTAGAAATGGATCCAACCTCTTGAGGTAAACCAATTAATTATGGCTGTTATTACACCTAATGCATTAACAGATGTAGAAGACATGAAACTATGGGAGAAGCTACAAAGAGATGTGAAGAGAGACTGGTTGAAAGAGGCAACCAAGTCCTTACAGAATTAATTACTTGCTACAACCAAATTTCATAACAAATAGAGGCTTGATGAATACATGTATTACAAGACATTGACAAGATTACCAAATAATTTAATTTTACAAGTTTCTTGATGAAGGAGTACCAAAATTCATATTCTTCCAAACCTTGACTAAAGAAGGCAATTGGTTACTTAGATCCCTTTTTGTTCTACTGCACCAAGATTGCAGAGATCGTGTCCGAACCTCTGAAGGAATAGAGTAGGAAATCCTTGAAAAAGTCTATATTTATGAGAGTTGAAGCTTGAGATATAGCTTCCTTGATAGCCTCAAAACCTTCCTTTCCCTCCGTTGTCCAATTAAATGCCATGATTTTTTTAACATTAGCGTTATTGGCTTGATAAGAGTGGAAAAATCTGGTACAAATCCACGGAAAACGTTAATCCTCCCTAAGAAGCTTTCGAGAGATTTCTTATGACTTGGAAATGACAATGTTAAAATTTCTTCAACTCTCTATGGATCAATTTTCAATCCCTCCTTTGATAAAATGTGGCCTAAAATTTTTCCTTTGTGGGCTAGGAATATGTATTTTTTTGGGTTTGAGGAAAATCCAAATATCCTGCACCTTTGAGATACCTATCTAAGATGAAAGATGTGACTTTTTGAATCCTTAGAAAACATAGTGATGTCATCTAAATAAACAAGGACTAACTTGTTTATCAACCCATTGAATGCCATGTCCATTGCTCATTGAAATGTTACTCTAGTGTTTGACAATCTGAATGAAATCTTCCTGTAGGCATAGGTGCCCTATTTGGTGGCGAAAGCTATTTTGAATTGGTCTTCCTCTTTCACCATTATATGATTGTAGCCCGAGTATCTAGCTAGGAGAGAGAATCTTTTTGAACCGGCTACTGCCTGCAATATTTTCTCCATTGATGGGAGTGGATAGTGGTCTTTGAGAGATGCTTTGTTTAAGTCCCGAAAGTCCACACACAACCTGATTTATCCATTTATTTTCCTAACTGGTACCAGGTTTTCAACCCAACTTGAGTATTTGATTGGAAATATAATGCTTCAACTTATTCAAATCTTTCTTCATGAGAGGCTCAATGTGCAGGTTGACTGACCTTTGTTTTTTCCTGATAGGCTTAGCCTCTAGCTCTAGTTCAATTTTATGTTGTGATAACTTAGGAAAACCTTTTAGGTCCTCATAGCTCCAAGCGAAGACATCTGTGAACTCTTGAAAAAGTTGTATGGAATCTGATTTTCTCACTCAGTGCTTATTTTGCCAATTTGGAGGGTTTTACCTTATCCAATTGAGATAGGTTCCAAATATTCTCCTTTGACTTGGATATTTGATTTCTCTTTCTAGAACTAATCATTGGTATTGAATATTGAATCTAATATCACTAAGCCTTTTGGGAGATTGTTTGTATGCAGCTACACTACATGATCCCCATACGGTTGCTCTAATTTATTGTGATTCCTTGTTGAGAACTCAACCTCTTCTTTGTTAGCTCTATGATCTAGAGATCTATGTTGTGTTACATTAACCAATGGCTCGATGGTAGATAAGTTCAGTTTGGTTCAAAGCTCGAGTTCTACCTTGTCATATGCTTGAGGTTTTCTTGAATTTGTTTACTCAGTCATGGTTTTAAATGACTCGTGTTGGAACTCTGGTTTCCATTCTTTGTGTGGCCACCATTTCTTGGTGCTGGTAAGTTATCCCTACTTCTAAGGAGATCGAGCTTGATCTGTTAAAACCCAAAAAAATGGGCTGTGGAATTGGTTGCTAGATCACAGTATTCTCTTCCTTGCAGTTCTATTTTTTCATATATTTATTTAATGGGATTTCCATTTTAAAGATAAAGCTCTATATTTTGATATCTAGGTTTCCATTCTTTTGTGGCAATGATCTACTATTTTCCCCTTGTATTGATGGCTCGATTAGTTATTATATTCTACATTTTTTACTTAGGAGGCTACCATTAATTTGGTTCTTGGGATTTATTTATTTTCTCTCCATTTACTATTTTATATCCCCTCTGATTTTAGAATAGGGGTTTATGCATTTTTGATCCTCTGTCTAACCATGGATGCTTATGGGTTTCCACTGTGTCAATTTTTAGTATACGAGAAGAAACCCTTCAACATTGTTGTCATATTAAGGCTCACGAACTCCCTTTTCCAGCTAATTGTTACGTTAATTTTGAGATGGTGACTGTAGCTTTACATTTTTTCTTTGATGTATTCATATTTGTAATACCCATTAATGGGTTTGTTCTATAGCTCGATATTTTGGTATTCAGTTTGCTAGCCATTTTTGGAATTTATTTTGACCTGTTATATTATTTTGAAAACAATTCATAATTTTTTTGGCACACCCAGTGGGACATGGAATTCAAATTTCCATAGTTTTTCCTAGTTTGATTTGTCCTTGGTAAAATTTCAGCCTTATGGAGGTAATTGTCTATACAGATCTGATCATATTTCTGGTCCAAACATCTTAGTTTCATTTTAGTAGACCTTATTTTTCATATTTTCCATTTTTTATGAGGTCATGAAATCATGATGTCAATTCCTAGGTGGGATTCCTTCTTACAAGAGTTGAACCATCCAGATCTACCTCCATTTTACCAATATCCTCCACCAGATCATTATCACAACATTTATCAGAATCCATATCCCTATGATAAAATACTTTCCAATCAATATTGGCATCCTTATAACCATTATGATGTTCAGGAACAAAGATATGTTGCAGGGTATGTAGATTATGTAGGATATGAGAGTAATTACATGCCTAATGATGAGTTTGATAGTGAGCTTCAGAAGTTATGGCAAGAGTATCAGGTTCTCATGGAATGTTGGAACATTTACATGCATTAGAGGGAAATAAGGTCAATGAACATGAAACCTTTCAATGGGATGCTCCCACTTACATTCCTTATCATTATCCAATACCTATTCCTAGTCAACCAACTCATCCTACATATCAGTTTCCTAGTTTCTTAGATGTTGTAATTATTGTCCCTTTCAACTAAAATTAGATTCTGAACCCCATCCCTTTGAAAAAAAATTACAAAATGAAACTGAGACGCATCCCACCCCTCCTTCTTCATCTGTAATTCTGATTCAAGAAGGTAACAATTAGAAAATAAGTTAGGAGGAGCAACTAATTGAAGAAACCAATAGGCTGGAATTCATACAAAATTTGTAGTAATGTGTCTCTAAGTTTTAGTTTGACCATATTCCATAGTTGGAGAAAGGATGCATGGAAGAGGTGAAGTTTGAATTTGCAGAGGAGAAACCACAAGAGGGAGATGATCAACAATATTTGTGTTTTGAGTGTAGCATGCACGATGGCACAATATTCACCAAAGTTACTGATGTATCTCAGCTTGTAAAATCAGAAGGTGGTTCTCAGCTCTAATATCGACATAAATCAATAGTTTTAGAGCTTCCATATGATGAAGAACAACATTTTTTTAGCTTAAGAAATTTTTTTCTAGTAGATGATGATGAGAATAGTGACATGGTAAAGGATTTAGATTTGTAAACCAATCAGAATGATGTAACTAAATGTAAATATTTGTATTGTGTTGCATGCTTGGAGATTTATGCATGCTTGGATTTTGAGCTTTTTTGCATGCATGGTGGATTAGGACAAGGTCTAGGAGATTGACATCATTGATAAACCAGCCATGATGGAAAGAGTACTATAATTTAAAGAAACAGATTAGATTCTTACTCATTTTTAGAATGTGATCAAAATTGGAAAGGAAATTAGTGAAATAATACAAATCAAAAAGAGCAATTTACTAGCCATGGGGAGACCTTGTACGATTAGATATTTGGCTAGTTTGGAGTCAAAATCAGCAATATGAGTAGTTATGCTTGAATTAGATCATAAAGATGAGCTTCAACTTCTCAATAATCATCCTAAATACTTATTAGAACAACTTGCATATCAAATAGAGGTATGCTTAATCTTTTAGAATGGCCTGTGGAGCAAATTAAAGATACAAATCTTATTCCTAGTCTTGTCATGTGATCTATTTTTGAAGTTAAGCTCATGGACTTTTTTTTATAGAAAGGGAAGCTATTTTTTGCAACGTGTGTCAGGATTCATTTAGCTTCATTTTTCAGCTAGTTAGATTAGGTTAGTGTAGGTTTATTTTAGCTAGTTAGATTAGGTTAGTGTAGGTTTATTTTATGCAGAATAAGTGCTTCCGCACACTTTGCATGCTTCACCTTGAATCATGTATGCTCTTTTAGTATTATAGGTGTGTTTCTTTACTCCAAGTGTAATTCTGTACATTGTTGTTACTACTGTTTTCAAGTTTTCTTAGAGGATATTTCCAGTCTTTATCAACATTATGCAACTTTTAGCATGCATGTTCAGGCTTGGTACATGTTTTTCAGTTAGTGTTCATGGCTGAAATAGCCATTTTCAAGGTTCTAACTAGTTAGCAAGTAACCAAACTAGTAGATTCGATGAAGATGTTGACCATTTTTTGCAAACCATCGGAGGGGGATACTACGATTTTTTTCATTTGCAAAGTTCTAGGTAGTTTTTGAAGGAATTGAAACCAAGTTGACAATTGTGTTTGATTTTTTAAGGCCCAATTTTTTATGTATGTTTTTGTTCCCATATTCACCAAGGCCATGCACTAGTCCTTTGAGGCTTCTGAATTATTATTGGTTTGAAGTGCACCTCTGTGTTGGATGACAATCTGACTCTAACTTTTGCCAGTATAATGGGATCTCCTCTGATTTGTGGGCATCTCGAACTGAGGTGAACCTCTAGAGATGGCTGGCTCGCTTGATGGATCACTAATTTTTTAAAACTTTCTAGGTTGAGGGTTAGGAAAATGTAAAACTAAAAGCTTGTAAAAGGTGATGCACTAACTTTTTATGGGGCTTGTGCTTGCACAGAGCACATGTAAAACTAATAATTGACTAGTTATTCACTTTGAATGCTTATTTAACAAGTTTTGAACCCAAAAGGTGCTTATACACAATTAAAGGAATTGTAAAACTAATAAAATATCTCAACAGAGGATGTGCAAATTTATGATCATGTAAGGAAAGTAAAATTTCACAAAACATGCTATAAGATATCTACCAACACATTGAAGAAGTTTTGATGATGAAGGAATTTCAATCTTTATTCTCAATTAAGGCATAGTTAAAAAATATGGCAGCGTAAGTCTGTAAAAAGTTATCCCCCCTATACTTGTGAAAGCCATGTACAATATATAGAAAAGATATCACACCAAAGCACTCCCAAAAATAGCCAGTGCTAACAATAGCCCCTTCCATACATGCATAACTTTAGCCTTTACAAAAATACAATTTAAAATAATGCAATGGCTAATAATAGTCATTAGCTCACTTTCCACTTCAATCAAACTCTGGTTGACTCTTCTTTTCCTTCACCTTGGCTAGTGTACGGACTATTTGGAAGGAAAAATGTTTTAGCATGTATTATTAGCCGAAAAGGTAGTTTTGTCCTCTTATGCAAAAGTTCTTTTGCCACCTGCATGAATTTTGGTCCATTCACTTTGACTTGACATGCATAGTCTCGTTGGCTTATTTTTGTCTTATTCTCGTAAAATCCACTCTTTTTTCTCCTTCCCTATTATGGATGACATGCATGTGTTTATTGGTCATGTTATTGGCCCATATAATTAGTCCTATTCAATAATCAATTAATCCATTACATGCATTGAATGGACCATAACATTATTCCAAATCCCACTTAATGATGTAGGCATTAACCAAGGTAGACTCAAGTTTAGTGGACTATGGTTAATACTTCCTTTGTTTTTACGATGGTCAGGGATTTAACCCTAAGTGCACTTCACTTGATCATTTTGGTATTTTGAAACTTGGTAAATTTGCTAGAAGCCTCCAGAAACTATGCAAATTTAAACCATGACGACTGTGGATTTTTTTCCTCTGGTAGCACCATTTATAGCTTTGGAGATATATTCATACCCTAACTAGGTGGTAGCTTGTGGGCTTTGTCTCAAAACAAATTGTGTGATGTGTTCTTTCCTAGACCAGGCTGTGTTTTTCTGCCATGGCCGACTTCCTTGTTCTCCACAAATTTTATAAATATGCCCAAGACTTTGGATTTCCTTTCCCTTTGGTGGCTCCATGATCTAAGGATCTATACTGCATTCCATTAGCTAATGGCTTGGTGGTGGACCTGTTCAATTTGGTTTGGAATGTGATTTCTTCCTTACTGTCATACGTTTGATGGTTTCATTCATTTTTTTACTCGACCATGGTTTTCAATGAATTGTGTTGGAGCTCTGGTTACTATTCTGTATGTGGCCACCATTTCTAGGTGTTGGTAAGTTTTCTATACTTCTAAGAAGCTCAAGCTTGATCTCTTGAAACCCTAAAAAATGGGCCATAGAGTTCGTTGCTAGATATGAGTTTTTTCTCCCTTGCAGTTCCATTTTTCCACAGATTTATTTAATGGGCTTGTTGTTTTAAAGATAAAGTTCTGTCTTTTGATATCTGGGTTTCCATCATTTTGTTGAAATGAGCTATGTTTTCCCCTTTCTATTGATGGATTAATTAGCAGTGCTCTTCTATGCTTTTTACTTAGGTTACTGCCATTAATTTAGCTCCTGGGGTTTCTTTATTTGCTCTTTGTTTGCTAATCTACACCCCCTCTGAGTTTGGAATAGGGTTTTTTGCATTTTTTGATCCTCTACCTAGCCATGACCACTTATGGGTTTCAAATGTGTCGATTTTGGACTATACTGGAAGAAACCCTTCTGCATTGCTACCATATTAAGGCTCATGAGCTCCCTTTCCTAGATAATTGTTACATTCCTTTCGAGCTGGTGACTGTAGATTTATATTTTATCCTAAATGTATTAATCTTTGTAATACCCATTAATGGGTTTTCTCTATACCTTGAGCTTTTGGTATTATTTTTGCTAGCTATTTGTGGCATTTATTCTGACATGTTATATTTTTTCAAAAATAATTCAAAACTACCCTTTTTTTATCTAGGCTATGCATAGCTATATTTCTTGTTGTCATTTGTATGGAATGGTATAGATTTGAAACCTAATAATGCCATGACTCCTGCAATTGAGCTATTTTACGCTGCTTGGATCTACAAATGTTGTGATTCTATGGATTTTCCCACTTTGCATTTTATGAGAAAAGCATACTTTGCTCCTAAATTTTTTCTCACTTCCAAAACCCTTGCAAAATTTCTATTATAAAGGTGTGTGAAACACCTTTTTAGGGTTCTATTATCCAAAATAATCCCATGCTTGTTTTGGTTAAATTTCCTTCATTCTTTCCTCCTTTTGCTGCAGGTAGATTTTTTTAACTTTAAAGCACTCAAAAGTTCTTGGAGATGGCTTCATCCGATAGGATTTTTCTTCCCATTTACAGAAAAGTAAAGAAGTCCTCCTAACTCCAAATATTTTGAATGTTATGGCTCAGCGGCGGTGGGATACAAATTTTGCTAAAGGATGAAGACGGGTTAGCGGGTTGGAAGAAGAAAACTTGACACTTAGCCTTTTGGCTAAAAGGTGTAAAGTCACAAGCTAGCCCACGGGCCCATGGAGGGGAAGGAAGTGAGTTGGCAGAGGCACAGAGAAATTTTTGGCACTTATCCCTTTAGGGAAAAAAACTCAAGGGTTTGAATTTAGCCACACCCCCACATCAAATCTAATGATGACACGTGCCAACCAGCGCCAAGTTGGGTAGTCAGAGAAACAAAGTAAATGTTTCCCCTTTGCCAAAGACACTGAAGGAGAAAAACTAAACCAAAGTCCCGCATCCATTAGAAAGGTGCCACATGTCCAGTCCATGTCAGCAGTGGCAGTCGAGCCGGTGGGAGGCCTTGGGAAAATTTTCCCTTGCAGGAAAAAGGAGGAAGAATGTTATTTTGAGGCCCGTGATCCCATCAGCAAATTGGGAAATGCCACGTGTCATCAGAGTGGCGGAAAAGAGGAGTATTTGAGAAATTTTTCCAATTGTAAAACAGAGGGAAAAAGGTTGAATTTTTTCCTGCTAACCCGTATTTTTTCCCTAATTTCACCATTTTTGCTCTAATTTGGCCACAGAGTTTCAAAAGGTCATATGTTTCAATCCAGTGGTCAAAATTCATCAAATTTGGTACCATTAGAAAGCTATTAACACCCTCTATGCTATGGAAGCTCCAATTTTGAGTTTTGGGAAAATTTGGAGGGAGAAAATTGAAGAAACGTCCCAGACATGAGAAAAAATGCATAACAGACAGCCAACCACCAAAAATTAATGCAGTATGGCACCCATTTTTCTCCAACATGGTTGAATACATTAGAAAATGGATTTTATAATGTTCCCTTTCCCTTTTAATGAATCTTGTTAGTGGTTGGAGATTTCGAATCAATTTTCCCACATTTTTTACCTTTCTTCGTTCTTCTTCATCGTTAAAAGCCAGTTTTGGCTCATTTTGTAAGGGTTGGAAGTTTTTATTCTTGCAGACTCCCCTCTTCCCTTTGGCATGTGAATTCGTGGAGTTTCAGTCCTCCCATTGGAACTATAATACATTTTTTTACTCCTTTCCACTGTAATGCATCGTATATGTGTGCATGTGTTGTTTTCAAAATAATGCTAATATGAGTAAAGACTAACACCTAAATAGCCTTAGCAAGAATTGAACAAAAAACTAAACACCATCAAGATAAGAATTAAACAAGGGTTAGATGCTAACATTCATAAATAAAAACTTTGAAACTAACAATGCTAAATATCTAAACTCCTCTATTCTCTAACAACAAATAAATGAATGGACCTAAGTAAGCTCCATGGCTATCAAAATAGTTGTCCTTAATATGCCAAGTAACCTAGGAATGAGGGCCTATCAAAGTTGGGCTACAAGACCCCTTTTACATCTCCCATATGACCTAAGCACTTAAGAAAGAGGATTAACTCTTCAAGATGATGAACTCTCAAAAGGGCAAAAGCCAAGCTCTTAGTCTTTGCTATATGCTTTGCATTTACTCTGTTAGAAAGTTTAGGTGTGAGTAAAAAGGTAGGTGGAGGGCTCTTTATATAGCCCAAAGGATAAAGGATTCAACACATTCTCATGAATGTGGGATAAAGGTAAAACATGATTAGGAATGGATAAGGTTGCTTTGTTAAAGGTAACCTTACTTTAGAAGGGTTTAATTTTATGCTTAGCAAGTCATGGGAGCTGGGGGGTGTTTTAATTAATCAAAGGTGATTAACTAATAGGTAGATGTAAGCTTATAGAAGATAATTAGTGGAATATTAGTACGATTTAGGCTATTATAATGGGATTAAATCAATTAAATATTGATTTATTGGTTAAATGGAAGGGAAAGCTAATTAATTAATAATAATTAATTAGTCTAGGTAGAAGGGGTGATTTATTAACGGAATGTCATTAATTAGGGTATTTGTTAGATAGGCAACTTAATTAATTAGCTTAGTGTAATTAATTAATAATGATATGAGGGAAAATGAGTGCTTTTGATGATATGTCATTGATTTGCGAGAAAGGGGATAATTAGTGCAATTTAAGTATTTAAATTGCTTGGGCGTAATTATAGGTGTCTACAGTATCAAAAAAATGGGAATGATAAAACATGCTCTGTGAATGAATTTTCAATATTTTCTTGCATTTATTGTTTCCTTCTGATCCTTCATTACATTTTGGAAATTTGTGCATGTTCTAGTGTTGCATTCTTATGATCTGTGTATATTTGTAAAAGAAGAGGTTCATCACTCCTTTGGTGTATCACCGTTTTTTACTTAGTTTTGTTTCCTTTTGCATCTTTTAACTATGTCTCCTTGGAATCTAGAGTAGGATTTAGCATTAAACCTCTACAAAATTCATGCATACAACTAAATAGAGGGGTAAGAACCAGCTTTCTCTGGAGAATTTTCTCACCTTGGAGAAAACTCAATGTTGTGCAATCACACTAAATTACCCAATTCTAGACAATAGATCTATAAGTCATTTTAGGGGTGTTGTGATTTTTCACTAACAATTTTAACATGCTCGGTGGGACCTTAGAGGTTTTCATCTTCATTGAAACAAATTTGATGTGTAATTTTTGTAATTTCTTTCTTGAAAGATCCTTGATTTTCACATCTGACGACTCCAAAAGGATAGAATCAACTGGTTTCAGGAGTCTAATCTTGATGGTTCATGAGAAGGATCCAAACAAGGCGAAGGACCAGAGAAGAGGGATTGTTTAACTATTTACAATTATCCCCAGAAAGAGGAGAAAAAGGAAGAAGGATTCAAAGGTCTCCATCTCCACCAAACATAAATCTATCAACTCCTCCACCTGGTAGACATTTCATCCAATCAACAAGGGTTCTCAGGCCAATCAGAATGGCACAACCCAATCCTTATGTCAACTTTACTGGTAGTAGCCCACTTTCTCTCAATAAAAAAAACCCAGTTCCAATTGCAGTATTGAAGAAACATCCCATACTTTACTGGATAAAATCATACCACTGTTGGTGATCATGTCCAAGACATTACTAATGTTTGTGCAATCCATGAGATTGTTGAGATGGATATTACTGTCAAATTACTGACATCTTAATTCAAATGGAAAGCCTTGTAATGGTTCAGGAGCCTTGAGGTAGGCTCTATCCAAAATTGGAACCAAGTGTGCACAACTCTACACAACTATTTTGGAGAAAAAGCGGACAACTTGTCTTTATTGGAGAAACTAACAACAATCAAGAGAGCTCCTAATGAGTAGCTAACATAATTCAATTTCAGATTTCAAAGAACATGGGATAGAATCCCATTGGCAGTGAGGCCAACAACTCAAGGTGCTTTCTTATACTTTCTTGAGGCTTTAAATTCTGACATTTCTATGTTGATCTAATCCATGGGAGGTGCAACTATACCTGTAGCTTACAACATCACCATTAGGGTTGAGAATTTTTTGATCTAATCTGGTAAACTTGCACCTAGGCCTCCTATGGCCTTATATCCAGAGTTGGGAAGCCCAAGTACTAGTCAAGAACCTATTTTATCTCGTATTCCCACTACTAGAAATCAGATTTCAAATGAAACTTCTACTTCATCCTCTAGTGTCTCAAATGAGTTTTAAGAAGTTATTAAACAATTGCAAAATTTGGGCAATGAGCTGGTTACGCTCAAGAGGAAACAAGTTCAAAGTTTTAGGCCTTCTTATCAACCTCAAACTTATCCTAATATACAACCATATCAGCCTAATAGGCCACCCAACCTAGCTTCAAATAAAAATCAAGTAAGTCCTCCTGCTAATAGACCATTTCAGCCCTATAACCCCAATGTTGCATCTACCACTAAAGCCTTAGTGCCAATGCAAAATAATATAGCTCAAGAGTATGATTGGTGTTTTCCATATAGTTAACATCACAAACAATCTATGTGCTTCAATGGTGCTTTGAACCAAGATTTAATGGTGACAACAACTGGTGTAGAGATTAAAGTGATTCGAGAAACAAACCAACAACAAGGGAAATATCAACAAGATACAACTCCAAATGAGACTACACTTGTGAATTGGCAGGCTGAAGTTTTTTGTGATATGAATCAAGCACCTTCTCAGAGTGTTGCAGCTAACACATAGTCAAAGAAGAGGAATATTGGTGAAGGGAATTCATTAGATCCAAGTGATTCACAACCTTCCATCACTCCACAAGGTGTTGGCAATTAAAATGTAGTTCCAAATGTGCAAGGAAAGCCCAAGCCACCTTCTAGACTAGTTAAAATGCCAATTGTTGTAGCCTATGTACAAGAAAAGAATGTGCAGAATAAAGGGCATCAAAGAGATGGTTCATCCCCATTTAACATCATTGAACAAATGAATAATACCAATGTGAACATATCTATGTGGGAGTCACTATCCATCCCAGGATAAAGGGATCTATTACAAGCTGCCATGAAGAATTGGTCAACCTCAAATCAACTAGCTCATACGCAAGAGAAGGCACTCACAAATGTTACTTATCCTGAGGGGAATCATGGAGGACAGCAAGGTAAAAATTTGAAGCCCCATCTATTCTATGTTTCATTGATCATTGGGGATAAACTAGTACATAATTGTATGATTGATTCTGGGGAAAGTAGTTCCATGATGCCCAAGTAAATAGCTGATCAGCTGGGCCTTCAATATGAAGCCATATCTAAGGGGGTGGTGTAATTAGATGGAACAACAATATCAAAATTTGGAGTGATTAAATATTTGAGCCTTACTTTGCATGCATTCCTCAATGTCACTGTTTTGCAAGATGCGTCGGTGATATATTTTCCACCACTCTTTGCCATATGTTTGTCAAGGGATTTCACAGCTAGAATTAGAGTCTACCTATCTACTGATTGGTCACACATGTTGTTTAGGACAAGGTATGGAGCCAAGCCCATAATCAGGTCCAAACCTATTGCAAACTTTCACATTGAGCCTCATACTCCAAGCCCAATCAATGCTAATTGTTCCGCGTTTGATCAAGAGTATTATCCAAGCACACATGAGGCTGAAACCAAAGTTGGAAGCATTCCAAATTTTATTCTTGACAAATGCGAAAGAAGGGTACATGATTTTGATCCCTACAAGAAAATAGAGGAATCTGAACTAGGAGTCTATTATATGCATGAAGAAAATCAGCCTCTTCATAGCATCACCAAGCCAAACCATAAAGATGACAATGAGGTATGTCAGTTGTTATTTGATGGATCAAGAAGTAGACAAGGTGCAAGAGGAGGAGCTATGCTTGTTTCACCTCAAGGAATTAAGTATTATTCATCTCTTAGATTTCAGTTTGCATGTTCTAACAACACTGTTGAATATGAAGCTTTGATACATGGATTGCATTGGTCAAGGAAGAGAGGCATAAAAAACTTACAAGTCTTTGGTGATAGTGATCTTATTGTTAATCAAGTTAAAGGACAACATGTTACCAAGAATGACCTGCTCAAGAGTCATAAGAATAGGGTGTGGGATCTCATTGAGGATTTTGAGGGCTTTGACATCAACTCCATCCCTAGGAAAGAGAACCAAGCTATTGATAGGCTTGTAGCAGTTGGAGAAAATTTTGATGTTGTGGAGAGTATTAAAAGAGATAAAATTCAGCCAAACATCCATGTGATTGTGAGGCCTTCAGTGCCAGAAAATAATGCAATTTGGCAAGTGTTTAAGAGTGACCAACAAATCATCAATTTCTTGCAAGAGGATACTAAGTTCTCAGCCAAAAATCAAGAAAAGTTGGAACAACAGTATGGTGATCAAGTGGTACAACTGATAACCAAAAAAATTCCAAAAGGACTTACGAATTTAGATTCTATCTTCAATCCTATGATCAATTTAGGAAGGAGAAAGCAAACATCCAAGTCAAGGGAGAGGATTTAGAGCCCATTTAAGTTGGAGAAGGCAAGTCACTTCAAATTGGTAAAGTGGAAACCGAGCAAGAAAGGTATGAATTCATGCAAATTTTCCAAGAGTTCACAAATGTATTTGCTTGGAGCTATGAAGACTTGAAAGGTTTCAATACCAAGCTAGCTCGACACATAATTGAATTATACCCAAGTGCTAAGCCCATCAGGAAAAAAACATAGACCGGTCAATCCACACATTGAGCCTCTCATGAAGAATGAATTGAATAAGTTAATAGAGGAAAGTATCGTATTCCCCATCAAGCATTCAAGCTAGGTTGCAAACTTGGTTCCAGTTAGAAAGAAGAGTGGAGAAATCAAGCTTTGTGTAGAATTTGGATATTTGAACAGAGCATCCCTCAAGGATCACTACCCACTTCCTTCTATGGAGCAAATTTTGCAATTTGTTGCTAGCTCTGAGAGGTTTTCATTGCTAGATGGTTATTCAGGGTATAATCTGATCATGGTAAAGAAATATGATCAGTTAAAAACATCCTTCACCACCAAATGGGGAACCTATGCATATAGAAAAATTCCATTTGGTCTGTCTAATGCCGGATCTACTTTCTAAAGGGAAATGGATATGACATTCAAGGGATTGATCAACAAAATGGTGCTGATATACCTAGATGATATTACTATATTTTATAAAAGTGCAGCATACCATCTCTTTCATTTGAGACAAGTGTTCCAAAGATGTAGAAGATTTGGGGTATCCTTGAATCCCAAAAAATGCATATTCCTAGCTCATGAAGGCAAGCTCCTAGGCCACATTTTTTCCAAATAGGGGTTAGTAATTGATCTAGAGAGGGTTAAACAATAAGAGAACTATCATTGCCAAGGTATAAGAAGGATCTTCAAAGTTTCTTGGGAAGAATCAATTTTATTCGAAGGTTTTTTCTAACTTTGCAGCCCTTGTCAAGTCAATAACTATGATGTTGAAGAAAAGTGTGGAATTCAAATGGACAGCTGAAGGTAAGGCAAGTTTTGAGGAAATCAAAGAAGCTATCTCATGGGCTCCAACTATCATTAACCTAGATTTCTCCAAAGACTTCATCCTTTATGCATTTGGTGGTGATGATACAATTTCTACAATTTTAGTACTGCAGAACGAAGAAAATGCAGAGAAGCCAATTGCCTTCTTTAGCCAAAGCTTGGAGGAATATGAAGTAAGGTATTCCTTCATTGAGAAGCATGTTCTTGTAGTGATTAGGATCTTTAGGAAATTTAAGCATCTAGTTTCAAACAACAAGGTTCAACTGCTGGTTTCTCATGTGGGAGTTAAAGACTTCCTCCTCAAAAAAGATCTAAATGAAAAATGTGCAGGGTGGATTACTTGTGTCATGGAGTATGAAATTGAGATCAAAGTCAGCAAGCTAGTTCAAGGAAAGGGATTGTGTGAGAAATTGGCCTTGAGTCAACCAATTGAAGCAAGCAAAGAGAAGAATGTTGTTTTGGTGCTACAATACAGCCAAGAACAAAGAGATGTTCATGAAGAAAATGGTGGTGTGCTCACTCCTTGCTGGACCCAAGACATAATGTACTTCTTACAAACAAGCCTATGCCCTCTAGAGATGAACAAAGCCAAAATAAGACACTTCAGATTGCAGGCTATAATGTATGCACTTGTTGATGGTGTTTTGTTCAAAAAAGATATCAATGGAGTGTTATTGAGATGCATTGGGACAAATCAGATTGATAAAATGTTAGAAGAGTTCCATGATGGATCAGCTGGGGGTCATTTTTCTCCAAGAGTGATATCTCTCAAGATCATGAAGGCTGGTTATTATTGGCCCAAAGTGTTTAGTGATTGTTATGCATAGATCAAGAGGTGCAAGAATTGTGAATTCTTCACAGGCAAAGAGATGTTAGCAGAACTTCCATTACATCCAATATCAGTTGACCAGCCATTCATGCAATGGGGTTTGGAATTCATTGGAGTCATTAATCCAAACTTAAGCCAAGGGCACAAATGGATTCTAACAGCAACAAACTACTTCATTAAATTGACTAAGGAGGTGACACTCAAAGAGGCAAATGAATCAAGAATTCTAGACTTCTGTGAGGGGATAACAACCAGATTTGGTATACCTGCCACTACAATATCAGAATGCATTCATAGGATCAAAGGTAATAGAATGGGCTATTAGAAATGGGATCTATTTGAGAACTTCATCAAATTATTACCCTCAAGGTAATGGCCAAGCTAAGTCCATAAAAAAGAATCTATTAAGGATCATCAAGAAGACTCTTGATTAAAATAAGAGGAATTGGCACACTAAAATCAAATTATCTCTATGGGCTAATACGATAACTCCCAAGAGATCCACAGGTAACTCTCCATTCAGAATTGTTTATGGGAAAGAGGCAGTCTTGCCTATGTCACTTGAGTTGCCAACATTAGAACTCATGAAGTAATTGGAATTGTTGGAGTATGAGCCCATGGAGGTTAGATATGCAGAATTTCTGGAACTCCATGAAATCAGAGAGCATGCAGCCCAAACAATGGAAAAAGACCAAGCATTGATGAAGAGAAGCTTTGATAAGAAAGCTAAGGCTAGAACTTTCCAAGTTGGAGATTTAGTGTTGAATTGGGATGCAGACCGAGCAACTACAGGAAGGCATTCAAAATTTGATGCCATTTGGAGTGGCCCCTACATTTTCAAGAAATGCAAAAACAACAATGTCTTCAAATTGTCTACAATGGATGGTGAGGAACTGTAGATTCCAGTTAATGGAATCCATCTAAAGCATTGCTACTAGAAGGGAAACTTCTCACCTTGTACATATTAGCTTAGTTTTTTCTTTCATTCCTCCAAGTTCTTATGCACATTATTATTTTTTAGCTTAGATTTACATTTCCCTAAGTGCTTTCCCCAAGGATGCATCTTTTACAGATCATGTTCTAGGTCAAAGTAATTTTTTACTCTCACAATCTTCATCTTAGAGATTTTCTAATGAATTGAGATTAACAAGTAGTTGAGTTCATGACTCCATGCCCAATTGATTGCTTTAGGCAGCTGGTCACTTCATCTAGCAGATAGATGACCCCTCTGAGTCGCCAAAATTGCTATCCAAAATAAGCCCATGCTTGTTTTGGTTAAATTACCTTCATTCTTCCCTCCTTTTGCTGGAGGCAGATTTTTACAACTTTAAAGCACTCCAAAGTTCCTGGAGATGGCTTCATTTGATATGATTTTTCTTCCCCTTTCTAGAAAGGTAAATAAATTCTCCTAACTCAAAATATTTTGAAAGTTATGGCTCAGCGGAGGTGGGATGCAAATTTTTCCTAAGGATGAAGACGGGTTGGCGGGTTGGTGGAAGAAAACTTGACACTTAGCCTTTTGGCTAAAAGATGCAAAGTCACAAGCCAGCCCACAGGCCCATGGAGGGGAAGGAAGCGAGTTGGTGGAGGTGTGGAGAAATTGTTGGCACATATCCCTTTTGCGCAAAAAACTTAAGTGTTCAAATTCGGCCGCACCCTCGCATCAAATATGATAATGACACGTGGAAACAAGCACCAAGGTGGGCACTCAGAGAAACAAAGTAAAATTTTCCCCTTTGCCAAAGAATCCAAAGGAGAAAAACTAAACCAAATTCCTACATCCATTAGAAAGGTGCCACATGTCCAGTCCACGTCAGCAGTGGCAGTCACGCCAACGAGAGGCCTTGGGAAAATTTTCCCTTGTGGGAAAAAGGAGGCAGAATGTTATTTTGAGGCCCACAATCCCATCATTGATTTGGGAAGTGCCACGTGTCATTAGAGTGCTAGACCGGTAGAGTTTTTGGGAAATTTTCCAAATTTGAAAAAAAAGGGAAAAAGGCTGAATTTTAGCCCGCCGACCCGTATTTTCGCCCTAATTTGGCTGCAAAATTTAAAAAGGTCATATCTTTCGATCTAGTGGTCAAAATTCATCAAATTTAATACCATTGGAAATCTATCAATGCCCTCTATGCTATGGAAGCTCCAGTTTTGAGTTTTGGGCAAAGTTGGAGGGAGAAAATTGAAGAAAAATCTTAGGCACGGGAAAAAATGCATAACAAACAGCTAACCACTAAAAATTAATGCAGTATGGCACCCATTTTTCTCCAACATGGTTGAATACATCAGAAAATTGATTTGCAAAGGTTCCCTTGACCTTTTAATGAATCTTATCAATTGTTGGAGATGTCGAATCAATTTGCCCGCATTTTTTACCTTTCTTCGTTCTTCTTCATCGTTAAAATCTAGTTTTGGCTCATTTTGTAAGGGTTGGACGTTTTTGTTCTTGTAGAATCCCCTCTTCCCTTTAGCACATGAACGTACACACCCAAAATTGTAGGGTACTGTACCACTGAAATGATGTTACACATGCCCCAATTATGATAACGGTCACCTCGCAAGGTGTTCAGAATCAAAGAAAGCTCGCCAAGTGTATGTTAGCATCCCAAGCAACTTGTCCAAGCTTTTTGAACTTTTCTTTATCCTCTGCCTTTCTTTTTCTAGCCTTTTGACCTTCAGCGATAAAACTGATGCCCTACTAGGGTGGTGGCTCTGTAACCGCCACCCTGCTCAAGGCGGAAGTCCTTTACGCAATCTCCAGCACGTTCTTTTGATCGCGACTTGCATAATTTTTCAACATTTACCCGCTTTTCTCAACCGCCTTAGCTCGTATTAATGTTTTATGTTCCCAGGAATAGTGTTTCTTTATTGTTTAATGGTAAAAGAGTTCTAATAGGTATCAAATTTGGGTGAATGTGAAATATATAAATAGCCAGCTTGTTTTCAAGCAAATGGCCCCTCAACTTCTCATTTCCATTGTTTAGTCTTTCAATTTCTTGCTTAGAATTCATTTTTTTTTTCATGTTTGCATCCATGCTAGTTTTTCCTTTGTTGTTAGGAGCCATTCGATCTTCTTGCTTAATTCTTGCTCATTGATGTTCATATAAATTAGTTTAGAGCAGAGTAGTGTCATTTGTAGATTGCATCCATTAGAGTTTCAGGTTGTGTTCTTCATAGAAGGTAGATTCTATAATCTCTTAGTACACTTGTGTTGTATTCCCGCAATAAATCCTATTAGGAATTGCATACGACAAGCTCTATCACTTTCATTGTCCCTCTCCTACTCACATTATATTCGGTCTATATCCAAAGATGCCATTGTTCAAATACCTTCTTATGTTGATGCTAGTATATACATGCTCTTCTGGATTCACGTGAACATGAACGAAGGAGGAGATCATTCTGAGGGGAAAAAGTCATACACTACTGGATTCGCCACTATTCTACAAATTCCAGGTTTTATCTTTCAAAGTTCTAGTTAAAACATATCAAATAGAGTAGTGAATTATTTCATTTTAGTTAAATTTCACTTTCGATATTGCCGGGGAAGCTGTGGGGATTGATAGTTTCTCAGAAACTATGATTCATTCCTCACTTCTGAGGTAGGATCGAGAGTCTTTTAATTAAGTTAATCAACTATTTAGTTATTTAGGATAAACTCACAACTACACAGGCAAGTAGCTACACCGCGCTACCTTGCTTGTTTTTATTTTGTTATTAGATTAGTTGTCATTTTCCGAATATATTAGATTAATTTGTCTTTTAATATTATTACAAATTCTATCAAAAATACAAAAAAATAGAGGAATATATATATATATATATATATACATATATATGTTGTAGATATATCTTGCATAATTAGTTTATTTCATTTCAGTTAGGTTTATATTGATCTTGTATGACAATCATGGGACCTAGGGAGCCCAGGGAATACGTTTTTGAGCCAATCGTGCCTCAACCAAATATTGTTGTAGCATTAACTGACATATACCAAAATCTCAGAATTTAGGTCTTCCGAACAACAATAGACCTATAAGAAGTCAGCACACAACTAAGAGGATGAAACATAGAAGACGAAAAAGCATAAATGTTCTGGTCAAATTAGCCAAATTATAGACTACCTTGATAGATATCTGTATGACTTTAGAAGGACCTGAAAGAGAGAAAACATTCGGTTGTGATCCACCAGTCCCACAGCCAGACGTAGGAGACCTCCTTGTTGATATAGACACTATCTTGTGTATCCAAGTTTCCAGAACACCTGTTAGGTACTCCGAGAAAATCATGCAACTTCTAGTTCAAAACGTAGAGACTGAAAAGGTATATGATTACTGGATACCTGGAATCAGGGATTGACTCTTCATATGACCATAGGAGGTCCACAGCAACCACGAACTTACAGTTGTGATCCGCAGGTCCCAAAACCCAACGGGCCTACAAATCAATCAAGTATTGACACCAGCTTGCGAACGCTGGTGTTTAGGTCCTCTCCACTTCCACCATACATTATCACACAATTATCATTATTAAACGTAACAGCTAATCAAGCTAAATATTTTTGGACTAGAGCAGAGAATCGTCCATAAAGCACCAAAAGATCCACTACACATTTAGCCATTCAATTTTCTTGACCTTGTTGGGAGATATATATGAAGCATCCATAGGTCATATTCCACGTATCCTAGAACCCATAGATCAGATCATGGTAGAGCTCCATATTGATTGGAGCCTTTGAGTAGCTATCCTTGCTGAATGATCTATCACACCGATTCAGGTTAGGAGGGCCTTCTTTTCCTTAGATTCGCAGATCCCATTATTGCGTGTTGAAGACATAAGATTACCTAACTAGTTTATCTGTACCCCACGTATATTCCATCCCCACCAGCTGTCTCGACACGACCTCGAGAGGTCGGGTGCGAGGAAGAGTTACTTGTAGATTCCCATGCTCGCTGGTCACTTTTCCATCGTACAAAATTGGTGAACCCGACGTGAATGGAACAATTGCTTCACTTTCACACTCTTCTTTTTAAGTTTTATCCACCTTCGCTTCTTCCCATTATTCTGCGGGTATTTATATACCCCCCAAATATGTCAGGATACGATGCATATGGCAGACCTCTCCTAGGTCTTGAAGCATACTACGATCAATTAAATAGACAATCATCACCCTCGCTCTCAGCATGGGGTGACAACTATTCAACTAACCAATTTTCAACACAAAATCTACCTCAAAGGACTAGATATAGTTCTTCTTTCCAAATAGAGGAGTTGGATCAGCTCACTCAAATGCAACAACCAGAGCCTTCAGGCTCAAACAACATGACGCTCACTGGAGAATCTGGTTCATCTCCTTAGGTGTTGCTTAGACCAAAAATTAGCAAATAGTCAGATCCATATCTATTTTTAGATGATGAATACTTAGCACGTTATGCTAGGAGTGAACAACACTCTCAAAATATGTACCCACCTATAGGAGGTTTGCAAACACAACCCAAGGTCTCATTCCAAGAAAACACCCCCATTCCTCCACCTATAGGAAATGCCCTCAGTGAAACTTGGCAGGGCAACAATCAGTTCATAGTAGGGTACCATATGCCTATACAACCTCAAGATATACAACAACCGCCACTAAGGAAAAATACCGTGTCTTCACCAAACGAGGTCATCTCAGCCTTAGTTGAGAAGGTTAGAGGGTTGGAGCTTGCTCAAGCAAATCAAAATTCATAGTTCATGCAAGTAGGAACTTCCAATCCTCCACATCATCCCAGCCAAGTAGACCTCCTCACAGGAACAGGCACGTTGGGCATGCCTCCTCAGTATTTACAACAAACTCCAACTAGAACCGCATTTTCAAATGCCGCTCCAGTTTAGAATATAATACCTCCCGACTTACTACAAAACAACCCATTCCTGAGCAATGCTCCTCCATACTTAAACATGTATTCCAAATCACCACAGGGAGATATGTTCTCTTCTCCCGGAATGTTTGCACAAACAAAGGGATTTCTTTATGCCCCTGCAAATACATATGCTACGCCATATCAACAACCCATTCCACCTCCACCCCCTCAGCAAGCACCATCAATGGTCGAAACCTATGCGATAGGGACTTATTCAAAATATTTGAAAGAACCTTTAGACTTCACTATACGAAGCATCATGCTTCCAAGACCTCTCCCCGATCTACCCAAGTACAAAGGGGAGGGAGACCCGAATGCACATATTAAGGCCTATGCCACAAGCCATTCGAGAACTGCTCCCTTGGGATGGAGTTATTGCTAAAATATTCCCCAAAACTTTAGAGGGTATCACCCTCGATTGGTATTACAGAATACCTGAAGCCTCAATACATTCATTTAAACAACTCATTTCAGAGTTCATCAAGGCGTTCGACATGAACAAATTGTTGAGAACAAGAATCAGGGAATTCTTGCATATTAAACAAGAACACAATGAATCTGTTGCTCATTTCATCCAAAGATGGCGTACAGTCTCTATTCTTCAGCAAGCGCTCCAAACATGGATCAGATGGAACTATGTGATTTATTCCTTCATTCTCTCAGCAGAGAGATAAAGGAAGAAGTCCAGAAGTTCCCACTAAGAACTTATGATGAAGTGCTCGAGAGCGCTCTCTGAATAGATCAAGCTGCAATAGATAGTGGTCGCAAGACATATGGAACAAATGGAAGGTTAATCATCCCCAACCAAAACACTACGACCTATCCTACTACCACAAACGCCAATCAAGGACCTAAAATCCTTAACAAAAACCGTGGAGTGACAACAGATGGAGTGACTGACCAAACTAAAAGAGAAAACGTTGTAAATGTTCCACCACCAGTTAACAATCAACGAAACAACAATTTTACCCCAACAATCAATGTGGTGGATTTTAATCGTCCCCAATGACAACAACAACAACAACAACAACAGAAGATCCAGACACAGGGTCTAAGTCAAAACTCAACTGGATATCAAAACCAAAACCAAAGGCAACAAACACAAAACTTTAATCCTAATAGTCAACAGTTTAATCAGAGTTTTGGACCACAACACGTGCCAAACCAACAACCTAGGAGTTATAATCCCAACTCGTATTGTGGTTTCCACAAAATTTGAGGCCATGACACTAGGACTTGCCGTGATTACAATAAGTTCATGCAACGTTTTCCAGAAGAACAAAGACAACTCTTCATAGATATGTTCTTAACAGATTCTGTGACACCTATGCCAAATACTTTCACAGGGGCAGTTTCCCCTCAAAACGCACCTCTTAAGATCTTCAATGATCCACTTCCAAATCACAATAACAATAATAAATTGAATCCAAATGGGATGAACAAAGGTGTAATGATAGGAAATAATGATCATGAAGCCTCAACTTCACTAAATCCACCTGTCGCACCGCAATTAGGAAATCAGCCACGAACCAAGATAGTTGGTCTAGTGGAGTTAGATACTGAGCTGCACGTAGAAGCCATAACAAGAACACGAGAATATTCTTCTCAACCAAATCCAATCTATCCACTAGAGCCAGATAACATTCAACAAACGTTGGTAAAACCCATGGGTGCTTATGATTTAATTAATGACTTAACAAAGACCTTCTCTCACATCTCCTTTTTGGACTTGTTGAAAAACTCTCCTACCCATAGGGATGCTCTTTTAGAAGCACTAGGTCTAGGTCATTTAATTAACATCAATCCACCTCCCGAAACACAAGTAAACCATATAGACTTCGATATCCACCCTCCAAGGGCAGCCAGATAGGGATACCGAGTTTATATTCGACATAAACAAAATGCCAACAGATGCTGAAATTACACGTAGAGGTGATCTGGCCTTGCATTTATAGGTGTGGGTTTACAATAATTACGTTAAACGCGCAATGGTTGACGATGGGGCAGCAGTTAACATTGTCCCCTTCTCTTTCCTTCAAAAGCTAGGATATGGAGAAACAAACTGTTCCACAACAAGAAATACGCTAAGAGGTTATGATAGCCTTAAGGCTACTTCAATTGGGACTATAATATTACCAGTCACCTTAGGACCCAAGACAATCCTCACCGAGTTTTATATCATAGATCAGGAAACCAACTATAATATGATCCTCGGTTGACCATGGATACATCGCATGAAAGCAATCCCTTCTACGTTATTCCAGGAAATAAGATTCTTACACCTAGGAAAGATATTCGTAGCAAAAGGTGACCCAAAACCATTCGACATACACCTAGCAGACCTGAAGAAAAGACCAGGCATTCACTCTGAGTTTGAACTCCCAACAAACCAACTTAACAAACCAATCGACTCAAAACTAGAAGAAAAATTAATACCTACAACAGAACTAGAAATTACGAACCTAGTCAAGGGCATCCCAGCCCTCAAGGATGAAGCTAACATTGTAGAAACAGTGTCATTAGGAACTACTACAAAAATTGTCAAATTACTGGAACAAGATCTACCAATTTTCCTACCATTTGATTCCACAGGTATGGGATGTACCCTAGGAGTTGGTTCTCTTCCAGCAGAGGAACTTTGCATGGTAGAAGTAACCGAAACAGAAGAAACAGATGCAAAGAATGTCCCAGCATCCATTTTTCCTAGTAAATATTGGACTCTCCACTTTGATGGAGCTAGATGTCGCTATGGAGCCGGGGCAGGTGTGATCTTTACTTCCCCTGAGGGAAAGATCCTACCTTTTTCTTTTAGGTTAAATTTTAAATGTACAAACAACGGCGCTGAGTACAAAGCCCTCCTCCTTGGCCTCATCATAGCCAAAAGGATCGGTGTTAATGACATCAGAGTGTTAGGAGACTCACAATTAGTTGCAAACCAAGTCTCTGAAGTATATGAGACTAGAGCTGAGCACTTACAGCTCTATAAAACAGTGGTATTAGATCTAAGCAAAGGATTCAACTTCATATCCATTGAGGCAATCCCACGAGAATAGAACCTTCTCACAGATTCAATAGCAACCTCAGCTTCACATTTTACCCCAAGTAATGAGTTGGAAGATACAAGTTTCAAGGTATCACTTCGTACTGAACCATTGGTGAAGAAAATATCAACGAACCCTCTTCTAACACATGCAGCTGAGAATGAGTCTTCTATCTTACATCATGTTGACAGTGATAAAGTCACTCTCGAATATCTAAATTCCTATGTAAAGCTACACCTTTCTCACCATATAGTTGATATTTCCCTAATACCACACTCCTCTTCCTACTTTGGAAATCCCATGGTAGAGTCTCCTCCACAGAAGGATCTCGATATCTATGAGATAGAAAATGGAGAAATCTTGGAACTACCTCCAGCCCCACCTGAATTTGAAGAAGGTAACACTTCTTTGATAGAAGAAACCATTGACATAAACATTGGAACGGAGGAAGAACCAAGAATTTTGAAGTTGGGATCCTCGTTAACTCCGGAAGAAATAGAAATACACACCCAAATCCTCAAAAAACATCAAAAGGATTTTGCATTTAATTATAAAGAAATGATGGGTATCGCACCACAAGTTGTGGTACATAATCTCATCACTAAACCAGATGCGAAGCCAATTAAATAGAAGTCAAGACCAATGAAGCCAAAAGTGGCTCTCATGGTAAAAGAGGAAGTAGTAAAACTTCTCCAAGTAGGATTCATCAAGCCCGTTGACTATTCACAATGGGTGTCTAATATCGTTCCCGTCCTAAAAAAGAATGGGAAGATACGCATTTGTATAGATTTTCGGGATATTAACAAAGCTTGTCCCAAGGATGATTTCCCATTACCATCCATTGACGTTATCATTGATGCAACAACTGGATTTGAACTGTTGTCCCTCATGGATGGGTTCTCAGGGTACAATCAGATTAAAATATCTGAACAAGATCAAGCCAAAACCACATTTATAACTCCCTGGGGAACTTATTGTTATGTTGTCATGCCATTTGGTCTTAAGAACGCCAATGCTACGTATCAGTGGGCAATGACTTATATATTCCATGATCTTATCCATAAAATTGTGGAATCATATGTGGATGACTTGTTGGCCAAGGCCAAGAAATGTTGTGATCATCTGGAAGTGCTCCATATCATCCTCTCACGACTAATTGAGTATGGTGTCACATTAAACCCAGAGAAGTGCGTGTTCGGTGTAACAGGAGGAAAACTTCTAGGATACATTATATCTTCACGAGGGATTGATGTTGATCCAACCAAAATACGGGTTATTCTCGAAATGATCCCACCTTCGGATGAGTCTAGAATCAGGTCATTTCTTGGGAAACTCGGTGCAATCCGAAGGTTCATCCCAGATTTAAGCTTTTCCATTCATCCAATCAATAATCTACTCAAGAAATATTATAGTGTCGATTGGACTGAAGATTGCAACGAGGCCTTCGAAGTAGTTAAGCACTTCTTGTTGTCACCACCCATGCTAATGCCTCCCAAGCCAGACCACCCTTTGATCCTATACTCACGAGCCACTCATGTCTCGTTGGCCTACATGCTGGCTCAAGAAGACGATGACAAACGAGAATGCGTGATCTATTTCATTAGCCAAACGTTGCTCGATTATGAAACACATTACACACAAGCAGAGAGAGAATTCCTTGCCATAATTTTTGCAACAAAATGTTTGAGACATTACATGTTAAACCAGGAAACAAGGGTCATTGTAAAGACAAACCATTTATGAACATTTCTCACACAAGGATCTTTATCTAAAAAGGCTGGCCATTTCATAACCCTAATGGGAGAATTTGAGTTAACATTCGTAAACCAAAAATTTTGTTAAAGGAAAAATCATTACAGACTGGTTAGCTGACAATCCACTAGATGGAGGTGAGCTGGTAGATCTAGACTTTCCTGATGAATGTGTATACTTTGTCGAAACCAGACCCCCCATTTCTACATGTCCCTGGTATACTGATATCATCAATTTTATCATGGACCATACATACCCGGAAAGTGCCACGTCACAACAAAGAAGGTGGTTACACATTATTACCGCTAAATATGTTGTTTTAGACCAAGTACTCTATCGTAGAGCCTTCGACGGCATGCTTCTAAGATGCGTCGACATAGAAGAATCCAAGAGGATTCTTCATGAATCCCACAGTGGGATATGTGGGGGCCACTTTGGTGGTCATGCCACCACTCGTAAAATACATCGGATGGGCTATTTTTGGCCTACTCTCGAACATGATGCAGTGGAATTTGTACGTAAGTGCCACAAATGCCAAGAATTCTCCCACGAGATTCACATGCCAACACAATCCCTGCAACCAATAGTGACTCTGTGGCCCTTCTCCACATGGGGTCTAGACTTGATAGGGAAATTCTCTCCCTCATCAACCGATGGCCATAATTTTATAATCACAGCCACAGAATATTTTACCAAATGGGTGGAGGCCATGCCTCTCACCACTGTACCAGGTTCGGTGATTGCCAAATTCATTTTGAACCAAATTATCTGCAGGTATGGTGTCCCACAAGTCATTATCTCAGATAATGGCACATCCTTTAAGAATGATGAGGTTCGTGAGTTATGTAGCAAGTTCAAGATAAACCATCACACAACCTCTCTTTACTACCCTCAAGCCAATGGGCAGGCTGAAGTGACAAACAAAACGTTGAAAGCTATTCTCCTCAAAATAGTCAAGGAGAACAAATGAGATTGGCATTTAAAACTATATCCGGCCTTGTGGGCCCACCGAACCTCAATAAGAACACCAACAGGAGTAACTCCTTTCTCGCTGGTATTTGGAGTAGAAGCAGTTCTCCCACTTGAGGTTGAAATACCCAGTCTCCACATCTCATTACAAGGGATTCTGGATGAAGAAGCTTACAGGGAGGCATGCCTCTCTCAACTAGAAATCCTTGACGAGGCTAGGGTAAACATTGAACAACGACATAGAGCCTATGCTGACTGGATGTGCCAGCAGTATAACAAAAAATTCTATGAGAGAGAAATATATGAAGGAGATCTAGTTCTAAGACTAGACAGCTAGATCGATAAGAAAACCAGCGAAGGAAGAAAGTTCCGGCCCAAATGGTTGGGCCCATACCGAGTCATGAAGGACTACGAAAATGGTGTGTATCTCTTGTGCACACTAGAAGGTGAGGAATTTGGTGAAACTGTCAATTCCTTGCACCTTAAGTAGTTTTACGCATAAAACATCAAAGTCATTGCTAGTACATTATAGCTACTTACATTGCATTAGTCTTTTAGCTGCTTCATTCTGTCCATTTCGTAAAAATGATAGTCTAGGAGCTTACTCTTAAAACAATCTGTTACAAATTTATGAGGATATTGGAAAAGATATTCATATCACATCTCTTCAAACATCATCAAATATTTTCAAATCTTCTCATCAATTTTGATAGACAAACATTGACGGAAACCATACCAAGACCTGCATACTTGGCTTTGCTCTTTCTTTCTACTAGGTGAAGTTGTCCTTGCATACGGTCTGTTCTGGAAGCTTCTTGGTGTCACATCTATCCCTCTTAAAATCTCTTGGAATGAAAGGATATCCCAAAGTAATAGATCAGAAATGTCAAAATCAAATGAAATCAAAAGCACCAAGCAAACAAAATATTTTATTTTACACACTTCTTTTCCCCATCAACCTTCGGTGATAAGCCCACATCTCTTACTGGTGATGTGAGGTTGGGAAAGGAAAGAAGTGCCCTTACTCACCTGTATCTTTCCTTTGGTGACAAACCCATGCTTCTTACTAGTGGCATGAGGCAGGGTGTGGGGGGTCCAGTCACACAAACTAACAAATCTTGGTATGCTAAAAACACAAGTCAAATTCTGTTAAGAGAAAGCAAATATCCAAACATCCAAATTCCAAAGAGATCAAATCCTCAAAACCAGATTTTGTCAACCAGGTTGCCATTTATGAATCTAAGTCTAGATAAACTAAAAAGTAAGTGGCCTTCTAAGCTTGGTAGTAGTTCTAAGTAGGGTGGGTGTGTAGGTCCAAATTTGGTTCTTGTTCTTGGTTTTTCTGTCTCTCATCATTCCATTCAATCAAACTCATACAACTTGTGCCATTCCTAATTCTTGGTGTTGAGCCCTCGCGTCTTACTAGTTGTGTGGATTGGGGATTGGGGCAAGTTCATCTCTTTATCACTATGCATTTATCACGTTTTTCCAATATAAGAAGGAATTAAAAAACATTTCCCAAAGAGTTCAAAAGTTCAGTACTACCATATGTTAGTATCATCTCATATCAGCACTGCAAAAACATATAGAGTAAAACATTCTATTTACTATCATTTGTTGTCCATTGCATACATTCTGGAAACATGAAAAGAAAATATTCTAAAAACATCTAAAAAACATTTAGAAAATGAGTCACAAAATTCAAGATACCAAGAGTCTAGATCCAAAGAAATATATATATATATATACAAATCAGGTTTTGTATACAATGCCATCATGCACTAGGCATGGTCAAAACGCTCAATGAGCCCGAAAAGTACAAAAATACTCGTATAAACAACCTAACAAGGTCACTACAAAAAAGAGCCAAGTGGCCTCTCAATCCCTATGGGATCCCTCAGAAGGTGCACGATCACGTCTAGGACTCCGGCTACGCCGGCGCTCTGAGTGCACTGAGGGCTCGTGGTCCCAAACAGTAGCTGTAGTCTCGCTATGAGAATGGATCCTCCTCATCAGGCACTCTACAGTCCTATACTCGACTACCTCAACATGGAGGGAAGTCATGATCTTGGCCACATGCCAGACAGGGGAAAAAACATTGGTATGCCTACCAACTGCTGAAGGCTCCCCTGCATCCATGGATAGCTCAACACGAGTCTTCTCCATGGGGAGCAACAGGGTGTCAATACATACCCGGTGAATGAAGTCTCTCCACTCATCAATAGTCTCTACAAGAAAAGGAGAAAACAAATTAGAAAATAATCAAAAGGTGAAACCAAGGATGAACAAAAAGAGAGATAGCAACTAAGGCAATTCTAGCTAAAACAAATATCAAAAGAAGAGTGATAACTCACTCAGATCTCCAGGCCTCCAAGAAGGATCTCTGGGATCCACACCTACCACAGATGTCACACTGCCGCTGACTGGTGTCCCCCTCCTATGTCTGGGGCAACATGGTGTCCTAGCATGGATTCATCCTCTCCACCTAGGTCCTGAGAAAGCAACTCCTCTAAGACTAGAGTCACCCTCTCCGCGCTCTACTCTGCCCTCTCGGCCTGTAGGATCTCCTGAGTGTCATGCCACTCAGGATCGCTATCCTCTCCCCCACCTGACTCACTGATCTCCATGTCCTCGGTCTCCTCCTCTGTCTCTCCCTCTGTGAACTCCTCAGACTCAGAGTCTATATCAATGGGATCATCACTGCTATGGGCAAGGACCGGTGGCAATCCGAAGTAAAGGTGCCTGAGGAGCACCGGCTCTCTCTCAAGCATGTACCACCCTCCTAGCTGCAATAGGGATGCCAGGAGTAACAACAGTCCAACCCTGGCCTCTAGGACCTCCCCTAGCCTCCCAAACTGATCTGAACACTGGCACCACTGGGGGAAGCATATCAATATAAGCAAGGCCAAACTGCTGAGGCACTCGATCGAAGGGGTGTATCTCTACCTTCCCCATCCTATCCATAAGCTACCCTATAATAGAGTAGGAAACCAGGGTGCATACCTCCTCACCCCACAACCCTACCATGGCTTGATAAGGTGTGGCCTCCATATTTGTAGTGGTCAATAAAGCCACCAGCTGATGCGGTGCCCTAAGCACCGTCATCCCTGTCCATCTAGCTACCCTGACGGCCCTGGGATCTACTGCATGTATGCCCCTCCCATAAGGGATAATGCGCTCATAGACCCAACTCATAACTAAGTTCAAATGGCTCAGCGACTGTCCCTGTAATCAAACCACCCTGTATAATTCATGATAGGTGGTCCCAAGTATATCGGCTCCCCAGGCATAAATCTGACCATGTGCCTCAATCTGTGCGATGATGGGGGCCTAGCAGTAGAGCAAAGTATCCCCTCCCTTGTCCCTGATCAATCTCAAAGCAAGGATGCCCATAATGGCCTAGCGGATCAGAGGGATGGGCAAGCTGGGAATAGAATGGACCTTCACCCCCTTCTTCGAACCAGTGGAGACAACTGCATCTCCCATATAGGTGGCCCACTGAGTCACCTGAGCTCTAGATACTGTTGTATCAAATGAAAGTCTCCTCCCAATAATCGAGACTCCCAAAATGTGGTAGACATCCTCTAGGGTGATGGTCCACTCACCCCTAACACCTAGAAATTGGAAGGTGTTCCAATTTGCATCCCAATAAGAAAATAAGTCACATAGTATGTGACTGGCAGGTGCAACGTGGGGGACCCGTGCGATCCTCAATATACCTACCCTCTAGAGAGTATCCTGCTCAGCCTGAGAGAGTGCATCTAACACTACTGGAAGCCAATCACACTCCCTCTCTTGGCTCCATCTAATGTACTCTTCCTTCTTCTGTAAAACACCCAAAAACACACGCAAAAAGAAGCAAGTTAGTGTCAAGATTGCATTGGAAAAATCATTAAAGCAAGTAGGAACACTAAAAATGCAAAAATAAATTCAAAATAGTGTTGTTTTAACACTCTGTAGAGGACCGCCGCCTTGAGCAGGGCGGCAGTTCCATAACCGCCACCTTGAAAGGTGGCGTTCCCGTAACCACCACCCTGCTCAGGGTGGCGGTCCTGTCCCACGACTACAAATGGGTCGCATGCCCTAAAAATGCTCAAAAACGCAAAAAATGACCATTTTAGCTAAAACGAAAGCCTACCCATTAGGCGTCCCCCCTAAGAGACACATTTAAAACTAACATTTCTAAAAATAACCCCCCCACAACAAAGATTTCATCATTTTAACATTTTGGGTGCAAAAACGTTAAATTAAGAAGAACTAACCTGAGATCTCACGGGTCGAGGTTCTGCTCATGGAGGCATGATCGCTATCTCGATATGAATGTTTCGACTATACTCTCGTCAAAAACCATCACCATGGGTCCCAGAGCTCAAAAACTATCAAATCGACACACGTAAATGAATAGGAAAATAAGCCCATTATATATATGGTGTTTTGACTCATTTTGAATGCCCCTTTCACAGGTTTAGAGCACCGACGGAGGTAAGTTCTTATCCCCGTGTAAATGGTAAGTCCTCATTTCATACTAATTTAGTATTTATTTTTTGATTTATTTTATCTATCTGCACTTGAGTCCTCTTTCCATTTTACAGGTAGCAGGAAACTTGGATGGTGACATTTCGACACACGGGCGTGTCAGGTATAATTTCTAGCTTCCCGTTTTGGGACTGCCATACTCAAACCCACCGTTTTATGCCTCTTCATGGTTAAAATGCTTCTCTGAGGGGGAAATATGTACGTACCCAAAATTTTAGGGTATTGTACCGCTAGAACGATGTTACACATGCCCCAATGATGATACAGGTCACCTCGTAAGGTGTTCAGAATCTAGGAAAGCTCACCAAGTGTATGTTAGCATCCCAAGCACCTTGTCTAAGCTTTGTGTACTTCACTTTATCCTCTGCCTTTCTTTTTCTAGCTTTTTGACCTTCAGTGACGAAACTGCCGCCTTGCCAGGACGGTGGTCCTGTAACCACCACCCTGCTCAGGGCGGTGGTCCTTTACGCATTCTCCAGCACATTCTTTTGATCGTGACTTGCGTAATTTTTCAACATTTACCAGCTTTTCTCAACCACCTTAGCTCGTATTAATGTTTTATGTTCCCTAGAATAGTGTTTCTTCATTGTTTAATGGTAAAAGAGTTCTAATAGGAATCACCTTTAGGTGAATGTGAAATCTATGAATAGCCATCTTGTTTTCAAGCAAATGGCCCCTCAACTTATCATTTCCATTGTTTAGTCTTTCAATTTCTTGCTTAGAATTCATTTTGTTTTTCATGTTTGCATCCATGCTAGTTTTTCCTTTACTATTAGAAGCCATTCGATCTTCTTGCTTCAGTCTTGTTCATTGTTGTTCATATAAATTAGTTTAGAGTAGAGTAGTGTCATTTGTAGATTAAATCCATTAGAGTTGCAGGTTGTGTTCTTCATAGAAGGTAGATTCTAGAATCTCTCGGTACACTTGTGTTGTATTCCCACAATAAATCCCGCTAGGAATTGCATACGCCAAGCTCTGTCACTTGCGTTGTCCCTCTCCTACTCGCATTATATTCAGTCTATATCCAAAGCTGCCATTGTTCAAATACCTTCTTCTATTGATGCTAGCATATACACGCTCTTCTGGATTCACGTGAACACGAAGGAACGAGGAGATCATTCTGAGGGGAAAAAATCATACACTACTGGATTCACCACTGTTCTGCAAATTCCAAGTTTTATCTGTCAAAGTTCTAGTTAAAACATATCAAATAGAGTAGTGAATTATTTCATTTTAGTTAAATTTCACTTTCGATATTGCCGGGGAAGCTGTGGGGATTGATAGTTTCTCAGAAACTATGATTCATTCCTCACTTCTGAGGTAGGATCGAGAGTCTTTTAATTAAGTTAATCAACTATTTAGTTATTTAGGATAAACTCACAACTGCATAGGCAAGTAGCTACACCGCGCTACCTTGCTTGTTTTAATTTTGTTATTAGATTAGTTGTCATTTTTCGAATATATTAGATTAATTTATCTTTTAATTCTATTACAAATTCTATCAAAAATACAAAAAAAATAGAGGAATATATATATGTTGTAGATATATCTTGCATAATTAGTTTATTTCATTTCAGTTAGGTTTATATTGATCTTGTATAACAATCACAGGACCTAGGGAGCCCAGGGAATACGTTTTTGAGCCAATCGTGCCTCAACCAAATCTTGTTGTAGCATTAACTGACATAGACCAAAATATCATAATTCAGGTCTTCCGAACAACAAAAGACCTACAAGAAGTCAGCACACAGCTAAGAGGATTAAACATAGAAGATGACAAAGCACACACGTTCTGGTCAAATCAGCCAAATTATAGACTGCCTTGATAGATATCCGTATGACTGTAGAAGGACCTGAAAGAGAGAAAACATTCGGTTGTGATCCACTAGTCCCACAGCCAGACACAGGAGACCTCCTCATTGATATAGACACTAGCTTATGTATCCAAGTTTCCAGAACACCTGTTAGGTACTTCAAGAAAATCGTATAACTTCTAGTTCTAAACGTAGAGGCTGAAAAGGCATACGATTACTGGATACCCAGAATCAAGGATTGACTCTTCATATGACCATAGGAGGTCCACAGAAACCATGAACTTATGGTTTTGATCCACAGGTCCCACAACCCAACGGGTCTACAAATCAATCAAGTATTGACACCAACTTGCAAACGATAGTGTTTAGGTCCTCTCCACTTCCACCAGACATTATCACACAACTATCATTATTAAACGTAGCAGCTAATCAAGCTAAATATTTTTGGACTAGACCAGAGAATCATCCATAAAACACCAAAAGATCCACTACACATTTAGCCATTCCATTTTCATGACCTTGTCAGGAGATATATACGAAGCATCCATAGGTCATCTTCCACGTATCCCACAACCCATAGATTCACGGATCACTAATTGGAGCCTTCGAGAGCTCGATATTGATTGGAGCCTTCGAGTAGCTATCCTCACTGAATGATCTATCTACACATCGATTCAGGTTAGGAGGGCCTTCTTTTCCTTAGATTCGCAGATCCCATTATTGCATGTTGAAGACATAAGATTACCTAACTAGTTTATCTGCATCCCACGTATATTCCATCCCCACCGACTGTCTTAGCACGAACTCAAGAGGTCAGGTGTGAGGAAGAGTTACTTGTAGATTCCCATGCTCGCTAGTAAATTTTCCATTGTATAGTGAATTCATGGAGTTTTAGGCCTCCCATTAGAGCTATAATACATTTTTTTCCTCCTTTCCATTGTAATGCATCGTATAAAAAAATTGGGAATGATAAAGCATGCTCTGTGAATGAATTTTCAATCCTTTCTTGCATTTATTGTTTCCTTCTGATCCTTCATTACATTTTGGTAGTTTGTGCATGTTCTAGTGTTGCATTCTTATGATATGTGAGTATTTACAAAATCTGAGGTCCATCACTCCTTTGGTGTATCACCATTTTTTACTCAATTTTGTTTCCTTTTGCATCTTTTAACTCTGTCTCCTTGGAATCTAGAGTAGGATTTAACATTGAACCTCTGCAAAATTCATGCATGCAACTAAACAGAGGGGTAAGAAAAAAATTTCTCTGGATATTTTTCTCACCTTGCAATGTCCCACACCTTAGAGAAAAATCAATGTTCTGTAATCACACTAAATGACACAATTCTAGACAACAGATCCATAAGTCAGTTTGGGGGTGCTGTGATGTTGCACTAACAGGTTCCGTTGCATGGTTGCTCCTAAATTGATAATCTTCTTGATTTTTTTTTATTCTGTAGCTTAACAAAGCACACTCCTGTAGTATATATGTTGCTTGGATAATAGTGGAACTTATAGGATCTAAAATTATTCCTTTTCTGGAAATCAACTTACTTGTAGGGAAAGAAAATCAATTTCTTACATCATGTTTCTTTTGAATCGATATTGGATAAGAATGCATATGGATTTTGTTCTGTGATATCTTTTAAGGTAATCCTCTGAAATCATGAAATATTTACAATATTATAGAAAAATAGATGTCCTTTTCATATGTATTTTATCCATAGCTGTAAGTTGAGGTCCACATTCTCTTTCAAAATGTATTCTGCTTTGATGGAATCTGTGGTTATATGAAAATGTAAATTTTCTTCACATTTGATTGTTCCATGTCTCAGAAAACAAACCTTAAAAGTACCAGAACAATAGATAGTTTAAGCTCTAGTAAAAAGACAATTTTACAGCTGTGTACATCAGATTTCTCATTAATCCTTGATGCTCTTACATATTGTTTAACCATAATTAGAACTGTATGGCTACAATTGTTTAATCATGAAGCTGAAGCATACATGTTATCTCAATTTTTCCCCTGACAAAATTTATCAAACAAGACTTTGTGTAGGAAGAATTTCAACAAATAGTTTCGTCGAACACACCCATGCTTCAAATCCAATAAACAGGTTGCAGATAGGCTCTAAAAGGGAGGAGCAGGGTCAGGGAAGGAAGCAAGCAGTGTCGAAGGAAAAAAAGAGGCTCCAAGGATAAGAAATGGAGAAAAACTTGAAGCCTTTGGGCTCTGCGAATGATTCAGAATGAGCCCAAAAATGGCTAAGTATGGAAGAATCAGTGGAAGCCTCCACGTGCCTCATTAATGCATCACCAAGGATTAAACTCAAAAAGCATACTTAAATGAGTGCAGATCTTCCACATGTCCTAGGCCCAAAAAAGGATAGATCTGGCCATTGAAAATTCCAAACAAGCAGAAGGATCCACGTGTCAGCTCTGCACAATTTAAAGATGAGAGCCCAAGGCAGAGATTCAAACTTGCGCCAGCTCTCCACATGGCTAGGGGTCAATAGAGGTCATATCTAAAAGCAAGCCCAAATAAGTTAAGTATATGAGTGGAGGCCGAAGGCACCATGTGTCTTAATGGCATACATTCAAAGGTGCGACCCAAAGCAGAGACTCAAATTCTTAGAAAGTATAACCACAACATCCTTTGTATCCTAGTGGACCACCAAATTCTTAGAAAGTTAGATCTATGATTAATTTCATCATCACACAAAATCTTCGTGGGATCTAGATTACACAAATGGAGTTAGTGAACTAGTTTTTACCATGCATTAAACTCTTTTCAATGATTTCTTTAGTTCCTCAAAGATAAATGTGTTACCTTGGCTGGTAACAACATAAAACCTTGGTCTTTTTTTAAGGTTGTATAGGATAAATATGTCTTTGCACTACAAAATGATATATAGTTGGTCGTAGATCCTTGAGTGTAATTCAAATTAAACTAAACCTCGATTGATTAAGAGGTTAACTTGCGGGTGGAAATTGTATATAGCTCTTAGAAAAAAAAATGTTTTGGAAGATGTTGACTTAAGAGAAATGGGGAAACTGAAAACTTGGTCCTGTAAACCCATGTGAGTAATTTACCTTGGAACATTAGTGAGTGGTCAAAACTAATAAAAGGTGGTTGGTAATTTTTCTATGATTGATTACATGGTGAGATTTAGATGACACGAGTGGATTCTATGTGTCAAAGTACCAGTTGAAAATTTATGGTCAATCATCGGAAGGGGTACTAAGATTTTTTTCAATTGCAAAGTTCTACGAAGTTATGGAAGGAATTGAAAGCAAGTTGGTAGTTGTGGGTGTTGTTGTAAGGTGCAACACCTCACATATGCTGCCATTATCATTTTTTTCTTTAGAAAAGTGATGTAGAAGCCTTAAAGGACTAGTGCACGGCCCTAGTGAAGATGACAATAACAACATACATTATAAATTGGGCCTTAAAATAGTAAACATAGTTGTAGTTTGCATGGAAAAGAATGCAGTTTTGAAAGTACACCTGCATTAATTTTTTATTATTTATGTATGTTCAAATGAGATAACTTGTGTGTTGAGTTGTTTATTATATTCCAAATTTATAAGTTATTGATATAAAATGTAATAGACAACTCAATTACATAAATAATTCCATTTATTCATGAGCAAAAAAAAATTTCCCACGTAAGTTTTGGGATCTAACTCATATGTACAAGTAGAAGAAATACATATGCATAAAGTTGTAAGCAAATGAGGAGAGAGGAAACTATACGATGGAAAATTGAAATGCGAGCATGGGAATCTACAAGTACCTCTTCCTTGTACTCGACCTCCCGAGGTCGTGCCGAGACAGCCGGTGAATGTTGAATATGAATGGATACAGACAAGCTAATCAGGTAATCTTATATCCTCAATACACAATAATGTAGTTTACGAATCTAAGGCGAAGAAGGCCCTCCTAACCTGAATTTGGTGTAATGGTTCATTCAGATATAATAGTTGTTCAGAGGATCCAATCAATGTCGAGTTCTACCAAGATCATGCTTCTTGGTTGTTGGATGCGTGCGAAGTGGCCTGTGGAAGCCTCATATATTTCTCCAGACAAGGTCATAAAAATGGTGATAGGAGGTTTAGTGGATTTACAGTGAACTATGGGTGGTTTTCTGGTCTAGCCCAAAAAATATTAGATTGATTGGCTTCTATATTTAATACGGAGAACTGTGTGATGATATCTGGTGGGAGTGGTGAGGATCTAAATACTAGCGTTCGTAAATCGATATCAATACTTAACAAATTTGCAGGCCCGTTGGATTGTGGGACTTGCGGATCACAACTGTGAGTTCATGGTTGTTGTGGACCTGTTATGGTCATGTGAAGAATCAATCCCTTCTTCCAACTATCCAATAATCATATGCCTTTTGTGCCTGTATTTTTAGAACTAGAAGTTGTATAACTCTCAGAGTACCTAATAGGTGTTCTAGAAACTTGAATGCGTAAGCTAGTATCTATGTCAATGAGGAGGTCTCCTACATCAGGTTGTGGAACTAAAGGATCGTAACCAAATTCTTGTTCTCTTTCGAATCCTTGTACAGTCATTCGGGTATTTTATCTAGGGAGTCTATAGTTAGGATGATTTGACCAAAATGTGTATGCCTTATCATCTTCGATATTTAAACCTCTCAGGTGTTCACTAATTTCTTGTAGGTTTGTTGTTGCTTGAAAGACATGTATCCTAAGGTCTTGATCTATATCAGCTAATGTTGTGGGTAGATTTGGTTGAGGCACTATGGGTTCAAATATATATTCTCTAGGCTCTCTAGGTCTTGTGATTGTCATACAAAGTGTTTCAATTATAACTAAAATTAATAAAATGATTATAAAATATGTATTTACACTATGCAAGCATTTTTCTATTTTTGTATTTTCGATGACGTATTTTAACAAAATTAGAGAGCAGCTACTCTAGTATATTTAGAAAATGGAACAACTAATCTAGTAACAAAATAAAAGAAAACAAAGTAGCCTAGTGTGGCTATTTGCCTGTGCAGTTGTGATTTTATCCTAAATATCTAAGCAATTAATTATTTTGAATTGAAAGACTCTCGATCCTACGTCAGAAGTGAGGAATGAATCACAATTTCTCAGAAACTATCAATCCCCACAACTTCCCTGGCGATATCGAGAGTGAAATTTTAATTGAAATAAAATAATTCACTACTCTATTTGATACGTTGTAACTAGAACTTTGATATCTCAAACCTGGCCTTTACAGAACAATGGTAAATCAAGTTGTGTGTGATTTCATCCCCTCAGTGTGATCTCCTCATTCCTTTGTGTTCTCATGAATCCAAAAAATCATGTATATGATAGTATCAACAAAAGATGGTATTCAAACAATGGCAGCTTTGGATATAGACCGAATGCAATGCGAGTAGGAGAGGGATAGCGCAAGTGAACAGAGCTTGACTATGAAATTCCTAGCGAGATTTATTGCGGGAATACAACACAAGTGTACAGAGAGTTTTAGAGTCTATCCTTGTGACAAAACAAAACCTGTAACTTTAATGGATTCTAATCTAGAAATGAAACTATTCTATGCTAAGCTGACTTGCATGACACAACAATTAAGTAAGAATAAAACAAGAAGATCGAATGACCTCTAAACAACAAAGGAAAGCTGATAATTGATGCAAAACATGAAGCTAGTGGAATTCTAAGCAAGAAATCAAAGACTAAATGATAAAACAGAGAAGGTGAGGGGCCATTTGTTTGAAAACAAGTTGGCTATTTATAGCAAAAGCATTTACCAGAGGGTAACTCCCAATTGAACTCTTTTACTATAAACAAAGGGAAAACACTATTACCAAGGAACTAAAAACATTAATGCAAGCCAAAGTGATTGAAGAAAGCGGGTGAAATTGAATATTTACATTTGAAATTGAATCTAGAAAACGTGTATGGGACCGTCTCCCTGTCCTGGGAAACAGTCACAAGAATGCCACCCAGGCAGGGTGGCGGTTTCATCACTGAAAAAAAATGCAAGAAAAAGTGGGGTAGAGGGAAAAAAAAAAGCATACAAAGGCTGAGTGGGGCATGCAGGATACAAACATATACTTGGCAAGCCTTTCTAGATTCCAAACACCTTGCAAGGATACCTGTATCATCATTGGGGTATGTTGAACATTGTTTCGGTGGTGTAGTACCCTAAAATTTCAGGTACATACATATTTCCCCCTTAGAGAAGCATTTTAGCCATGAAGAGGTGTAAAATGGTGGATCCATGTATGGCGGTCCTGAAATGGGGAGTTAGGAGTTATACCTGACACGCCTATGTGTTGGAAAGTCGCCCTCTAAAATCCCACTATCTACAAAATGAAAAAGGGGACTCAAGCGCAGATAGATAAAACAAATTGAGAAATAAAACAAAATTAATATGAAATGAGGACTTACCATCTACGTGGGGTTTAGAAATTACCTACGTCGGCACTCCGACCCTGTGAAAGACCTTCAAAATCAATTTTAGAAAGCTATATATATAAAACAAACTCATTTCACTATTCATTTATGTGGATTGATTTGATAATTTTGAGCTCTAGGACCCACGGTGATGGTTTTCGACGAGAGTATATTCAAAATGTTCATGGTGAGATAGCAATCATTCCTCTGAGAGCGGAACATTGACCCGTGAAGTCTCAGGTTAGCTCTTCTCGATTTATTGTTTTTGAACCTAAAATGTGGAAATAATGAAATCTTTGTCTCGGGGGGTATTTTTGAAAATATTAGTTTTAAATGAGCCTCTAGAGGGGCGCCCATAGGGTAGGTCTCTTTTTTAGTTAAAATGGTGAATTTTTCCTATTTTTAGGTGCTTTTAGGGCATTCAAGTCGTTCGTGTTTTTTGGACAGGACCACCACCTTGCATAGGGCAGTGGTTATGGGACCGCCGCCTTAGAAGGTTGTGGTTACGAAACCACCACTCTGCACAGGGCGGTGGTTCGCAACAGAAAGGAAAAAAAATGCTTTCTTTTATTTATTTTTGCATTTTTTACACTTTTAAATGTTTTTGATAGTTTTTCCAATTGGATTTGGATACTAACTCACTCCTTTTTTGTGTTTTTGGGTGTATGCAGAAGGAGGAGTATATTAGATGGAGTTGAGAGAGGGAGTGTGATTGGCTCCTAGTAGTATTAGAGGCACTCACTCAGGAAAAGCGAGATACACTTCAGAGGCCTTGCATTTGGAGGATTACACAGGTCCCTCACATTGCACCTGCTAGTCACATACTATGTGACTTGTTTTCATACTGGGATGTGGATTGGAACACCGTTTGATTGCTAGCAGTTAGGGGTGAGTGGACCATCACCCTAGAGGATGTCTACCATATACTGGGGGTTCCAATCATTGGGTGATGGTTGTCTCTTAAGATAGTGGTATCGAGATCTCAGGTGGTTCAGTGTGCCACCTATATGGGGGATGCAACTATTTTGATGGGGCCAAAGAAGGGAGTGAGGATCCTCTCCATTGTTGATACAAACATTCATGTGCTCCGCAAGGCCATCATGGGAATCCTTACTTCAAGATTGAATGTGGACAAGGGAGGTGACACTCTTTTATATTGTTGGGCCCCCATTATTACACAGATTGAGGGCCATGGACATGTCTACGCTTGGGGAGCAGACATCCTTGGGACCACCTACCATGATTTTTACAGAGTGGTCCGACTACAGTGACAATCACTGAGCCACCCGACTCTTGTCATGAGTTAGGTGTATGAGCATATCACATTGTATGGGAGAGGTGTAGAGGCAGATGATCTCGGGGCCATTAGGGCAGCGAGGTGGACAGGGATGATAGTTTTTAGAGCACCCCACCATCCAGTGGCCTCTTTGACCACTACAGATATGAAGGCCACCCCTTATTAGGCCATGGTAGGACTATGGGGAGAGGATACCATTACATTGATTGCTCATCAGACTACCGGTCAGTTGGTAGATAGGTCAGGGAAGTTGGAGATGCACCCCTTTGATAGAGTACCACAGTAGTTCAGCCTCCCCTATATTGACATGCTTCCTCCGGTGGGGCTAGTGTATAGATCTATTTGTGTGGCTTGGGGAGGTCCTAGAGGCTGGGGTTAGACCAATGTTACCCCTGTTGTTCCTATTGCATCTAGGAGGGTGGTACATGTTTGAGGTAGAGTTGGTGCTCCTCAGGCACCTTTACTTCGGATTGCCACCGGTCCAGCCTATAACATCGATGAGCCCATTGATGTGGACTATGAGTCTGAGGAGTTCAATAGAAGAGAGATAGAGGAGGAGACAGAGGAGATGGAGATCAGAGAGATAGGTGGGGAGGATGATAGTGATCCCGAGTGGCATGACACTCAGGAGATCCTTTAGGCTGAGAGGGTGGAGCGGAGAGTAGAGAGGGTGACTCTAGTCTTAGAGGAGTTTCTCTCGCAGGATTTAGGGGGAGATGGCAAGTCCATTGTAGGCAATCACATTACCCCAGACATGGGATAGGGACACCAGTCAGTGGCGGAATCAGTGGAAGGTGCGGATCTTAGAGATCCTTCCTGGAGGCCGGGTGATCCGAGTGAGTTGCCACTCTTTTCTTGACTTTGTTTTTGTTAGAATTTTCATAGTTGTTGTTTCTTTTTGTTTTGTTTACTCTTGGTTTTATCTTTGATTTTTTTCTAACTTATTTTCTCCTTTATTTGTAGCAACTGCTGATGAGTGGTGAGACTTGATTCGCGAGTATGTACAGATACCCTGTTGTTCCCCACAAAGAAGACTCATGCTGAGCTATTTGTAGATGTGGGGGAACCCTCAGCAACTAGTAGGCATACCAATGTTTTCACCTCCTTCTTGAATGCGGTTAATATCATGACTTCTCTCTATGTTAAGGTAGTTGGATATAGGACAGACGAGTGCTTGATGAGGAGGAGTCATTCTCATAGCGAGACGGCAGCTACTAGCCATGACCGCGAGCCCTTAGTGCATTCAGAGTGCCGATGTAGCTGAAGTCCTAGACATGGTCGTGCACCCTCTGAGGGATCCCATAGGGATTGAGAGGCTATTTTTGTAGTGCTTTCGTCAGATATTTATATGAGTGTTTTTGTACTCTACGGGCTCATTGAGTATTTTGACCATGCCTAGTGCATGATGACATTGTATATGAAACGTGATTTATATATATATATATATATTTGGATTTAGACTCTTGGTGCCTAGAACTTTCTGACTTGTTTCTACTAGATGTTTTTAGAATATTTATTTTCATGTTTTCCAGTAATTATTCAATGGATGAAAATTGATAAAAAAATGTTGAGTAAAATGTTTCTCTTTTTTATGCTTTTTTAATGCTGATATGTGATGATATAAACATATGGTAGCTTTGAACTTCTGAACTCTTTGGGAAATGTTTGTAATTTCTTCTTATGTTGGAAAAACATGATGAATGTAAAGTGATAAGGAGATGAACTTTCCCCAATCCCAATTCCACGCAACTAGTAAGATGTGAGGGCTCAACACCAAGAGTTAGGAAGGGCACAAGTTGTATGAGTTTGACTGAATGGAATGATGAGAGATAGAAAAACCAGTAACAGAAACCAAACATAGACCTACACACCTACCCTACTTAGAGGTACCACCAAGCTTAGAATGTCACTTACTTTCTAGTTTATCTAGATTTAGATTCATAAATGCCAACCTGGTTGACAAAATCTGGTTTTGAGGATTTGATCTCTTCGGAATTTGGATATTTTTTTTTCTCTTAATAGAATTTGATTTGTGCTTCTAGCATACCAAGATTTGTTAATTTTTGTGAATGGACCCCCCACACCCTGCCTCATGCCACTAGTAAGAAGCATGGGTTTGTCACCAAAGGCAAGATATAAGCGAGTAAGGGCACTTCTTTCATTTCCCAACCTCACACCACCAGTAAGAGATGTGGGCTTATCACCGAAGGTTGATGGGGCAAAGAAGTGTGTAAAATAAAATATTTTGTTTGCTTGGTGCTTTTGATTCCATTTGATTTTGACATTTCTGATATATGACTTTGGGATATCCTTATTTTCAAAGAGATTTAAGAGGGATAGATGTGACACCAAGAATCTTCTAGAATAGACCAGAGGTAATGGCGACTTACATAGTAGAAAGAAAGAGCAAAACCAAGTATGTAGGCCTTGGTATGGTTTTCGTCAATATTTATCTGTCAAACTTGATGAGAAGATTTGAAAATACTTTATGATGTTTGAAGAGATGTGATTTTAATGCTTTTGTTAATACTTTCATAAATTTGTAATAAATTTCTTAAGAGTAAGTTCTTGGACTACCATTTTTACGAAATGAGTGGACAGAATGAAATAGCTAGACGACTAATGCAGTGTAGGTAGCTATAATGTACAAGTGGTGATTCTGATTTCTTATACATAAAAACGTTTAAGATGTAAGGAATTGATAGTTTCACTAAATTCCTGACCATTTAGTGTGCAAAAAAGATACACACCATTTACGTAGTCCTTTATGACTCGATATGGGCCCAACCACTTGGGCTGGAACTTCCTTCCTTCACCGGTTTTCTTATTGATCCGGTTGTCTAGTCTTAGAACTAGATATCCCTCATATATTTCTCTCTCATATACTTTTTTGTTATACTTCCGGCACATCCGGTCAGTATAGGCTTTGTGCCGTTGTTCAGCATTTAGCCTGGTCTTGTCAAGGCTTTCCATTTGAGAGAGGCATGCCTCCCTATAAGCTTCTTCATCCAGAATCCCTTGTAATGAGATGCGGAGATTGGGTATTTCAACCTCAAGTGGGAGAACTGCTTCTGCCCTGAATACTAGTGAGAAAGGGGTTGCTCTATCGGTGTTCTTATTGAGGTTCAATGGGCCCACAAGGCCGGATATAGTTTTAAATGCCAATCTCGCTTGTTCTCCTTGACCGTTTTGAGGAGAATAGCTTTTAACATTTTGTTTGTCACTTCGGCCTGCCCATTGGCTTCAGAGTAGTAAATAGAGGCCATATTTTATCTTGAATTTTCTACATAACTCATAGACTTCATCATTTTTAAAGGATGTGCCATTATCTAAGATAATGACTTGTGGGACACCATACCTGCAAATGATTTGATTCAGAATGAATTTGGCAATTACCAAACCTGGTACAGTGGTGAGAGGCATGGCCTCAACCCATTTGGTAAAATATTACGTGGCTGTAATTATAAAATTATGGACATCGGTTGATGAGGGAGAGAATTTCCCTATCAAGTCCAGACCCCACGTGGAGAAGGGTCACGAGGTCACTATTGGTTGCAGGGATTGTGCTGGCATGTGAATCTCATGAGAGAATTCTTGGTATTTGTGGCACTTATCTACAAATCCCACTGTGTCATGCTCGAGAGTGGGCCAAAAATAGCCCATCCAATGTATTTTGTGAGTGGTGGCGTGACCACCAAAGTGGCATCCACATATCCCACTGTGGGATTCATGAAGAATCTTCTTGGATTCTTCTATGTCGACGCATCTTAGAAGCATGCCGTCAAAGGCTTTACGATAGAGTACCTATTCTAAAACAACATATTTAGCGGTAATAATGCATAACCACCTTCTTTGTTGTGATGTGGCACCTTCCGAGTATGTATGGTCTATGCTAAAATTGATGATATCAGTGTACCAGGGACATGTAGAGATGGGGGGGCTGGTTTCGATGAAGTATACACACTCATTAGGAAAGTCCAAATTTACCAGATTTCCTCCATCTAATGGATTATCAGCTAACCAATCTACAATGATTTGTCCCTTAACAAATTTTTGGCTTACGAATGTCAACTCAAATTCACACATTAAGGTTATGAAACATCCATCCTTTTCAGATAAAGATCCTTGCGTAAGGAATGTTTGTAAATGATCTATTTTTACAATGACCCTTGTTTCTTGGTTTAACATGTAATGCCTTAAACATTTTGTTACAAATACTATGGCAAGGCATTCTCTCTCTGCCTATGTATAACGTGTTTCATAATCGAGCAACGTTTGGCTGATGAAATAGACCACGTTCTCATTTAGCATTATCTTCTTGAGCTAGCATGCAGGCTAGTGAGACATGAGTGGCTCGTGAGTATAGGATCAAAGGGCGGTCTAGTTTGGGAGGAATTAGCGTAGGTGGAGACAACAAGAAGCATTTAACTACTTCAAACGCCTCATTGCATTCTTCAGTCCAATCAATGCTATAATATTTCTTAAATAGAATGTTGATTGGATGAATGGAAAAACTTAAATCTGGGATGAACCTTCGGATTACACCAAGTTTCCCAAGAAATGACCTAATTCTAGAATCATCCAATGGTGGGATCATTTCAAGAACAACGTAGATTTTGGCTAGATTGACATCAATCCCTTCGGAAGATATAATGTAGCCCAGAAGTTTGCCTCCTGTCACACCATATTCAATTAATCGTGAGAGGATGATACAAAGTACTTCTGGATGATCACAACATTTATTGGCTTTGGCAATAAGTCATCCATGTAGGATTCCATGATTTTATGGATAAGATCGTGGAATATGTATGTCATTACCTGCTGATATGTAGCGTTGGTGTTTTAAAGACCAAATGGCATGACAGCGTAGCAATAAGTTCCCCAAGGAGTTATGAATGTAGTTTTGGCTTGATCCTGTTCAAATATTTTAATCTAATTATACCCTGAGAACCCATCCATGAGGGACAACAGTTCAAATCCAACTGTTGCATCAATGATAACATCAATGGATGGTAATGGGAAGTCATCCTTGGGACAAGCTTTGTTAGTATCCCAAAAATCTATGCAAGTGCGTATCTTCCCATTCTTTTTTAGGATAGGAAGGATATTAGATACCCATTGTGAATAGTCAACAGGCTTGATGAATCCCACTTGGAGAAGTTTTATTACTTCCTCTTTTACCATGAGAGCCACTTTTGGCTTCATTGGTCTTGACTTCTGTTTAATTGGTTTTGCATCTGGTTTAGTGACAAGATTATGTACCGCAACATGTGGTGCAATCCCCGTCATTTCTTTATAGTTAAATGCAAAATATTTTTGATGTTATTTGAGGATTTGGGTGTGTGGATCCTAGCTTCAAAATCTTTGGTTCTTCCTCCATTCTGATGGTTATGTCAATGATTTCTTCTATCAAAGAAGTGTTACCTTCTTCAAATTCAGGTGGGATTGGAGGTAGTTCCAAGCTTTCTCCATTTTCTATCTCGTAGATATCGAGATCCTTCTATAGAGGAGACTCTACCATGGGATTTCAAAAATAGGAAGAGGAATGTGGTATTAGGGAAAGATCAACTATACGATGAGCAAGGTGTAGCTCCACATAGGCGTTTAGATATTCGAGAGTGACTCTATCATCGTCAAAGTGATCCATGATAAAAAAAAATCATCCTCATCTTCTCCATGAGTCAAGAATGAGTTTGTTGGTATTTTATGCACTAATGGTTTGGTACGAAGTGATACTATGAAATTTTTATCTTCCAACTCGTTGTTTGGGGTGAAACGGGAAGCTGAGGTTGCTATTGAGTCTGCGAGAAGGTTCTGTTCTCATGGGATTGCTTCAATTGATATGAAGTTAAATCCCTTCCTTAGATCTAATAATGTTGTTTTATAGAGTTGTAAATGTTCAACCCTAGTTTCATATACCTCAGAGACTTGGTTTGCAACCAGTTGCAAGTCTCCTAACATTCTAATGTTATCGACGCCCATTCTTTTGGCTAGGATGATGCCAAGGAGGAGTGCTTCGTACTCATCCCCATTGTTTGTACATTCAAAGTTTAATTTAAAGGAAAAAGGTAGGATATTTCCCTCGGGTGAAGTAAAAATTACTCCCGCCTCAGCTCCAAAGCGACATCTAGCGCCATCGAAGTGGAGAATCAAATACTTGCTTGGAAAATGGATGTTGGGATATCTGTTGTATCTATTTCTTTCACTTTGGTTACTTCTACCATAAAAACATCATCTGATGGAAGAGAAGCGATTCCCAGGGTGTGTCCCATACCCATAGAATCAAATGGTAGGAGAATAGGCAAGTCCTTCTCTAGAAACTCAACATTTTTTGTGGTAGTCCCTAGTGACACTGTTTTTATAACATTGGTCTCATTTTTTAGTGTTGGATTGTCCTCGACTGGATTTGTAATTTGTAATTCTATAGTGGGTATCAACTCTTCTTTTAGTTTTGAATTAATTTGTTTGATGATTTGATTTTTTGGGAGTTCAAACTCGCAGTGAATGCCTGGTCTTTTCTTAAAATCAGCTAGGTGTATATCGAAGGGCTTTAGGTCACCTTATGCCACAAATATTTTCCCTAAGTGTAGAAATATTATTTCTTGGAATAACATGGAAGGGATTGCCTTCATACAGTGTATCCATGGCCAACTGAGGATCATATTATAGTTGGTTACCCGATCTATAATATAAAATTCGGTGAGGACCATCTTGGGTCCTAAAGTGACTGGTAAAACTATGGTTCCAATTGAAGTGTCCTTGAGGCTATCATAACCTCTTAATGTATTTCATGTTGTGGAACAGTTTGTTTCTCCATATCCTAAATTTTGAAGAAAAGTGAAGTGGACTACGTTAATATCTACCCCATCATCAACCATTGCACGTTTAACATAATTATTGTAAATCCATACTTGTAAATGTAAAGTTGGGTCACCTCTTCATGCAATCTTAGTGTCTGTTAGCATTTTTCTTATATCAAATATAAATTTAGTATCCCTATCTGGCTGACCCAGAGAATAAATATAAAATTCTACATGGTTTACTTATGTGTTCCGAGGAGGAGTGATGTTGATTAAATGACCAAGGCCTAATGCTTCTAAGAGAGCAGCCCTGTGGGCGGGAGAGTTCTTTAACAAATCCAAAAAGGAGATGTGAGAGAAGGTTTTAGTTAAATCGTTAATTAAATCATAGGCGCCTATAGGTTTTACCAACATTTTTTGACTGTTGTCTAGTTCCAATGGATAAAATGGAGTAGGTTGAGAAGAATAATCCTATGTTCTTGTTATGGTTTCTATGAGTAGCTTGGTGCCTAACTCTACCAAACCAACTATCTTAGTTTGGGGTCGAGTTCCTAATTGGGGTCCGACTGGTGGATTTAATGAAGTTGAAGCTTCATGATCATTGTTTCCTGTTACAACACCCTTGTTTGTTTCGCTAGGATCTAGCCTGTTATTGTTAGAATGGTTTGGGAGTGGATCATTAAAGATCGTGAGGGGTGCATTTTGAGGGGAAATTGCCCCTGTGTAAGTGTTTGGCATTGTTACGACAAAATTTTCTAAGAACATATCTATAAAGAGTTTCTTTTGATATTCTGGAAAATGCTGCATGAATTTATTATAGACATGACAAGTCCTAGTATCGTGGCCTTGAATCTTGTGGAAGCCACAATACAAATTGGGATTATAATTTTGAGGTTGTTGATTTAAAACTTGTTGTGGCCCAAAATTCTGATAAGGTTGTTAGTTGTTAGAGTTAAAATTTTGAGGCTGTTTCCTTTTGGACTCTGATATCCAGTTGGGTTTCGATTTAGACCTTGTGTTTGGATTTGTCGTTGTTGTTGTTGGTGTCATGGTGGACGATTAAAATCCACCACGTTGATTGTTGGAGTAAAATTGTTATTTCATTGATTATTAGCAGGTGGTGAAATGTTCACAAAATTTACCCTTTTAACTTGGTCAGTTACTCCATTTGTTGTGACTCCACGGTTCTTGTTAAGGATCTTAGGTCCTTGATTAGCATTCCTAGTATTAGGATAGGCCGTGGTGTTTTTATTGGAAGTGGTTAATTTCCCATTTGTTCCATATGTCTTACAACCACTATCTATCATTTCTTGGTCGATTCGGAGAGCACTCTCGAGTACTTCATCATAAGTTTTTAGTGGGAACTTCTGGAATTATTCCTTTATCTCTCTATTGAGAGAATTAAGGAACAAATTGCATAGTTCCATTTGATCCATGTTTGGAGAACTTGCTGATGAGTAGAGAAACGTACACCATCTTTGAATAAAATGAGTAGTGGATTCATTATGTTCTTGTTTAATATGCAAGAATTCATTGATTCCTATTCTTAATAATTTGTCCATGTCAAAAGCTTTGATGAAATCTGACACAAGTTGTTTAAATGAGTGTATCTAGGCTTAAGGTATTTTGTAAAACCAATCAAGGGCAATACCCTCTAAGGTCTTAGGGAATATATTAGCAAAAACCCCGTCCCAAGGGAGTAACTCACGTATGGATGTAGCATAGGATTTGATGTGTGCATTTGGATCCCCTTCCCCTTTATATTTGGGTAAATCGGGAAGAGGTCTTGGAAGCATAACACTTCATATGGTGCTTGTTGAGGTCTTGGAAGAGGTCTTTAAATATTTTGAATAAGTCCCTACTGCGTAATCCTCGACCATCGATGGTGCTTGCTGAGGGGGGGGGTGGCAAGGGTTGTTGATATGACATAGCATATGCGTTCGTAGGGATATAAGGGAATCCCTGTGGTTGAAAAAACATCCCAGGAGAAGAGAACATATCTCCTTGTGGTGAATTTGAATAAATGTTTAAGTAAGGAGGAGTGTTGTTCTGGTATGGGTTGTTTGGTGCTAAGTTGGGAGGTGTCATGTTTTCAACTGGAGCGGCGTTTGAAAATGTAGTCCTAATTGGTGTTTGTTATGGGTAACTATAAGGATTTTGAGGAGGCATACCTAACGTGCCTCTTCCTGTAAGGAGGTTAACCTGACCAGGATGATTCAGAGGGTTAGGTATTCCTACTTGCCCTAAATATGAATTTTGGTTTGTTTGAGAAAGTTCCAGCCCTCTAACATTTTCAACTAAGGCTGAAATGACCTCTATTGGTGAAGACACAGTGTTTTTCCTTAATGGAATTTGTTGTATACATTGAGGTTATAAAGGGGTGTGATACCCTGCTATGAACTAATCGTTACCCTGCCAAGCTTCACCAAGGGTATTTCCCATAGGTGGAGGAATGGGGGTGTTTTCTTGGAATAGGGTATCAGATTGTATTTCTAAACTCCCTATAGGTGGATGCATGTTTTGGAATCGTTGTTCACTTTTAGCATAGCATGCTAAGTACTCATCTAAAAATGGGAGTGGATCTGACTATCTACTGATCTATGGTCTTAACAAGACCCGAGGAGATGAAGTGGACTCTAAAGTAAACGGCATGTTATTAGAGCCTGAGGGCTCTAGCTGCTGTGTTTATGCAAACTGATCCAACTCCTCAATTCAGAATGAAGAACTAGAACTAGTTCTGTGAGGGGGAGTTTGAGATGAAAATTAATTGCTTGAATAGTTATCAACCCATGCAGAAAGTGAGCATGATGGTTGTCTATTTGTTTGACTATAATTTGCTTCAAGACCTGAGAGAGGTTTGCCATATGCATCGTATCCCAACATATTTGGGGGAATATGAATACCCACAGAATAATGGGAAAGAGAAAAGGTGGATGAAAGAAATGAAAAATAAAAGAGGAAGAACTATTTGTTTCACGTCACATTCACCATTTTTTTACGATGGAAAAGTGACATGCGAGCATGGGAATCTACAAGTACCTCTTCCTTGTACCCAACCTCCCGAGGTCATGTCGAGACAACCGATGAATGTTGAATATGAATGGATACAGACAAGCTAATTGGGTAATCTTATATCCTCAATACACAATAATGGAATCTACGAATCTAAGGTGAAGAAGGCCCTCCTAACCTGAATTGCTGTAATGGTTCATTCAGATATAATAGTTGTTCAGAGGATCCAATCAATGTCGAGTTCTACCAAGATCATGCTTCTTGGTTGTTGGATGCATGCGAAGTGGCCTATGGGAGCCTCGTATATATCTCCAGAAAAGGTCATAAAAATGGTGATAGGAGGTTTAGTGGATTTACAGTGAACTATGGGTGGTTTTCTGGTCTAGCCTAGAAAATATTAGATTGATTGGCTTCTATATTTAATACGGAGAACTGCGTGATGATATCTGGCGGGAGTGGTGAGGATCTAAATACCAGCATTCGTAAACCAGTATCAATACTTAACTAATTTACAGGCCCATTGGGTTATGGGAATTGCAGATCACAACCATGAGTTCATGGTTGTTTTGGACCTGTTATGATCATGTGAAGAATCAATCCCTTCTTCCAACTATCCAATAATCATACGTATTTTTAGCCTCTATGTTTAGAACTAAACATTTTATAACTTTCTCAGAGTACCTAATAGGTGTTATGGCAACTTGAATGTGTAAGCTAGTATCTATGTCAATGAGGAGGTCTCATGCGTCAGGTTATGGAACTAAAGGATTGCAACAAAATGTTTTTTCTCTTTCGAATCCTTGTACATTCATTCAGGTATTTTATCAAGGTAGTCTATAGTTAGGATGATTTGACCAAAATGTGTATGCCTTATCATCTTCGATATTTAAACCTCTCAGTTGTTCACTAATTTCTTGTAGGTTTGTTGTTGCTCGAAAAACCTGTATTCTAAGGTCTGGATCTATATCAGCTAATGTTGTGGGTAGATTTGGTTGAGGCACTATGGGTTCAAATATATATTCTCTAGGCTCTCTAGGTCCTGTGATTGTCATACAAAGTGTTTCAATTTTAACTAAAATTAATAAAATGATTATAAAATATGTATTTACACTATGCAAACATTTTTCTATTTTTGTATTTTTGATGATGTATTTTAACGAAATTAGAGAGCAGCTACTCTAGTATATTTATAAAATGGAACAACTAATCTAGTAACAGAATAAAAGCAAACAAAGTAGCTTGGTGTGGCTATTTGCCTGTGCAGTTGTGATTTTATCCTAAATATCTAAGCAATTAATAATTTTGAATTAAAAGACTCTCGATCCTACCTCAGAAGTGAGGAATGAATCACATTTTCTCAGAAACCATCAATCCCCACAACTTCCCTAGTGATATCGAGAGTGAAATTTTAACTGAAATAAAATAATTCACTACTCTATTTTATACGTTGTAACTAGAACTTTGATATCTCAAACCTAGCATTTATAGAACAATAGTAAATCCAGTTATGTATCATTTCGTCCCCTCAGTGTGATCTCCTCGTTCCTTCGTGTTCTCATGAATCCAGAAAAGCGTGTATATGATAGTATCAACAGAAGATGGTATTTGAAAAATGGCAGCTTTAGATATAGATCGAATATAATGCGAGTAGGATAGGGATAGTGCAAGTGAACAGAGCTTGACTATGCAATTCCTAGTGGGATTTATTGCCAGAATACAACACAAGTGTACTGAGAGTTTTAGAGTCTATCCTTGTGACAAAACAAAACCTGCAACTTTAATGGATTCTAAACTAGAAATGAAACTATTATATGCTAAGATGACTTGCATGGCACAACAGTGAAGTAAGACTAAAATAAGAAGATTGAATGACCTCTAAACAACAAAGGAAAGCTGATAATTGATGCAAAACATGAAGCTAGTGGAATTCTAAGCAAGAAATCAAATACTGAATGATAAAACAGAGAAGGTGAGGGGCCATTTGTTTGAAAACAAGCTGGCTATTTATAGCAAAAGTATTTACCAGAGGGTAACTCCCAATTGAACTCTTTTACTATAAACAAAGGGAAAACACTATTACAAGGGAACCAATAACATTAATGCAAGCCAAAGTGGTTGAAGAAAGTGGGTGAAATTGAAGATTTACATTTGACGTGATCGTTGGAAGAATCTGGAAAATGTGTACAGGACCGCCACCCTGTGCAGGGCGGCGGTTACGGGACCACCGCCCTGGCTTGGGTGGTGGTCACGAGACTGCTGCCCAAGCAGGGCGGCGGTTTCATCACTGAAGACAAATATTCAAGAAAAAGGGGGGTAGAGGGAAAAAAAATCATGCGGAGGCCGAGCGGGGCATGCAGGATACAAACATATACTTGGTGGGCCTTTCTAGATTCTGAACACCTTGCAAGGAGACTTGTATCATCATTTGGGTATGTGTAACATCGTTCCGGCGGTGCAGTACCCTACAATTTCAGGTACGTATAGAAACCCATCATTTCCTTAATGATTTTGTTTCCACATGATCCTCACTTCCATCTCCATCATCTTCATGAATCCTCTTCCATAGTACAACACCTATTGATAAATAAGAGATATTGTTAGAGCTCTAAGTGTTTCTCTCTAATCATGTACTTATATTTTCAGGTAGATAAATTTCTAACAATGAGTATGAATAATAATGCATGAGAAGGAACAAGAAATAGAGTAGAAAAGAGCATGATATCCCCATCTAAGAAGTATTTACATAAGAATACCATGAAAAAGGAATCACTCAAGGATGAAAAGAAAAGGAAGGCTATTCAGAATGTACAGGTACAAAAAAATGAAAGTACAACCTCATACATATGATACATCAACATAAAAGAGGATTAACATAATATTAAGTAGTTAGATCTCAAAAAACATTACTCATGTAAGTCAAGAAGGAGAAGGGCAGCCACACAAAGCTTCAAAGGTTTATAAATCTTCATTTATACACTCAGTAATAAAGCAAAAATTTATGAACACATTCATCAAAAAGAATTCTAGATCAAGCATATCAACATTCAAGGAAGCAAGTACAACTCTAAATCAGCTAAATACATCCTAATGTATAGGAAAGTACAAAACGTATTATACAGAACCACCTAATCAAGGTACATATTTTTTGAAAGGTACAATTTCATGTATTGACATAATATGGAGCTTAATTTTCAGCCTCCAAGACAACAATACACATTTTCATATCTAAAAAATTGTATTTTACAGAGCATAAGGGTATTGTTAGTGTAGAATCACAACACCCTTGAGTTCCTACAACTAGATGAGTTGAGACTCTCAGTGTGATTGCACAACATGGAGCAGCTCTCAAAGTGTGGGACCTTGCGAGTTGAGAGAGCTCTCAGGATTAAGGCCAGTTCCTTTTCCTCTGTTCAAGTGCATACAAATAAATTGCAAAGGATCTACTCTAAAACCTACTCTATCTTACCAAAGAGACAAGGTTGAGAAGATACAAAAAATATAAACCTAAGCTAATGAGGTGATGTGCCAAAGGAATGTTAAACACTCATTTTACAAGCTAACACAGACCATAGAAATGTAATACAAACACCATGCATAGATAACCAAACTGCAATGAGAGATCAAAAGGAAACAATAAACACATGAGAGGGTCGAGAATCATCTACAAACATATATTATTTCTCCAAAAGTCAATACAGTGCATTACACTGGCTAAGAGGCTAAATCTTGCATTATAACTTGAATGGGAAGTTTAGAAACTCCAAAAATTCACTTATAGACAAGAGAAGAAGCGAGAATGCAAAAAAAAATGTCCAAATGTTTACAATGAGCTCAGACCCTTCTTTTATAGATTCATCACAGAGAGGAGGAGAGAGGTAGGAAAAAATAATTTGAAACTCAGCTACTGACCATCAATGCCCCTGTAAATCCACTCACAATCTGTCAAATCTGCCTCAATTACTTGTTTGGCGTGTAGGAGGAGGAATCGGCAAATTAGATCAAATCTGATCTGGTTGTTGGAGCAAATGGATCCTATATTAATGGAATGAAGATGCTTTCCATTTTTCCCCACCTAAATTCCTCAAAATTAAAGTTTTAGATCTCTATGATGTAGACGAGGTCGATATCTCTCCAATGGTGCCAAATTTGTTGGATTTTGGGCACTGGATCAAAAGATGTGCCCATTTTAAGTTTTTTGAATTGGATCCGTACAAGAAATGGCAGAAGCCAGTTAGTAGAACGGGTCCGCGGGCCAAAAATTAACTTTTTCCCCCTTTTGCACAAAAATACAAAAATGCAAAATTTTCCCTACAGGCCCGCAATACCTTTTTTTCAAAAAACCATCATTGGGCCTACCAGTCCGCATTTTCCATTTTGGCAAGAAGTCACTACAAGACCTGCATTTAATTTAGGCCCTTACATGTGGCTCCTTGGGCATCGGGAGAGGCATGACTCATTTTTATACTTTATGTCTCTTGGGAACGAAGCCAAAAGTTAAAATTACCTTCGGCAACCCACCTCCCTACTTTGACTTGGAATATGGCCACGTGGAGGGCTGGGACGCATTTGGCAATCGCTTTTTGATTTTTATTTTGAATTTGCATCGAGATGACACGTGGTTTCTTCCATGGGTTTGCTTTGTTCCTTTATGTTTTTTGACTAAGTCCTTTTGCTTGGCGGGGCCATACATCTGACCTAGGACATGTGGAGGCTTGGTGCTTGTCTAAGGACCTACTTTTAGATTTATCTTTGAAGATGCGTTGGGCTAACATGTGGAATTCTTACACTTATTTGAGTCTCCGCTTTGGGTCATGCCTTTGAATGTGCATCATTAAGACACATGGTGCCTTCTGCCTACACTCGTATACTTAAACGATTTGGGCCCACTTTTAGATTTGACCTCTATCGACCCCGAGCCACGTGGAGGGCTGGCGCAAGTTTGAATCTCCACCTTGGGCTACCATATTAAAATTGTGCCAAACTAACATGTAGTTCCTTCTACTTTTTTGGACTTTTGAATGGCTGAATCTATCCTTTTTTGGGTTTGGGACATGTGGAAGATCCGTGCTCATTTGAGTCTTCTTTTTGAGTTTAATCTTTGGAGATACGCCAATGAGACATGTGCTGGCTTCCGCTGATTCTTCCATACTAAGCCATTTTTGTGCTTATTCTGAATCATTCACTGATCCCAAAGGCTTCAATTTTTTCTCCATTTCTTTTCCTTTGAGCCTCTAGTTTTCCTTTGACACTGTTTTCTTCCTTCCTCGACCCTACTCCTCCATTTTAGAGCCTATCTACAACTTGTTTGTTGGATTTGAAGTGTGGGTTCATTCAACGGAACCGTTTCTTGAATTTCTTCCTACATAGAGTTGTGTTTGATCAATTTTGTCGGGGGGAAAATTGAGATAACAATTTGGTGACTCAAAGGGGCATCTTCCTACTAGATGAAGAGATCAGTTGCCTTGTAGTATCCATTGGGCATAGAGTCGTGGTTGGTGGCCTGACATTGGTCATGTTCTTCTAAAAATGGAAGTTTTGGGACTTGATTTTAGTTTCTTTGTATTTGTTCTATTAGAAAGTGAGAAAATGTTATGGAAACTATGGGTCTCTCTGTTACAAAATGTTGAAGGGCCTAGCGCATTCTCCTGGAGGCACATTGAATTGTATAAAAATGCAAATCTGGAGCAACAAAAAACTTGTGCCACAACACTTAGGAAACAAAACCTAAGCTACAACAAAACAATGTGCATACGCACTTAGGGAAATTAAAATTCTATGATAATATTTACAAGGGTGGAACCTTCCCTTTTAGTAGAAATGTTTGAGATGGATCCCGTTCACTGGGATCTGCAACTCTTTGCCATCCAATTTAGCCAGCTGGAAAACATTGCTACTCTTGCACCTTGTGATCATGTAAGGGCCACTCCAAATGGCATCAAATTTGGAATGCTTTCCTGGCCTTTCCCAATCTGCATCCCACTTTAAAACTAAGTCCCCTTCTTGAAAGGTCCTCATTCTTTCTTTCTTATAAAAGTTCTTCTTGATCAATGTTTGATCCTTTTCCATGCTCTACATTACATACTCTCTTACTTCTCCTACTTCCATTAGCTCTACATACCTGATTGCCATGGGTTCAAACTCGGCTAGCTCTAACTATTTTATGAGCTCCAAAGTGGGAAACTCTAATGATATGGGCAATACTGCCTCTTTTCCATATAACAAGCTTGTATGGGGAGCTTCCTGTGGATCTTTTGGATGTGATCCTATCAGCCCATAGAGCTGATTTGAGCCTTGTATGCCAAGTTCTCTGATTTTCATCAAGATTCCTTTTGATAATCCTTAATAGGTTCTTGTTTGTGGACTCTGCTTGGCCATTACCTTGAGGGTAATAGTTTGATGAAGTGTTGAGGTATACACCATTTTTGACATCCCATTCAGTGATCCTTGTACCCAGGAATGCCAATGCATTATCTGATATAATAGTGGCAGGGACTCCAAACCTGGTGGCTATCCCTTCATAGAAATCCAAGATGTTGGATTCATTTGCTTCTTTTAGTTCCACCACTTCAATCCACTTGGTGAAATAATTTGTTATTGTAAGTATTCACTTGTGGCCCTGTCTTGAGTTTGGGTTAATCACTTCAATGAAGTCTAAACCCCATTGCATGAATGGATGATCCACTGAAATTGAATGAAGGGGAAGGGCTGTTAATTTATCCTTCCCTATGAAGAATGCACACTTCTTACATTTCTTGATCCATGAGTAGCAGTCTCTGAACACTGTAGACCAATAATAACCAGCTTTCATGATCTTGAGAGTTGTTACTCGAGGAGAAAAATGACCTCCTGCTTCTCCATCATGGAACTCATGAAACACCTTCTCAATTTGGTTTGTCCTAATGCACCTCAATAGAACACTATTTATATCCTTCTTAAACAAAACACCACTAACAAGAATATATGGGATGGATTGTATTCTGAAGTATCTCCTTTTTGCATTGTTCCATTCTAAAGGGCACAAAAATGTTTGGAGATAATGCACCAAGGATTCAGTCCAACATGGAATAGGTGCATCATTAGTTGGTTGCTCTTGATCATTCTATAATAGTAGGACAACCTCTTTTTCATCCACTGACTCAATTGTTGCTTGGAAGTGAGATGTTCACACAGACCCTTGCCACGAACCAGTTTGTTCACCTTAATCTCAATGTCATATTCCATTACTTGAGTGATCCAACCTACTCTCTTCTCATTCAAGTCCTTGTTCAGGAGAAAATCCTTGACACCAACATGAGATACTAGTAGTTGAATCTTATTGTTTGAGACCAAGTGTCTGAACTTCTTCAAGCTCCTAATAACAGCAAGGACATGTTTTTCAATGAAAGAGTACTTTACCTCGTAGTCCTCCAAGCTCTGACTGAAGAAGGCTATGGGTTATTCTGAATCCTCCTTGCTGGTCTAGACTAAGACGACTGAGATGGTTTCTGACCCTCCAAAAGCATACAACATGAAGTATTTTGAGAAGTATGGGTTAATGAGAGTTGGGGGTTATGATATTGTGAGCTTGATGGCCTCAAAACTCTCTTTTCCTTCTACTGTCCATTTAAATGCAAGACTCTTCTTTAACATCATTTTTAAAGGCTTCACAAGAGTGGAAAAATCAGGTACAAACCTGTGAACAAAGTTTATCCTCCCCAAGAAGCTTTGGAGAGAATTTTTGTGTTGTGGTAATGGAAGTGTCTTGATGGCTTCAACTCTTTCAGGATCAACTACCAACCCCTCTCTTGAGACAATGTGTCCAAACGATTTCCCCTCATGTGCCAATAGCACACACTTCTTTGGGTTTAAGGACACTACGAACCTTCTACATCTCTGGTATACCTATCTGAGGTGGAAGAGATGGTCTGCAGCATTCTTTGAGAAGACAGTGATATCATCTAGATACATCAGGACAATATTATTAATTAAGTCTTTGAATGCCATGTCCATAGCTCGCTGAAATATTGCTCTAACATTTGATAGTCCAAATGGTATCTTCTTATAAGCATATGTCCCCCATTTGGTGGTGAAGGCTATCTTAAAATGATCTTCCTCTTTCAACATTATCTTGTTATAGCTTGAGTATCCATCTAGAAATGAAAACCTCTCAAAGCTAGCTACAACCTGTAATATTTGTTCCATTGATGGAAGTAGATAGTGATCCTTGAGTGATGCCCTGTTTAGATCATGAAAGTCCACACATATCTTGAATTATCCATTTATTTTCCTCATGGGCACCAAGTTTACAACCCATCTTGATTTCTTGATAGGGAAGATGATGTTTCCCTCAATTAGCGTGTTCAATTATTTTCTCATGAGAGTCTCAATGTGAGGATTTACGGGCCTTTGCTTCTATCTGAAAGGATTAGATCCTGGATCCAGCTTGATAGTGTAATGTACCATCTTTGGGTTGAAACCTCTTAAATATTTATAAGTCTAGGAAAAGACATCTGGGAATTCTTGACAAATTTGAATAAACACATATTTTTATTGTTGAGTGCTTACCTTTCCAATTTGTAACGTTTTTCCTTATTCTATGAAAATGGGCTCTGAATCTTCACCCTTTACCTGAATGTTTGCCTTCTCCTTTTAGAATTGGTCATTTGGGTTGAAGATTGATTCCGAAGTGACAAAAATATTTGGTAGTTTTTTGGTCCTCAGCTACACCACTTGATCACCATACTATTGCTCTATTTTGTCTTGGTTCATGGAGGAGAACTCAACTTCTTCTTGTAGAAAGTTGACAATTTGCTGATCATTATCAAAGACCTGCCAACTTGTGTTGTTGTCTGGGATGGTTGGCCTCACTATCGACATGACAAGGGGTTGATACTTATCATTCTTGATACTCTCCACAACATCAAATGCTGCCCCAATTGCTACCAATCGGTCTTTCACTTCATTCTTCTTCCTCAGGATGGAATTGATGTTGAATGCTTCAAATTCATCGATGAGGTCCCATACCCGGTTCTTAATAGCTCTTCAGCAAATCATTCTTGGAAGCATTTTGTCCTCAGACTTGATTTGTAACTACCTCACTGTCGCCAAACACTTGCAAGTTTCTTATCCCTCTTCTTCTTGCCCAATGCAGTCCATTAACCAAAGCTTCATATTCTGATGTGTTGTTTGAGAAAGAAAATTGGAAGTGGAAACTGAGTAATACTTCATACCTTGGGGGGAAACAAGAATAGCTCATCCTCTAGCTCCTTGTCTACTTCTTGAGACATCAAAGAACAACTGTCATACCTTATTATCATCTATGTGGTTTGGCTTAATGATGTCAAGAAGAGGATGATTATCCTCATGCAAATAGTAGAATCCTAGCTCATATTCCTCTATCTCTTTATAGGGGTCAAAAGCATGCCTCTTATTCTCCCACTCATCGAGGTTCAAGTCTGGAATACACCCCACCTTGGTATCTGCTTCACAAGTTCTTGGGAAATCCTCTTGATCAAAGGTTGAAGAATTGGATTTGATCGGGCTGGGTATATAAGACTCAATATGGTAATCTGCATTAGGCTCAGATCTAATTGTATCCTTAGCTTCATACCTTGTTCTAAAAACCATGTGTGACCAATCAGTAGACAGATAGCCTCTGATCTTAGTAGTGAAGTCTCTCGACAAACACAATGAAAAATGTGGTGGCAAGTCTATGACTGATACATTTTGTAATATAGTCACATTGGGGTAGGAGTGCAGTGTGAGGATTAAATATTTGATGACTCCAACTATCATTATCATTGTCCCATCTAATTACACTACACCCTTGGAGATGACTTCGTATTGAAGTCCTAGTTGATCAGCTATTTGTTTTGGCATTATAGAGCTACTTGTCCCCAAATCAATCATGTAATTATGTACCAGTTTGTCTCTAATGATTAATGAAAAATAAAGCAGAGGGGGCTTCTAATTCTTACCTTGTTGTCCTCCATGGTTTCCCTCAGGCCGAACTGCATTGGAAAATACTTTCTCTTACTGGTTAGGGGGCCGATTTGAGCTTGACCAATTGGCCATAGCAGTCTACAACAGATATCTCTATCCTAGAATGGCCAATGACTCCCACATTGAAATGTTCACATTTGTCTTCTTCATGTTTTCAATGATGTTAAATGAGCTATCCCTTTTTTGCCTCTTTCCTAGTAAATTTTTCTCTTGCACATGGGTCATTGCAACTGGTGCTTAAGTGGGTTTGGAAGGTCACTTGGGATGACTCTACATATTGGTAGTTACATTCTGAGTGCCAATACCTTGTGGAATGATTGAGGGTTGAGGATTACCTAAGTTTGGTGAATGTCCCTCTCCCATATTCCTCTTCTTGGACTGTGTATTGGCAGCTATACTTTGAGAAGGGTCTTGATTCATACCATAGAAATATTCATCCTGCCAATTGAAAAGAATAGTTTCACTTGGAGATGCCTCTTGCTGAGTTTCTTGCTGTTGATTTTCCTCTTGACTAGACTCTTGTGACACAATAGTGGTCTGTACCATCAAGGCCTAGTTTAGTGCACCATTAGAAACATTGATTGGTAATGGGGCTGATTGCAAGGGAAACACCAATTATAGTCTTGTGTCATGTTGTTTTGTGCTGGAACCAAGGCCCTTGATGTTGAATCTATGTTTGGATCATATGACCGGAAAGGCCTAATAGCTTCAGGTTAACCTTGGTTTTGGTTTTGATTTGCAACCTAAGCTGGTGGTCTATTTTGTTCATATGGGGGCATATCTTGATACTGAGTCTCAGGCTGATATGGCCTAGAACTCTGAGCTTACTACCTTTTGATAGTCACTAGCTCATTCCCTAGTTTCTGCAGTTGTTTCATAACTTCTTGAAGTTCTAGAAGATGAGGTGGAGGACTCAACTGAACTCTAATTCCTAGGATTATGTATAGGAGCTAATGTGGGTGTCTGACTAGTGCTTGGATCTCCTAGTTCTGGGTATAGAGGCATGGGTGTCCTAGGAGCAAGTTTTCCAGATTGAATTAGACAATTTTCATCTCTAATGGAAATCTTATAGTTTGTAGGTAAGGTGGTGCCTCCCATTGATTGAATCATTAAGGAAATATAAGAATTTAGATCTCTAAGAAAGTATAAGAAATCACCTTCATCTGTGGGCCTTATAGCCAATGGAATCCTGTCCCATGTCCTATAGAATCTGAAGTTGAAATCTATCAGCTGCTCATTAGGTGCCCTCTTGATGGTTTTCAAATGCTCCAACAAGGATAGATTATCTCCCTTCTCTCAAAATTAGTTGTGGAGAGCTCTGCAAAGATGGTCCCAAGTCTTAATAGAGCCAGCTCTTAGGCTCCTGAACCATCATGAATTTTTACCTTTGAGTGATGAAGCTAAAAACATGACTACAATGTCCATTTCAGTGATCTCGTGAATTACACAGACATTTGCAATGTCTTAAATGTGGACACTATGATAATTCTGGTTCTCTCCAGTGAAATATGAAATGCTCTTTAATGCTGCAATCAAGACTGGATTTTGTGCATTGAGAGTGAGTGGGTTGCTACCAAGAAGTCGACATAGGGGTTGGATGGTTGTGCCATTATGATTGGCCCTTGTTGATTGAATGAATGACCTATTAGGTGGAGGTGTTGACAAGGTTCTGTTTGGTAGAGATAGAGACCTTTGGGATCTTCTCCCCTCTCTCCCTCTATCTTAGGATAAGTGCAAATAAACAAATAGTCCCTCCTCTCTGGTCCTTGAACTTGTTTGTATTCTTCTCATGAACTTGAAAAGCTTGGACCGTTGAAACCAATGGATTCTATCTCTTTGGGAGTCACCAGATGTGTATTTTCAGAGCTTGTTAAAAGCTTAAAACTTGCAACAAGTGCACATCAGTCTTGTTGTGATAAAAATGGAGACTTCTTGTCCCACCAGGTTTGCCAAAAATGGTAGTGCGGAATCATAGCACCCCTAAGTGCCTATAATGAGATTATTTGAGACTCTCAGTGTGATTACACAACATGGAGCATCTCTCAAATTGTGGGAACTTGTAAGTTGAGAGAGATCTCCAGATTAAGGTCGGTTCCTATTCCTCTGTTCAGATGCATACAAATAGATTGCAGAGGATCTACTCCAAGAACTACTTTATCTTACAAAGGAGACAAGGCTGAGAAGATACAAAAATTATAAACCTAAGCTAATGAGGCGATGCACCAAAGGAATGTTAAACACTGTATTTACAAGCTAACACAGACCATAGAACTATAATGCAAATGCCATGCACAGATAACTAAACTGTAATGACATATTAGAAGGCAACAATAAACACATGAGAGGGTTGAGAATCATCCACAGACATATATTACTGCTCCAAAAGTGAATACAGTGCATTACAGTGGCCAAGAGGCTAAATCTTTCATTATAACTTGAATAGGAGGTTTGGAAACTCCACAAATTTGCTTATAGACAAGGGAAGAAAGGAGAGTGTAAAACAAAAATGTCCTTGCTTATAGACAAGGGAAGAAAGGAGAGTGTAAAACAAAAATGTCCAACTGTTTACAATGAGCCCAGACCCTTATTTTATAGATTCATCACAGAGATGAGGAGAGAGGTGGGAAAACTAATTTGAAACTCAGCTACTGAACATTAATGCTTCTGTAAATCTACCCACAATCTATCAAATCTACCTCAATTACTTGTTCAGCGTGTTGAAGGAGGAAGAATTGGCGGATTAGATGAAATTTGACTTGGTTGTTGGAGTAAATGGATCCTATATTAATGGCACGAAGACACTTTCCATTTTTCCACACCTAACTTGTTTAAAATTCAAGTTTTAGATCTGAGTGATGTAGATGAGGTCGATATCTCTCCAATGGTGCCAAATTTGTTGGATTTCGGGCACTGGATAAGAAGATATGCCCATTTTAAGTTTTTTGAATTGGGTCCATACAAAAAATGGTGGAAAGAAGTTAGCAGAATGGTTCTGCGGGCCCGAAATTCACTTTGCGCCCCTTTTGCACAAAAATACAAAAATGTAAAATTTTCCCTACAGCCCCGCAATACCTTTTTGTCCAAAAGCCATCCTCCATCCCATCAGTCTGCATTTTCCGTTTGGGCAAGAACTCACTACAAGGCCCACATTTAATTTAGGCCTTACACGTGGATCCTTGGGCATCAACGGAGGCATGACTCATTTTTATACTTTATGACTCTTGGGAATGAAGCCAAAAGTTAAAATTACCTCCGATGACCTGCATCCCCGCTTCGACTTGGAATATGGCCACGTGGAGGGATGGTACGCATTTGGGGACCACTTTTGACTTTTGCATTTGAAGTTGCGTCAGGCTGACATGTGGCTTCTTCCACGGCTTTGCTTTGTTCCTTTATGTTTTTTCACTAAGTCCTTTTACTTGGCGGGGCTGTATATCTGACCTGGGACACGTGGAGGCTGAGCAGTTGTCTAAGGACGCATTTTTAGATTTATCTTTAAAGATGCGCCAGGCTGACACGTGGAAGCCTTGCACTCATTTGAGTCTCCACTTTGGGTTGCGCCTTTAAATGTGCACCATCAAGACACATGGCGCCTTTAGCCTGCACTCTTATACTTAACCGATTTGGGCCTGCTTTTAGATTTGACCTCTATTGAACCCTAGTCACGTGGAGGGATGGCACAAGTTTGAATCTCTGCCTTGGGCTCTCATCTTTAAATTACGCCAAGCTAACACATGGTTCCTTCCACTTGTTTGGAATTTTCAACGGTCAACTCTATCTTTTTTCAGGCCTAGGACATGTGGAAGATCCGCGTTCATTTGAGTTTGCTTTTTGAATTTAATCTTTGGAGATGCACCAATGAGGCATGTGGAGGCTTCCACTGATTCTTCCATACTTAGCCCTTTTTGGGCTCATTCTGAATCATTTCCAGAGCCTGAAGGCTTAATTTTTTTCTCCATTTCTTTTCCTTTGATCCTCTAGTTTTGCTTCGACATCATTTTCTTCCTTCCCTGACCCTGCTCCTCCATTTTAGAGCCCGTCTGCAACCTATTTATTGGATTTGAAGCATGGGTTCGTTCGACAAAACTATTTCTTGAATTTATTCCTACACAAAGTCGGGTTTGATTAATTTTTTCGAGGGAAAAATTGAGATAACATGTATGCTTCAGCTTCATAATTAAAGAATTGCAAATTTATAGTTCTAATTATGGTTGAATAATATGTAAGAGCATCAAGGATTAATGAGAAATCTGATGTACACAGTTGTAAAATTTTCTTTCTGCTAGAGCTTACACTGTATATTCTTCAGGTACTGTTAAGTTTTGTTATCTGAGACATAGAACAATCAAATGTGAAGGAAATTTACATTTGCATATAACCACAGATTCCATCAAAGAAGAATATATTTTGAAAGTGAATGTGGACCTCAACTTACAACTATGCATAAACTACATATGAAAAGGACATCTATTTTTCTATAATATTGTAAAGCTTTCATGATTTCAGAGGATTAATTTAAAAGATATCAGAGAATGAAATCCATATGCATTATTATCCAATATCAATTCAAAAGACACATGATGTAAGAAATTGATTTTCTTTCCCTACAAGTAGGTTGATTTCTAGAAAAGGAATAATTTTAGATCCTATAAGTTCCGCTATTATCCAGGCAACATTTATACTACAAGAGTGTTCTTTTTTAAGCTACAGAATAAAAAAATAAAGATGAGTCTCAATTTAGGAGAAGCCATGCAATGGAACCCTAAAAAGGTGTTTCACAGACCTTTATAATAGAAATTTTGTAAGGGTTCTGGAAGCCAGAAAAATTATAGGAGCAAAGTATGTTTTTCTCATAAAATGTAAAGTGGGGAAATACATAGAATCACAACATTTGTAGATCCAAGCAGTGTAAAATAGCTCAGTCTAGGAGTCACGACATTATTAGGTTTCAAATCTATACCATTGCATACAAATGACAACAAGAAATACAACTATGCATAGCCCAAATAATAAAAGGGTAGTTTTGAATTATTTTTAAAAAAATATAACATGTCAGAATAATTTTTTTACAAATAGCTAGCAAAAATAATACCAAAAGCTCAAGGTATAGAGAAAACCCATTAATGGGTATTACAAAGATTAATACATTCAGGATAAAATATAAATATATAGTCACTAGCTCGAAAGGAATGTAACAACTAGCTAGGAAAGGGAGTTCATGAGCCTTAATACAGTAGAAATGCAAAAGGGTTTCTTCCAGTATAGTCACAAATCGACACATTTGAAACCCATAAGCAGTCATGGCTAGGAAGAGGATCAAAAATTTAAAAACCCATATTACAAACTTAGAGGGGGCATAGATTAACAAATGGAGAGAAAATAAAGAAACCCCAGGAGCCAAATTAATGGTAGCCAGCCACCTAAGTAGAAAGCATAGAAGAGCATCGATAATTGATCCATCAATACAAAGGGGAAAAAATAGCTCATTACCACAAAATGATGGAAACCCAGATATCAAAAGACGGAGCTTTATTTTTAAAACAACAAGCCCATTAAATAAATCTATGGAAAAATGGAACTACAAGGGAAAAAAAACTCATATCTAGCAACCAACTCTATGGCCCATTTTTTTAGGGTTTCAACAGATCAAGCTCCAGCTTCTTAGAAGTATGGAAAACTTACCAACTCCTAGAAATGGTGGCCACGTAGAGAATGGTAACCAGAGCTCCAACACGAGTCATTGAAAACCATGGTCGAGTAAAAAAATGCACAAAACCATCAAACATATGATAGTAAGGAAGAAATCACATTCCAAACCGAATTCAACTAGTCCACTGCCAAGCCATTGGCTAATGGAATGCGGTACATATCTTTAGATCATGGAGCCACCAAAGGGAAATTACATCCACAGTCCTAGGAATATTTATAAAATTTGTGGAGAACAAGGAAGTCGGCCATGGCAGAAAAACATGGCCTGCTCCAGGAAAGAACACATCACACAAATTGTTTTGAGACAAATCCCACAAGGTACCACCCAGATGGGGATTGAATATATCTCCAAAGCTATAAATGGCACTACCATAGAAAAAAAATCCACAGTCGTCATGGTTTAACTTTGCATAGTTTCTGGAGGCTTCCAGCAAATTCACCAAGTTTCAAAATACCAAAATGATCAAGTGAAGTGCACTTAGGGTTCAATCCCTAACCATTGTAAAAACCAAGGAAGTATTAACCATAGTCCACTAAACCTGAGTCTACCTTGGTTCATGCCTACATCATTAAGTGGGATTTGGAATAATGTTGTGGTCCATTCAATGCATGTAATGGATTAATTGATTATTGACTAGGACTAATCATATGGGCCAATAACATGACCAATAAACACATGCATGTCATCCATAATAGGGAAGGAGAAAAAAGAGTGGTTTTTGCGAGAATAAGACAAAATTAAGCCAACGAGACTATGCATGTCAAGTCAAAGTGAATGGACCAAAATTCATGCAAGTGGCAAAAGCACTTTTACATAAGAGGACAAAATTCCTTTTGGGCTAATAATACATGCTAAAACCTTTTCCTTCCAAATAGTCCGTACATTAGCCAAGGTGAAGGAAAAGCAGAGTTAACCACAGTTTGATTGAAGTGGAAAGTGAGTTAAAGACTATTATTAGCCATTGTATTATTTTAAATTGTATTTTTGTAAAGGCTAAAGTTATGCATGTACGGCAGGGGCTATTGTTAGCATTGGATATTGTGGGAGTACTTTGGACTGATATTTTTTCTATATATTGTACATGGCTTTCACAAGTATAGGGGGGATAATTTTTTACAGACTTACATTGCCATATTTTTTTACTATGTCTTAAGTGAGAATAAAGATTGAAATTCCTTCATTGTCAAAACTTCTTCAATGTGTTGGCAGATATCTTATAGCGTGTTTAGTGAAATTTTACTTTCCTTGCATGCTCATAAATTTGGACATCCTTTGTTGAGCTATTTTATTAGTTTTACAATTCCTTTAATTGTGTATGAGCATCTTTTGGGTTCAAAACTTGTTAAATAAGCATTCAAAGTGAATAAGTAGTCAATTATTAGTTTTAAGTGTGCTTTGTGCAAGCACAAGCCCAATAAAAAGTTAGTGCATCACCTTTTACAAGCTTTCAGTTTTAGATTTTCCTAACCCTCAACCTAGAAATTTTTAATAAATTAGTGATCCATCAAGCGAGCCAGCCATCTCTAAAGGTTCACCTCAGTTCGAGATGCCCAAAACTCAGAGGATATCCCATTGTACTGGCCAAATTTAGATTCAGATTGTCATCCAGCACAGAGGTGTACTTTAGATCAATAACAATGCAAGCCTCAAAGGACTAGTGCACGACCTTGGTTAATATGGGATCAACAACATACATGAAAAATTGGGCCTTAAAAAATCAAACACAGTTTTCAACTTGCTTTCAATTCATTCCAAAATTGCTTAGAACTTCACAATTGAAAAAAATCTTAGTATCCCCCTCCAATGATTGACCAAAAATGGTCAACATCTTTGGTGAATCTGCTAGTTTGTTTTCTTGCTAACTAGTTAGAACCCCTTAAAATGGCTATTTCAGCCATGAACATTAACTAAAAACCTGTACCAAGCCTGAACATGCATGCCAAAAGTTGCATAATGTTGATAAAGAATGGAAATATCCTCTAATAAAACTTGAAAACAGTAGTAACAAAAATGTGCAGAATTGCACTTGGAGTAAAGAAACACACCTATAATACTAAAAGTGCATACATGATTCAAGGTGAAACATGCAGAGTGTGTGGAAGCACTTATTCTTCATAAAATAAACCTACACTAACCTAATCTAACTATCTGAAAATGAAGCTAAATGAATCCTAACACAGGTTGCGAAAAATAGCTTCCCTTTCTCAAAAAACGAGGCCATGAGCTCGACTTCAAAAACAAATCACATGACAAGACTAGGAATAAGATTTGTATCTTTAATTTTCTCTACATACCATTCCAAAAGATTAAGCATACCTCTATTTGATCTGCAAGTTGTTCTGATAAGTATTTAGGATGATTCTTGAGAAGTTGAAGCTCATCTTTATGATCTAATTCAAGAATAACTACTAATATTTCTGATTTTGACTCCAAATTAGCCAAATATATAATCAAACAAGGTCTTCCCATGGCTAGTAAAATACTCTTTGTGATTTGTATTATTTCAATAATTTCCTTTCCAATTTCGAGCACATTCTGAAACTAAGTAAGAATCTAATTTGTTTCTTTAAATTATAGTACCCTTTCCATCATGTCTAGTTTATCAATGATGTCAATCTCCTAGACCTTGTCCTAATCCACCATGCACGTAAAAATCTCAAAATCTAAGCATGCATAAATCTCCAAGCATCCAACATAATACAAATCTTTACATTCAGTTACATCATTCTGATCGGTTTGCAACTCTAAATCCTTTACCATGTCACTATTCTCATCATCATCCACTAGAAAAACATTTGTTAAGCTAAAAACATGTTGTTCTTCGTCATATGGAAGCTCTAAAACTGTTGATTTCTCTTGATATTGGAGCTAAGAGCTGTCTTTTGATTTTGCAAGCTGAGATACATCAGTAACTTCAGTGAATATTGTGCCATCGTGCACACTACACTCAAAACACAAATATTGTTTATCATCTCCCTCTCATGCTTTCTCCTCTACAAGTTCAAACTTCACCTCTTCCATGCATCCTTTCTCCAACTGTGGAATATGGTCAAACTGAAACTTGGAGACACATTGCTACAATTTTGTATGAATTCCAGCCTATTGGTTTCTTCAATTGGTTGCTCCTCCTAACTTATTTTCTAATCGTTACCTTCTTGAATCAGAATTATGGATGAAGGAGGGGTGGGATGCATCTCAACTTCATTTTGTAATTTTTTTTCAAAGGGATGGGGTTTAGAATCTAATTTTATTTGAAAGGGACAATAATTGCAGCATCTAAGAAACTAGGAAATTGATAAGTAAGATGACTTGGTTGACTAGGAATAGGTATTGGATTATGATAAGGAATGTAAATGGGAGCATCCCATTGATAAGTTTCATGTTCCTTGACCTTGTTTTCCTCTAATGCATGTAAATGTTCCAATCGTTCCATGAGTACCTGATACTCTTACCGCAACTTCTGAAGCTTGCTATCAAACTCATCATTAGGCATGCAATTACTCTCATATCCTGTATAATCTACATAACCTGTAGCATATATTTGTTCCTAAACATCATAATGGTTATAAGGATGCCCATATTGATTGGAAAATATTTGATCATAGGGATATGGATTATGATAAGTGTTGTAATAATGATCTGGTGGAGGATATTGGTAAAATGGAGGTGGATCTGGATGGTTCAACTCTTGTAAGAAGGAATCCCACCGAGGAATTGACATCATGATTTCATGATCTCATAAAAGATGGAAAATATGAAAAAAGGTCTGCTAAAATGAAACTAAGTTGTTTGGACCAGAAATATGATCATATCTATATAGAAAATTACCTCCATAAGGCTGAAATTTTACCAAGGACAAATCAAACCAGGAAAAACTATGGAAATTTGAATTTGATGTCCCACCGGGCGTGCCAAAAAAAAATTGAATTATTTTCAAAATAATATAAGAGGTCAGAATAAATTCCATAAATAGCTAGCAAACATCATACCAAAATATCGAGCTATAGAATAAACCCATTAATGGGTATTACAAAGATTAATACATCTAAGAAAAAATATAAATCTACAGTCAGCATCTCAAAATTAGCGTAACAGTTAGCTAGGAAAGGGAGCTCGTGAACCTTAATACGACAACAATGCAAAAGGGTTTCTTCCCATATACTAAAAAATTGACACAATGGAAACTCATAAACGTCCATGGTTGGACAGAGGATCAAAAATGCATAAACCCCTATTCTAAAATCAGAGGGGGTATAAAATAGTAAATGGAGAGAAAACAAAGAAATCCCAAGAACCAAATTAATGATAGCCACCTAAGTAAAAAATGTAGAAGATCACAGCTAATCGAGCCATCAATACAAGGGGAAAATAGCAGCTCATTGCTACAAAACGATGGCAACCCAGATATCAAAAGATAGAGCTTTATCTTTAAAATAGCAATCCCATTAAATAAATCTATGACAAAATAGAACTGCAAGGTAGAGAATACTGTGATCTAGCAACCAATTTCACAACCCAATTTTTTGGGTTTTAACATATCAATCTCGATCTTCTTAGAAGTAGGGATAACTTACCAGCACCAAGCAAATGGTAGTCACGCAAAGAATGGAAACCAGAGTTCCAACACGAGTCATTTAAAACCATGGGTGAGTAAACAAATTTAAGAAACCCTCAAGCGTATGAAAACAAGGTAGAACTTAAGCTTTGAACCAAACTGAACTTATCCACCACCAAGCCATTGGTTAATGGAGCGCAACAAAGATGTCTAGATCATAGAGCCATCAAAGAAGAGGTTGAGTTCTCAACTAGGAATCAAGATAAATTAGAGCAGACGTATAGGGATTATGTAGTGTAGTTGCATACAAACAATCTCCCAAAAGGCTTAGTGATATTAGTGTCAATATTCAATACCAACGACTAATTCTAGAAAGAGAAATCAAATATCCAAGTCAAAGGAGAATATTTGGAACCTATCTCAATTGGAAAAGGTAAAACCCTCCAAATTGGCAAAATAAGCACTAAGAAAGAAAAATCAGATTCCATACAACTTTTTGAAGAGTTCCCAGATGTCTTCTCTTGGAGCTATGAGAACCTAAAATGTTTTCCTAAGTTAGCACAACATACAATTGAACTAGATCCAGAGGCTAAGCCTATCAGGAAAAAAGAATGGTCGGTCAACCCACACATTGAGCCTCTCATGAAGAAAGAGTTGAATAAGTTGAAGCATTATATTTCCAATTAAATACTCAAGTTGGGTTGAAAACATGGTACCAGTTAGGAAAAGAAATGGAGAAATCAGGTTGTGTGTGAAATTTTGGGACTTAAACAGAGCATGTCTCAAAGAACACTATCCACTCCCATCAATGGAGAAAATCTTGCAGGTAGTAGCCGATTCAGAAAGATTCTCTCTCCTAGATGGATACTCGGGCTACAATCAGATAATGGTGAAAGAGGAAGACCAATTCAAAATAGCTTTCACCACCAAATGGGGCACCTATTCCTACAGGAAGATGTCATTCAGATTTTCAAACGATGGAGCAACATTTCAACGAGCAATGGACATGGCATTCAAGGGGTTGATAAACAAGATAGTCCTTGTTTATTTAGATGACATCACTATGTTTTCTAAGGATGCAAAAAGTCACATCTTTCATCTTAGACAGGTATTTCAAAGGTGCAGGAAATTCGGAGTTTCCCTAAACCTGAAAAAATGCATATTCCTAGCCCACGAAGGAAACTTCTAGGCCACATTTTATCAAAGGAGGGACTGACAATTGATTCATAGAGAGTTGAAGAAATTTTAGCATTGTCATTGCCAAGTCATAAAAAAGCTCTCCAGAGCTTCTTAGGGAGGATAAAATTTTTCCGCGAATTTGTACCATATTTTGCCACTCTTGTCAAGACAATAACGCTAATGTTAAAAAAATCATGGCATTTAACTGGACAATGGAGGGAAAGGAAAGTTTTGAGGCTATCAAGGAAGCTATATCTCAAGCTCCAACTCTCATAAATATAGACTTTTTCAAGGATTTCCTACTCTATTCCTTTAGAGGTTCGGACACAATCTCCACAATCTTGGTGCAGCAGAACAAAGAGGGATCTAAGCAACCAATTTCCTTATTTAGTCAAGGTTTGGAAGAATATGAAGTTAGGTACTCCTTCATCAAGAAATTTGTAAAATTAAATTATTTGGAAATCTTGTCAATGTCTTATTAATTATTTGATGCATTTGAATACAAAAAAAGACTTGTAAAATTATGTTTAAATACATGTCTTACAACCCAAGTTGGGTATTCCTCTTTAGTGCATCTTGGAATTATTTCTACACCTCTATAAATCACCATTTAATTAAAAAATAACGGTTTATTTCTTAGTTGGCTTGGTATGCAGGAACATATAAATCCCAATAGATTATGATTCGTATGCCAATAGGTGTGATGCCACATTGGAAGTGGCCCTTTTACTATCATAGTGTTTGATTGGTTGTGGGTTAGATATGTTTTGTTTCTCAACTTTCTCATATCCTCCTTTGTGGATTCAGAAAATCCTTGTAAATTACCTTAAATACATACTTTACCATCCATTTCAGATATTTTGTTTTATTAAATCGTGGAATTACTTCTACGAATAAAATTATCTATTCAATTAAAAATTAATCCCGCATTGATAGGTTGGTTCAGTTGACTTCATCCATGGTAATATATAAACTCTAATATAACAAGATCCTTTGCGACTTCTAAAGGTGACACCAGCATAAAAATGATCTTTTTATGAACAAAAATGCTGATTAACTGTGGGATATATATGTTCGATTGCTTGACCTTCCAAACATTACAATACTAATCAAATATAATTCAGAGATATATGCTTAGCGAAATAATGATAGTTAATTTTTTTTATTTTTTAATAATTGAATATACGTTAGTTATACAATAAATATACACCTCGACATTAAATTAACCTTGACTTTAACACATTAACAATTTTAACGCATAACATGGGAGAGGACATAAAAAATTTATGAGATATGTATCCATGAGATTTGAACTCGAGTAACATTATTAATTTTTTAAAAAAAATCTTAAAGATAATATATCCAGATCTGGACAGATAATGTGTCTTGACAGATAAGGAAGTAAGGTGGAACGTTCCTTTATCAACCTGAAAAGAATGACAGACATATGCAGTGAATTCATTCGGATGATTGATAGACGCGGCCAAGGAAAGCATTTGGAAAGTATTGAGAAAAAGACTTTACAGCTGCAATTGTCAATCGACCAAAGACTTCATGAGAAGAGAGACAAATCTGTAATTTCACATTTTCTAACGAAAAAAACCCAAAATGCTAAACGTGCGTCAAGTCACATATAAGTGGCAAAACCATTCCTGTAGATTAATACTTTTGTCGAAGTCTTAACTTCCTACCTCTCAATTCCTGTTTCCTTCCAAAGACTGAATACTCTCACGACTAGATGAATTAAATTTTATGATGTGTATTATAAGATAGATGTTGTGCCAATTAAAAAAATATATTTTCTTCCAAATAAATAAAATACATTTTAATGGTTGAAATGTCTAAATGTGCTAACATATTAATGCATAAATTAATACACAATTAGGTGTAAGGTTGACCACAACCCCACAAAATTTAACAAATCAATATTAAGGGCCAAAAAAAGTCAAGAACATAAACAATTTTTTCATATAATATTATTACTAGAAAATGTTTATGAGTTATGAGTTATTAAAGTAAGTAAAATTTAACAAATCAATATGAAGGGCCAAAAAAGTCAAGAACATAAACAATTTTTTCATATAATATTATTATTAGAAAATGTTTATGAGTTATTAAAGTAAGTAAATATAATATACATGTATAAAATCAAAGGTCAATAAATATGTTAAATTATAGTAATGTGTAAGGATTTATTTATATACACAATCAAAACAAGTTCACTCATGTATATTTTATTATAAAACTTAAAATAGTAAATTTAATATATTCATTAAAATGCAGCAAGAAAGAAGGCCCCCATTTAAATGTCATGGTTAAAATAAATTTACTATTTGCACAAATCCTAAAATAACAAATTTTATGTTCGAAACTTTTACAAATTAAAGTGTATATATAATATAATGTGGCTAAAATAACAAATCTTAAAGTTGAGTGGACCCTTGTTTTTCTTTCACGGGCACAACATGAGACTCCTCCACTCCACTCCATGATACAATTGTAGGATGCCTATCAACATCAATACCAAAAGACGTTTTCCAAATAAAAATGTAAGTGGAAAATTTGAGCATGTAGCAATTACAATTAATTTGATCATTGATGTAGGGAGTAATTACAACAGAAACTTCATATTTGTTTTCATATAATAATTACAATCTGGTAATAATTCCTAATTTAAATTTAGAAACTAAAATAAGTTTCTGAGAATAATGAATTTATTAAACTCAGAATCCACACGTTGTCTTTGTTTTTTTCTAAAAACATATAAGTTTCTAATTTCAATGATATTGTGATTGTATTTATTTTCATTTTGTCATTACCAATTGCAATCTACAAGTTTCAATTTAACTTTTGTGCAAGTTTCAATTCAAATTTTTATTGTTGTAGGAAAATTTAAGGAATCTTGTTACAGACATCCAAGAAGAAGCTTGAGATACAGACATCAATACACGTACATGATTATTATTTTGAATAACGTAAATTTAAAATTAAGATTTCAATTAAGATTTTTTGACAATTTAAAATTTTACTAAAAATGTAAATTGAAAGATAACTATATCACAAAACCGTCATGAAATTTCCTTTTGACAAGCAGGGGTGACCGTCAAATTCCAGGCCTGATTTGGGCTACGTAAGTGCATTGGTGAGGGTAGTTGCTGAATTTGTTGCAGGTGCAGATTAATGGAGTGCATTGACGTGTGGCGGGAGTAATTTAGCGCGTGGCAGGAGCTAAGCAGGGTATGGGCGTACAAAAAGGCATTCAGACCTGTCATTTTTCTTGCATAATAATTCAAACACTTATTTGAGATCCAGAGACATTAATCACACTAAACGCCAAGTCAACATTGTAAATCAAGTAACAATAGTTGGATAGTTGCAGCAAGGGCGGTGTGAGGGTACTGCGTTAAACAAATCTCTCAACCAGTAGCCGTCCTTCAATCAGTGTCATTATGATCTAAATCAGTCATGTGCATGGGATAAATCCGTAATCCCAATACCTTCTCAATTTCTACACACAAATTGTTTGATTTGGATCAGTACATATATCAAAAGCGGGTTCCAGTTCTTTACGAGGAGAAACTTTACTTCTACCCGCCACTGGTTTGTTGTTGTATGCGAAAGAGAAGAATAATATTGAGGATTGGCGGGCATGCAAAATTCTTACCCCGTGCGTGCATTTACACAAAATAATATTAAGAACTTGGCTGCATCTTTTCTGTGAATGTGGGGCGTTTGTTTTCTGTTGTCTCCTCTGTCGTATCTGCTACTTTTATCATAGTTGCAGTTTCTCTAACTGAATGTAACAATCAGGAAACATGGCTTAAATCATATTTATTGTCACAACTTCTAAGGGATGAAACAGTGTTAAGAATAAATCAACTTGGCAAGATTAGTGATGCTGAAGAATAGCTTCAACGCACTTTCTTGAGTCCTGCAGCTATAAATGGCCAGGAATCTGATTGACGAATGAATGTAGGATGGTGGACTGAGAACATTGGTAGATAAAATGGGAAATGTACACGGGAGGACAAATGGAGGGAATTCCAGTGACCCATCACTTCTCATTGGCTCTCACTCAGATACATTTTTCGATGCTGGAATGTATGATGGATCCATGGGTATCATATGTGCTCTAGCTGCAATCAAGGCTCTCAAAATTAGTGGAGAATTAGAAGAATTAACTGATGAGGAGGGTGTTAAGTTTCATTCCACCTTCTTGGGAAGTGCAGTTATTGCTGGAAGACTTCCAGAAGATATTCTACGTGTATCAGATAAAAGGGGATTGACACTTCGGATGCACTTAAAGCTAACAATTTGGATGGAACAAGGTAAAGCCTTCTTAAATCAAGTACTATCCTCCAGAAACACACACAAGGATAACATGAAAAATTTCAGATAATTATGTTTTTGATTGGTATTGAATTTTATACGACACCACAAGGTGAACACAATGGGCTACAAAAAAACTCTTTATAATCTTGCCACAACAATGACCACCTAGGCACAAGGGAAAATATGACTCCCATCAGGAACAATTCACTTTCCCTTTTCGACAAGACACAACGTAATATTCCAACCATAGAACACACTTACAGTTTAGGGGCATCCCACCAGGAAATTCTTGTTAAGGTTTCTTGTTTACTACGTCTCTTAATTCTTAACGTACGTTCTTATAAGATTCATGTAATAATTCGTACAATTCTTTTCACAAGGGAGAAATTTCTTTAATACTATCGACTAATTAGCTTAAGACCAAGTTTTCTAAAAGAGGATTATCAATTATATGTCGATAACTTGCTTAATTCGTTTGATTAAAAGGAACGTTTTCCATTTCTCACAAGGTTAAATAATCTTACACAAGCCACTGAAATTTTCTCCACACCCATATTGCTTAGGTTATAAGTACAAGATCCGATTGAGGTAAAGTACCATTTTAGGTTTAGAACAAATAATCTTCTTTGCTAAAGGATCTAAAGTTTAACATTACTTAAGAAAGGTCACAATGAATCAAGGCAAGGGTTAAGGGGGGGAAATAGGTCAAAATAATTTAGCTTCAGGGTCCCATGGGTTATTACTCAGTCTTTTATTGAGGCTGAGAATTTATCACGACTATTTAAAATTTTTATTTAGACTTTGCTTGATTAATTTTGCCAAGGGTAAACCATTTACATTTCAACGATTGAGAGAGAGATCAAAGGGTTTCTTAATAAATTTCCTCCTACTTATACAACCTTATTTTCTTCCATAAACTAATCATTCATTTCACCATAAGACCATATAAGAATTCACTATAAAGGATAATGTTGATTTGTTTAGTTTGGGGAGGGGAACACAAGGTATATATGTATTTACTATAAAAGATAGTTTCCTCTTTGGACGTTTAAGGCTCAATTGTTATCAAGAAGATCATAACTACATTATCCCTTTTTTTTTATACATTTATAAGCATTACTAACCCACTTTAATATGCCTAGGTGTACTTTTATGCCATGACCCAGAGGGAGATATTACACAAAATTTTAACTCAAAGATACATTTATCATTACCCTGTTTGCAAAACTAAACATGATTACACATTTTATTCAACAAGACGAACTAACCCAAAGGTGGCGAAGGATTCTAATGAACTTGACTTGCAAACAAAAGAGTAACAATATTGGTCGAATCCATGTTAAGCTATTTTTCAAAATTTGTTATAATACAACTAATTACTCAAACAAAGTTGTGATCTAGTTATATTGTATACAATATTATTTACAAGTTCCGCTTTCAGACACAAGCGACAACATTACCCATAGTACAAATTGGGCCCATCAAAATTTCCAAACAAACAAAACTTAGAGGCTCACAAAAAATAAAGCACATATGAACGAACGAGATTCAAAGCAACACCAATGCGACTCTCCTTTTTTTCTACACACGAAGGCCATCTGCACATTTATAGCCTGAGTCAGTTCGCGAGAACTGAGCATGATAAAAATTACACATAGGAAAAGTATGCTACCACTAACAAAATGATGAAATGAATCTTCCATTTAATGAAACATTTATAAGCTCTAAACCTCTACAAATTCTTGAATCATGCTAGAAGATTTAGTATTTTTTCATAAGAACGAAGCCATGGAAAGGTGTTATGAGCATTGTTCCCTAAAACAACCAAAAGTCTAATAATCATTCTAGTAGGGGTCAAGGACCCAATGAGATTGAAACAAAGTGATGAGTGTATTGGGATGTCAATCATGCAATCACATAATATATATGATTGAAATCCCAATACTCAAACCTCAATCAACATTTCCTTAAATAAGCCATATGATCTAATAGATTTAAAGTTAAAACTTCAACATCACATACCAAGCACTATTTTCTCCTTCTAAAGAAAATCTACCCCACAACATGCCTACACCTAATTTCTTGAAAGGAAACATACAGAGTAAGTTCTAAAATAAGAGGTCAACATAAGATCATAAAAAAAATTCCTAAGTTCCCTTATTTATTCCAACACCCTCGTTTGAGTGAAAAAATTAAACAACTGAAACACAAGTCTTTTCATTAAACAAAAGGAACCCTCTCCCTTATTTATTTTGAACATAAGCATATTCTTTTATCTCGCCACTCCCAAGTACCTCCAACTCTCAAATAGGAATATAATGAATGACCAAAGTCTTAAACCAGGTGAAACTTTCCTTAGTCACATCAAACAATAGAATTTATAATTGTTAGATAACCAGAGTCATTTCAAAAGTATTACATCCCTCTATCCTCATACATAAATCATGATCCCTCCTATTTGTAACATCTGGGAGGAAATCACCCTTATCCAACCTACTAGGTAATGGACTGCCTTAATGTATTGAAGGATGGCAATAATGATTCCCGACCATAAAAACAAACAAAGAAGATAAGCATCCAAACTCCTCTTGCAAAATTTAAGAATTTACCATTATCCAGATTTCTTCTTATTTCATCACGAAAGAGTAAGGCATCGGCTAGAAGAGGCATCCTACTCATTAAGATTCAAGCATCCAAGTTAGCTAGAATTTTTTATCTCATAGATACGAAATGCATCTACTCACCAACTGTAGCTCGAGCTCCATTTACCCTATTTTCCTCATGATGATGGCTTTACACAGTCATAGGTGAGTATAGGAGGGTACTCAACAATTAAACCTTGTTTAGAAGTTTTCTAAAAAAAAGGTCGAATACACTTACCCCTCAATCAGATATATACTCAGATTCGCAACCTCAAAATGAGGAAAAACCAGATTTAGACCACAACACAGAAACCCATCAAAACTTTCCAACGTAGGTTCACAGAACCTAACGCCCCTCCTAAACAAAATTCAAAAAAACAATGGTCAAAGGATACTATTATTATCTCTCATGTTTATAAAAAAATAAACACCGGGTTAGAGTATCCCAATCCCTTAACAACTCACAGTCAACAAAGAAAATACTCATTCAAGTAAAAATCAGTAACCCAAACTTATCAGTGCACTCTCTATACTTTTTATCAGCTGCATAGAATCGAATCTTCGTTGAAGGGGGGGGTGTTTATTCCTAAAATATAATGCCTATATTCTCTTATTATCCATTCCCGGACTTGGCATAGGTTTAACAAACTGTATTTTCACATAAGAAAACATCATCAAAAGAGATGCATGATGATCAAATGGTGAGCATCTAAGGGACGCTGCTAAAGTTTAAAGTATCCATCCCCATGAAGAGTAAAAAAAACTGTAAGGCATCACATATCGGTCTCAAAGTATGGACAGAAAATGCATTCATCATAGATTCACGTAAAAGGACCCAACAAGATAGTCCTTAATACTTTCGTACGATTTTAACTGTAATAACAAGAAGGAAGCTAAGTATCCCTACAATCATTGGTATACAGGAAGCAACAAGAGCAAGTTCAAAGACCATTTGTAGAACCAAAACTAGCAAGGGATCAACCCAAGAAGTAGCTAACACAGGAGAAAAACTTAGAAAACATAACCTAGAAGATGAGATTAGATAGAAAACCCCCAAAATAAACCCAAGCAACAACCACATCAGTAAATAAAAGAACATTTGACTTTCAAGGCTATGGTTAATGATAGCATAGTAGACGGATGAGAAGAAATTATCATGCATATGGAGAACAGAAACAATTTATACATGCTCAACGCATCTAACTTGGCCTTTGAAGCAGTAACTTAAAAATCTTCCATGTTTTTACCTGTTGGACATCCAAAAAATAGTCCAAGGCTTCACGTTGGCACTAGCAGGGGTTCAGACCCAAGTTGAATCCATAAAAGGGGAATGTGGTCTCCATGACTAATGAGATTGCAACATAAACACCAAAGGGGTAAGGAAAAGGGCCTAGGAACTCAGATCCACGTGAGACAAGGGAGGAGGCAGAGCTAGACTCCACAACCTTACAAATCTCCTCATAAGAATCGTGTCTGAAAAGGAATGATCCTAGGAAGTTTTTATTCATCGCAACACCATGGTGCTTACAGATCTCTAGCAGCTGTACAAAGCAACATCCCTAAAAGTTCTACAAGAAAGTGAGGGAGCATCACATGGGGCCATGTAAACCAGGTGATAACAAGCTGCGTGGAAAGCGATGGGTTCTCACGAGACCTGAATAATTGGAAAGATAAGCATTGGACTTGAAACACAGTTCGCTTCATCCACATGCAACCCAAAAGGAGACCCTCCATTGCCCAGTTCATGCTTTCCAGGAAAGGACGCAACCAATCCATCTTCAAAATAAAAGTAGAGCAACTACCCAAGTAAATGGTCCAAGCATGGCATGAGAAAAGGAAAAAAAATTATGGGAGCCAGGTTTCCAAAATGGCATACCAGCAAAGGGGATAGGTTTCCATTAATACAAGACTTGGATTAAAAAAGTAAATAAACGGTGACTAGCTCCCCTTCCAACATAGAGTCCTAACACGTTTTGTCTTAAAGAAGACATTTATGGAATGGTAGGTGTTCCACCTCCAAACGCATACTACTAAAGACCAGTCCTTCAAAAAAAAAAGCAAAGTAAGCATACCAATAGCTTGGCATGAATAAATGGTGGGGTGGGTGGATGCCTCCAATAAACTTAAAAAAACATTTTATCAACAAAAGGTTACATTTACAAGGCATGCAACGAAACCTAGATGACCAAGAAGGAACATTAAACATTAAACACGAACACCATGCCCTAAACAAAGGCACCACCAACAATAAGCTCCTCTTGCGTGAATCGAGGCTCGGGAATGAGAGTGAACAAAGCCGAAATAAAATAGCTTAAATGTAATTAATAATATTCATGAAAATCGACGCAAAAAATAAAATAATCGTCAATCGACAATTAAATAATATTATTATTATTATAATTTTTACTATGTTTACAACCTAAAAATAATTATCAATCATATTAATAATGACCAATAGGCAAGCTCGAAAAAGTGAGAACAAGATTTTCCTTTAATAGGATAATCATACAAGATGCTACAAGGTCCACAACTAGATGTGTCTACTATGACTCAAGAAGGCAAGATGGAGAGGGAGGGTGCTAAATCTTCACTGAGCGAGGACAAAGTCAACTAACGGTCAACATGAGCACTCCCTCAACCTTCCCATGCTTAGCAACAGGGTCACGTCGGGGAAAGCCAGAATGGGGGTAACCGTCGAACAGGGCATTACATTCTCCTCCTCTTAATAAAATAATTGTCCTCGATGTGACATAACACAGAAGGAAGGAAAGGTGGTAAGCATCAAGGAACAGATAAAGGTGAAGGTGCACCCTAAGGTCAAAATTTAATCTTTAAACACATGGCCATGGGGAGGCCTTAGAAACATTTTAACTTTCAAGTTATTTTTGGCAAATATTCAACTTTTATTGTTTTGTGAAGATTTGCAGTTCTCTCTTATTCATTATTTCATTAGTCTCTTTCCGATTACATTATTTCTAATTAAAGTTCTTTAAAATTTCATTGTTGTAGAGTTTTATTTTATTCATTCTTGTGGGTGCCCAACATGAACTACTATACAACACCCTATTGCAAGGTCATACACAACACTAATGATTCACAAACATACATTTACATACTTCACAGCCTGGTAACACACCACAAGAGCTTATACCAAATTCATGGAAGAGAACATGCTCTGGACCACATGAACATCAGTACTTGATCACACACCTATGACTGATAAATACAATGCTCGATTTTTTTTTTACTTCAATAACTAGAAATTTCCACGGTTCTTAAAGATGAAGTTTTCTTTTTAACTCAGAACATAGCTACATGTACATAGAGTCAACAAGGACATCAGTGCCATATCCACAACATCAGACAACATAACCAACTAACACGAATAACACATATATCATAACACCATAACCAAAACATCATACAAAATTGCATACTTCCTCCCAAAGCATCAGTCACAATACACTCAATCTCTTATGCCTCCCTCAAACTCTTATGCCTCACTCAAGGAGGCACACAAATCTCTTATGTCGCCATGGCCTCAAAACAGTTAGAGCTACCCTATGGCCCTAGGCACATAGAGTACAGACACCCCTAACCCAAGTGACATAATAACTCATGGTTCAACAAACCACTAGTTATCTGTAACTCCTTGGGGCGCACCCCCATACAACAAATCGGGTCCATAGGTCAAACCATTCCATGGTGCATCCTATGACCCTATTCCACACATCACGACAATAGAACCAACATAGCAATCCGATCCAAATGCCAAGTGGCAAAGTACAAGCCTTGGGCAAAACGGTAAAATTTTAAATTTAGAAGAATATCCAAATCCAAGCAAAACAAATGGCCAAATAGCCATATAGTTAGTGCAAAAATCCACATGTTAGTACCACAAACAAATTAAGTGCCCCAAATATAAAACATGACAATCAAGAAAATTTTTTGGTCCTTACAGAAATAAAAATAAAAAGTTCAATTTACAAATAAAATACACATATAAGAATAACACATTACGATGATTATGTGGTCTTATATGGCCACCAAGGGGGGTACTCAACGAGTTGCTGGCACTCAGAACATTGAGAGTCAGCTCGTAAAAATACATATCAATAATACAACTGTCAAATCATCCCGCCACCACTTCAGCAAGGCTAAACATAGTCATGGTTGCACTAAGGTTGAATCTATAAAACAACCACATGAGGAGAGAGAGAGAGAGGAGCACATGCCACCATCTACTGATTCTAAGGTTGGCTATAGTGATTGGTCACCCGTACACCTTTCCTCACTCAAGACATACACTTTTACTGATTTCCCTCAGGGTCGGTTAGTGTAAGGTTCACAACATAATATGTAACTACATCACTAACACTATGGTGGTACACACAAAATTACCATCACGTCTTACGTATGGTACATATACATGGTAGATCACAATCATACATTCACTAGGTGTAATACATCACTTTACCACATTCTGTACCCAAAGTGCAATCACTATACAATATGGTTCATACTCTCACCGTTTGCCCCTAAATCACAACATGAATCATTACGTATTGCACAAATCATACATACGATGAACATAGTAAGTAACATCACAACATAACATTAATTGCTACATAACAAGGTAATACACACATTTCTTCAAAACATGGTAAAAACATCATGGTACAACTCAATTCACTTTACATCAATCTTGTCATACAATACATCGACACACCTACATATCACAATATGTCATAATGCTCCAACACTCCGTTATCCACAATAGCATTCTTTTCACACACCACAAGCAATACTTCACACGTGAACCCTTCATAAAATCAACAAGAAGGAGAGAGAATATTCCCATCCCTAGCACATCAACATGATAACAAATACGCACTAAGTGACATATACATCATGTGCATTCACAATATCACAATTATGACATGGATCACATCACGCTTATACCACATTACTCTTCCAATATCAACCACCATCATGCAACACCATCATGTAACACCATCACCACTCCAATCTGGCCCAGAGGTTCGAGAGCATGAACCTCACTCTGATACCAAGTGTAACACCCGCTAAAACACACACTAATACAACACTAAAAAACTCGGATAACTTTTTTTTACTTGCTTGGAATTTTACAAGACACAACAAAAGGTCACAATGGCTACCACAAACTCACAATAGGTTTGACACAACACTGATCACCAAAGTACAAGGAATTCTATGATGCTCGACATGAAACTGTTCACTCCCATTTTGACAGAATATCACATATAAGTCCAACCATATAACACATGTTTAGGGGCATCCCACGATGAAAGTCTTTTAAGGTTTCTTGTTTACTACAACGTCTCTTAATTCTTAACGTACGTTCTTATAAGATTCATGTAATAATTCGTACAATTCTTTTCACAAGGGAGAAATTTCTTTAATACTATCGACTAATTAGCTTAAGACCAAGTTTTCTAAAAGAGGATCATCAATTATATGTCGATAAATTTCTTAATTCATTTGATTAAAAGGAACATTTTCCATTTCTCACAAGGTTAAATAATCTTGCATAAGCCACTTACTGAAATTCACTCCACACCCCTATTGCTCAGGTTATAAGTACAAGCTCCGATTGAGGTAAAGTACCATTTTAGGTTCAGAACAAATAATCTTCTTTGCTAAAGGATCTAAAGTTTAACATTACTTAAGAAAGGTCACAATGAATCAAGGCAAGGGTTAAGGGGGGAAACATGTCAAAATAATTTAGCTTCGGGGTCCCATGGGTTATTACTCAGTCTTTTATTGAGGCTGAGAATTTATCAATGATTATTTAAAAGTTTTATTTAGACTTTGCTTGATTAATTTTGCCAAGGGTAAACCATTTACATTTCAACGATTGAGAGAGAGATCAAAGGGTTCCTTAATAAATTTCCTCTTACTTATACAACCTTATTTTCTTCCAAAAACTAATAATTGATTTCACCATAAGACCATTTACAAGTTAACCATAAAAGGATAATGTTGATTTGTTTAGTTTGGGGGGGGGGGACACAAGGTATGTATGTATTTATTATAAAATATAGTTTCCTCTTTGGACGTTTAAGGCTCAATTGTTATCAAGAAGACAATAACTACATTATCCTTTTTTTTAATACATTTATAAGCATTACTAACCCACTTTAATATGCCTAGCTTTACTTTTATGCCATGACCTAGAGGGAGCTAATATACAAAGTTTTAACTCAAGATACGTTTATCATTACCCTGTTTGCGAAACAAAACATGATTACACATTTTATTCAACACGACGAACTAACCCAAAGGTGGCGAAGGATTCTAATGAACTTGACTTGCAAACAAAAGAGTAACAATATTGGTCGAATCCATGTTAAGCTATTTTTCAAAATTTGTTATAATACAACTAATTACTCAAACAAAGTTGTGATCTAGTTATATTGTATACAATATTATTTACAAGTTCCGCTTTCAGACACAAGCGACAACATTACCCATAGTACAAATTGGGCCCATCAAAATTTCCAAACAAACAAAACTTAGAGGCTCATAAAAAAATAAAGCACATACGAACAAATGAGCTTCGAAGCAACACTAATGCGACTCTCCTTTTTTTCTACCCACGAAGGCCATCTGCACATTTATAGCCTGAGTCAGTTCACGAGAACTGAGCATGATAAAAATTACGCATAGGAAAAGTATGCTACCACAAACAATATGATGAAATGAATCTTCTATTTATTGAAAACATTGTTAAGCTCTAAACCTCTACAAATTATTGAATCATGCTAGAAGATTTAGTATTTTCTCATAAGAACGAAGCCATGAAAAGGTGGTATGAGCATTGTTCCCTAAAACAAGCAAAAGTCTAATCATCATTCTAGTAGGGGTCAAGGACCCAATGAGATCGAAACAAAGTGATGAGTGTATTGGGATGTCAATCATGCAATCTAATGTATTATATGATTGAAATCCCAATACTCAAACATCATTCAACATTTCCTTAAATAAGCCATATGATCTAATAGATTTAAAGTTAAAACTTCAACATCACATACTAAGCACTATTTTCTGCTTCCAAAGAAAATCTACCCCATAACATTCCTACACCTAATTTCTTGAAAGGAAAACATACAGAGTAAGTTCTAAAAGAAGAGGTCAACATAAGATCATAAAAAAAAATCCTAAGTTCCCTTAATTTATTCCAACACCCTCGTTTGAGTGAAAAATTTAAACAACTGAAACACAAGTCTTTTCATTAAACAAAAAGGAACCCTCTCCCTTATTTATTTTGAACATAAACATATTCTTTTATCTCGCCACTCCCAAGTACCCTCAACTCTCAAATAGGAATATAATGAATGACCAAAGTCTTAAACCAGGTGAAACTTTCCTTAGTCACATCAAACAATAGAATTTATAATTGTTAGATAACTAGAGTCATGTCAAAAGTATTACATCCCTCTATCATCACACATAAATCGTGATCCATCCTATTTGTAATAGCTGGGAGGAAATCACCCTTATCCAACCTACTAGGTAATGGACTACCTTAATGTATTGAAGGATGGTAACAATGATTCCCAACCGTAAAAAACAAACAAAGAAGATAAGTATCCAAGCTCCTCTTGCAAAAGTTAAGAATTTACCATTATCCATATTTCTTCTTATTTTATCATGAAAGAGTAAGGCATCGACTAGAAGAAGGCATCCTACTCGTTAAGATTCAAGCATCCAAGTTAGCTAGAATTTTTTTATCTCATAGATACGAAATGCATCTACTCACCAACTGTAGCTCGAGCTCCATTTACCCTGTTTTCCTCATGATGCTGGCTTTACACAGTCATAGGTGAGTATAGGAGGGTACACAACACTAAACCTTGTTTAGAAGTTAAAAAAAAGGTTCACGAAACTCGAACACACTTACCCCTCAGTCAGATATATACTCAGATTCACAACCTCAAAACAAGGAAAAACCGAATTTAGACCACAACACAGAAACCCATCAAAACTTGCCAACGCAGGTTCACAGAACCTAACGGACCCTCCTAAACAAAATGAAAAAAAAACAATAGTCAAAGGATACTATTATTATCTCTCATGTTTATAAAAAAAAATAAACACCGGGTTAGAGTATCCCAATCCCTTAATAACCCACAGAAAACAAAGCAAATACTCATTCAAGTAAAAATCAATAACCCAAAATTATCAGTGCACTCTCTATACTTTTTATTAGCTGCATAGAATCGAATCTTCGTTTGAAAGGGGGGGTGTTTATTCCTAAAAGATAATGCCTTTATTCTCTTATTATCCTTCCTGGACTTAGGGTAGTTTTAACAAATTGTATTTTCACATAAGAAAAAATCATCAAAAGAGAGGCATGATGATCAAACGGTGAGCATCTAAGGGACGCTGCTAAAGTTTAAAGCATCCATCCCCTGTAATAAATCCCATGAAGAGTAAAAAAACTCTAAGGCAATCACATATCGGTCTCAAAGTATCGACAAAAAATGCATTCATCATAGATTCACATAAAAGGACCCAACAAGCTAGTCCTTAATACTTCCGCATGATTTTAACCATAATAACAAGAAGGAAGCTAAGTATCCCTGCAATCATTGGTATACAGGAAGCAACAAGAGCAAGTGAAAGATCAAAGACCATTTGTAGAACCAAAACTAGCAAGGGATCAACCCAAGAAGTAGCTAACACAGGAGAAAAACTTAAAAACATAACGTGGAAGATGAGATTAGATAGAAAACCCCCAAAATAACCCAAACAACAACCACATCAGTAAATAAAAGACCATTTATTTCAGGCTATGGTTAATGATAGCATAGTAGACGGATGAGAAGAAATTATCATGTCATGGAGAATGTTTCTACATGCTCAACGCATCTAACTTGGCCTTTGAAGCAGTAACTTAACAAATCTTCCACGTTTTTACCTGTTGGGCATCTAAAACAGTGCAAGGCTTCACGTTGGCATAAGAAGGGGTTCAGACCCACGAGTTGAATCCGTAAAAGGGGAATGTGGTCTCCATGACTAATGAGATTGCATCATAAACACCAAAGGGTTAAGGAAAATGGCCCAGGAACTCAGATCCACGTGAGACAAGGGAGGAGGCAGAGCTAGACTCCACAACCTTACAAATCTCCTCATAGCCTGTGTCTAAAAAGGAATGATAGGGCATTCATCGCAACACCATGGAAACAAATCTCTAGCAGCTGTAGAAGTAGGATCCCTAAAATCTACAAATGCAAAGTGAGGGAGCATCCATGGGGCATGTAACCAGGTGACAACAAGCCTCAAAGCGATGGGTTCTCACGAGACTGCCAGGATTGGAAAGATAAGCATGAACAAGGACCTGCAACACAGTTCGCTTCACCACATGCAACTAAAAGGAGACCACACTGCCCAGTTCTCCTTTCCAGAAAGGACACAGCCAATCCATCTTCAAAATAAAAGTATCCCAACTACCCAAGTCGTGGTCCAAGCATGGCGTGAGAAAAGGAAAAAAAATTATAGGACCAGGTTGCCAAACAACCAACATAGGTTTCATTAATACAAGACTTGGAAAAAAAAGTAAATAAATGGTGACTAGCTCCCTTTTCAACTAGAGTCCAACACGTTTTGTCTTAAAGAAGACATGATGGAATGGCAGGTGTTCCACCTCCAAGTGCATACTACTAAAGACCAGTCCTTCAAAAAAAATTAAGCAAGTGTAAGTGGCCAGTAGGCATGAATAAATGGTGGGGTGGGTGGATGCCTCCAATATTTAAAAAAACATTTTATCAACAATAGGCTACATTTACAAGGCATACAACAACGCCTAGACGACCAAGAAACAACATTAAACATTAAACACGAACACCATGCCCTAAACAATGGCGCCACCAACAATAAGCTCCTCTTGCACGAATCGAGGCTTGGGCACGAGAGAAAACAAAGACGAAATAAAATATCCTAAAGGTAATTAATAATATTCATCAAAATCGACACAAAAATAATTAAAAAAATCACCGATCAACATATATAATAATAATAATAATAATAATAATAATAATATTATTATTATTATTATTATGTTTACAACCTAAAAATAATTTTTAGTCATGCTAATAATGATTGGCAAACAAGCTCGACAAAATGAGAACAAGATTTTCCTTTAACAAGGCAATCGAATAGGGTGCTATGGAGGCCCTTCCACAAGAAGCTCCGATAAGGACATGGGGAGACAAGAAGGGGAAGAAGGATGTTAATCCTTCTCTATGACAAGGTCGAAGCCAACCAACAACCAACATAAACTCACACCAATGTTCGATGCCTAGAAACAAGGTCACCGAAGCGAGAACTGAAGTAACCGTCGAACGAGGTGTTACATTCTCCTCCCCTTAAGAAAGCATCGTCCTCGATGCGACATAACACAGAAGGAAGGAAAGGTGGTAAGCATCAAGGAACAGATAAAGGTGAAGGTGCACCCTAAGGTCAAAATTTAATCATTAAACCATGGCCATAGGGAGGCCTTAGAAACATTTTTGCAACATTTTTAACTATCAAAGTTCTGTGAAGATTTTTAGTTCCCTCTTATTCATTATTTAATTAGGTTCTTTCGATTACAATTTTCTTAATTCAAGTTCTTTAAAATTTCATTGTTGTAGATTTTTTTTTGTTTGTTCATTTTTGTGGGTGCCCAACATGAACTACCATAAAAGCACCCTACCAAGGTCATACACAACACTAATGATTCACAAACATACTTTTACATACTTTCACAATGGTATCACACCACAAGAGCTTAACCAAAAATGGAAGAGAACAGACATGGTCCACATAACATAGTACCTATCATAAATCTATGACTGCCATACCATACTCAAACACAAGTGTATTACAACAATATGAATTTTCCACAATTCCATTGATGAAGACTGTACATAACTATGGAAACAACTAATGTACATAGGGTCAACAAGGGCATCAACTCCATATCCACAACATCACAAAGCAAATCCAACTAACATGAGTAAGAAGAACATCATAACACCACAACCCAAAACATCATAACAACTCAGTATTCCTCCCAAAGCATCAAACACACACACACACACACAAATCTCTTATGCCTCCCTCAAGTCTCTTATGCCTCCCTCAATCTCTTATGCCTCCCTAAGGTCTCTTATGCCCCCCACAAGTCTCTTATGGCTCCCTCAATCTCTTATTCCTCCCTCAAGTCTCTTATGCCTCTCTCAAGGAGGCCGGTTTCCCTATGGCCCTAGGCACATAGAGTCCAGACACCCCTAACCCAAGTGACATAATAAATCGTCATTCAAAAACCCGCTAGTTATCTATAACTCCTTGGGGCATACCCCCATACAATGAAATGGGTCCATGGGTCCAACCATTCGATGGTGTATCCCATGATCCTATTCCACACATCATGACAATAGAACCAGCATAACAATCTGATCCAAATGCTAAGTGGAAAAGTACAATCCTTGGGAAATGTGGTAAAATCTTAAAATTTAAAAGAAGATTCCAAATCCAAGTAAAACAAATTGCCAAGTATCCATAGTTAGTTTTGAAATCTGCATGTCAGTACCACAAGCCAAGGAATCACCCAAAAATGTAAAACATGAAAATCAAGAAAACTGTTGGTCCTTGCCAAAATAAAGTAAAAAGTTGAATTTAAAAATAAAATACACATATAATAATATCACATTACGATAATTTTTTGGCCTTATCTTACTACCAAGGGTGTACTCAACGAGCTCCTGGCAGTCAGAATGTTGATCCTCAACTCATAAAATAATATATCAATAGTACCATTATCATCATCTCTATCTAAATCATCCCACCACCACTTCGACAAGGCTGAACACAATCATGGCTACACTTAGGTTACATCCATACAAAAACCATAGCAGACAGAAAAAAATATCATGGTTCATCATCTACTGAGCCTATTGTCAGCTCGAGTTACTAGCCCATGGTACACATTTCCTCACTCCAAACATACACTTTTACCGATTTCCCATAGGATAGGTTAACATAAGGTTCACAACATAACATGAAAGTACATCACTAGCATAATGGTGGTTCATGCATATTAACCATGGTTTCTTATGAATGTTACTGATACAGGGTATATAACATATATTACATTCATTTTTTACACACACCACATTACCACAAACTACACCCAAAGTGTAATCATTGAACGACATGGATCATATACTCACCATATGTCCCAAATTTACGTCATTAATCATTACATATTACATGAATTACAATTATGATGAACACAACCTCAACATATAGTCAACTACCATATAACATGGAAATACACACTTTTTTACACAAATAATAATGACATCATTAAGAAAACCAATTCACTACAACCAACCTTGTCGTACAAAATATCAACACACCCAAACATTGCAAGTGTTGGAGGGCTCCAATACTCCATAATCAACAATAACATTCTTTTCACACACACAACAAGGTGAAACATCCCACTTGAATTATCATTGAATTAGTGAAAAAGAGAAAGGATACTCTCATCTCCCACACATCAACATGCCATCAGTTATGCACTAAGTGACATACACAACATGTACGCTAACAATATCACAATTACGCCATAGTTCACATCATGCTTAAATCACATTACTCTTGCAATATCAACCTCCATCATGAAACACCATCATGCAGTACCATCATGTAACACCATCACAACTCCAAACTGGCCCAGCGGTTCGAGAGCATGAACCTACGCTCTAATACCAAGTGTAACACCCACTAAGAAACACACACAAGGATAACACAGAAAATGTTGGATAAAGTTTTTTAGACTTGCTTGGAGTTTACACGACACCACACGGTGATCATAATGGGATACAACCAACTCTTTGTAGGATTGACACAACAATGACAACCTAGGCACAATGGAACATATCAAAACCATCACGAATAATTCACATTCCCTTTTTACAAGACACAATGTAATAGTCCAACTACAGAACACATTTACAGTTTAGGGCCATCCCACGAGGAAAGTCTTGTTAAGGTTATTGTTTACTAAAATGTCTCTTAACTCTTAACTTACGTTCTTATAAAAATTCATTTAATGATTCACACAAAAAAATTCAAACGGAGAACTTCTCTCTTTTATATTATTGACCAAATAGCTTTAGACCAAGCTTTCTAGAAGAGGATCACCAAACATATGTCAATAACTTACCTAATTCAAATGTTTTAAGAACATTTTCCATCTCTCACAAGGTTAATTAATCTTATTCAAGACCATGAAACTTATTCCACACCTCAAAAGCACAAGGGATAAGCACAAGATTCGATTGAGGGAAAGTACCGATTTAAATTCAGAACAATAATCTTCTTAGTTAAGGATCAACATTTTAACATTACTTAAGGACGATCACCATGAGTCAAGGTAATTGTTAATGAAACCAATTCAAATGGAATTCATCTTTAGGGTCTCATCGCTTATTAACCCACCATTTAATGAGGCTAAGAATTTATTAAGATTGGTTAAAAACTTCCATTTAGACTTGCTTGATTAGGTTTGACGAAGAAAAAAAATGTATGTTTCGAATGATTGAGGAAGATTGAAGGGTTTTTTAATACATTTCTTCCTACTTATGCAACCCTATTATCTTCTAAAAACTAATCATTCATTTCACCATAAGACCATATAAAAATTCACTATAAAGGATAATTTTGATTTGTTTAGGTTGGGGGTAGAAACACAATGTATATATGTATTTATTATAAAAGATAGTTTCCTCGTTGGACGTTTAAGGATCAATTTTTATCAAGAAGATCATAACTACATTATCCATTTTTTTTAATACAATTATAAGAATTACTAACCCACTTTAATATGCCTAGGTGTACTTTTATTTCATTACCGAGAGGGAGATATTACACAAATTTTTAACTCAAAGATACATTTATCATTACCCTGTTTGCGAAACTAAACATGATTACACAATTTATCCAACACAACGAAATAACCCAAAGGTGGCGAAGGATTTTAATTAACTTGAATTTCAAACAAAAGAGTAACAATATTGGTCGAATCCATATTAAATTTTTTTCAAAATTTTTTATAATAAAACTACTTACTCAAACAAAGTTGTGATCTACTTATATTGTTTACAATATTATTTACAAGTTCCGCTATCAAAACACAAACGAAAACATCACCCATAGTAAAAACTAGGCCCATCAAACTTTCCAAACAAACAAAACTTAGAGGCTCATAGAAAAATAAACCACATACGAATGAAAGAGATTCGAAGCAACACCGATGCGACTCCCCCTTTCTCTAACCACGAAGGCCATCTGAACAATTATAGCCTAAGTCAGTTCTTGAGAACTAAGCATGATAGATACTACACATAGGAAAAATATTCTACCACTAACAATATCATGAAATGAATATTCTATTTAATGAAATAGTGCTAAGCTCTAAACCTCTACAACTTCTTGAATCATGCTAGAACATTTATTATTTTCTCATAAGAACGAAGCCATGAAAAGATGTTATGAGCATTGTTCCTTAAACAACCAAAAGACTAATCATCATTCTAGTAGGGGTCAAAGACCCAATGAGATTGAAACAAAGTGATGAGTGTATTGAGATGTCAATCATGAAATCACATGTATTATATGATTGAAACCCCAATACTCAAACATCAATCAACATTTCCTTAAATAAGCAATATGATCTAAAAGATTTAAAGTCAAAACTTCAACATCACAAACTAACCACTATTTGTCCCTTCCAAAGAAAATCTATCCCACAATATGCCTACACCTAATTTCTTAAAAGGAAACACACGGAGTAAGTTCTAGAATAAAAGGTCTACATAAGATCCTCAAAAATCCTAAGCTACCTTAATTTAATGCAACACCCTCGTTTGAGTCAACAACTTAAACAACTGAAACACAAGTCTTTTCATTAAACAAAAGGAACCCTCTCCCTTATTTATTTTGAACATAAGCATATTCTCTTAACTCGTCGCTCATGAGTACCTCAAAATCTCAAATAGGAATATAATGAATGACCAAAGTCTTAAACCACGTGAAACTTTCCTTAGTCACATCAAACAATAGAATTTATAATTGGTAGATAACCAGAGTCATGTCAAAAGTATTACTTCCCTCTATCATCACACATAAATCGTGATCCCTCCTATTTGTAACAGCTGGGAGTAAATCACCCGTATCCAACCTACTAGGTAATGGACTGCATTAAGGTATCAAAGGATGGAAATAATGATTCCCGACTGAAAAACAAAAAAATAAGATACGAAACCAAACTCCTTTGTAAAAAGTTAAGACTTTACCATTATCTAGATTTCTTCTTATTTTATCATGAAAGAGTAAGGCATTAGCTAAAAGAGTCATCCTAATCATTAAGATTCAAGCAAAAAAGTTAGCTAGACCTTTTTATCTCGTAGATGCAAAATGCATCTACTCACCAACGTTAGCTCGAGCCCCATTTACCCTGTTTTCCTCATGATGTTGACTTTACACAGTCATAGGTGAGTATAGGAGGGTACTTAACACTAAACCTTGTTTAGAATTTAAAAAAAAAGGTTCATGCAACTCGGACACACTTACCCCTTAGTCAGATATATACTCAGATTCACAATCTCAAACTGAAGAAAAACCGGATTTCGACCACAACATAGAAACCCACCAAATCTTGCCAACGCAGGTTCATAGAACCTAACGCCCCCCCCCCCAAATGGAATTAAAAAAAAACAATGGTCAAAGGATACTATTATTATCGCTCATGTTTATAAAAAAATAAACACCATGTTAGAGTATCCCAATCCCTTAACAACTCACAGTCAATAAAGAAAATACTCATTCAAGTAAAAATCAGTAACCCAAGCTTATCAGTGCACTCTCTATACTATTTACCAACTGCATGGAATCGAATCTTCGTTGAAGGGGGGAGTGTTTATTCCTAAAAAATAATGCCTATATTCTCTTATTATCCTTCTCGGACTTAGGGTAGTTTTAACAAACTGTGTTTTCACATAAGAAAACATCATCAAAAGAGAGGCATGATGATCAAACTGTGAGCATCTAAGGCACATTGTTAAAGTTTAAAGCATCCATCCCCAGTAATAAATCCCATGAAGAGTAAAAAAAAAAATCTAATGCATCACATATCGATCTCAAAGTGAGGATAGAAAATTCCTTCATCATAGATTCATGTAAAAGGACCCAACAAGATAGTCCTTAATAATTTCATATGCTTTTAATAATAATAACAAGATGGAAGCTAATTATCCCTACAATCATTGGTATACAGGAAGCATCAAGATCAAGTACCAAGACCATTCATATAACCAAAACTAGCAAGGGATCATCCCAAGAAGAAACTAACACAGCAGAGAAACTAAAAAACATGACCTAGAAGATGAGATTAGATAGCAAACCCCCAAAATAACCCCAAGCAACAACCACATCAGTAAATAAAAAAACATTTATTTCAAGCTATGGTTAATGATATCATAGTAGAAAGATGAGAAGAAATTATCATGCCTGGAGAACGTTTCAACACACTCAATGCATCTGACTTGGCCTTTGAAGCAAAAATTAAAAAAATATTCCACGCATTTACCTGTTGGATGTCCAAAAAATACCAATGCTTCACGTTTTGGCACCGGCAGGGATTTGCAGCAAGGTTGGGAGGCTCCAACACCAACTCATCACATAACTATTCTAGATTTTCAACTCCTTTCGAAAAAAACCCAACTAAAAACCATCCACCAGATTTCACGTGGACAACAACCAACGAAAAAGGGAACTCCTATGAAGTACTATGCCCAGCCTCTTACAAGGTTCCTAAAAGGAACGATAGGAATATTTTTCCAAGCCATGATCTCAGATGATAATTGCACACCACATTAGATTTGCGAAGCAGAAGAGCTAAAATGCCATACATAGAAATCCATCATAATCCATAATGCTCAATACATTACAATAGAATGACTTGAATTATTCAATAAGAAAGATGTACATATAGGATGAGGAAAGTGTAACTACTACCTACATCAGTGGTGAAGAACTCACACTAACTGATACTGGCAGTTAAGTTAACTCCAAAAGATGAATAAGCTAACTCCACATAACTAAGAGGCTAACTCAACACAACTAGTACACATAATCAAGCTAACCCAACAAGTGTAGGGCTAACACAAGTGTAAGAATTATCCTAATAAATAAATAAAAGGATAAATAATAACCTACACTAACACCCTCCCATAAGCATAGCTTAGGTGGGTGGAAAAGAAGGTGGGTCCCGACAACAAGGCCTATTGAGGTACCCACGTACAACAACTGAGACAAATGGACACCGCAAGGTACCCAAAACCAATAATAACAAAGTAGAGAGAAAAATCCTGCTGCAAGATATCCTCAGAATCTCGACTCCAAAAACTTGTACAATGTTGAAGAAGTTTGGTGTACACTATGGTCTGAATCCACTACTCAATCATATAACTCAAAAAAAACTGACACTGAGCTTCACCAGAATAGCTCCATGCAAGGAGACTGTCAATGGAGTGATGTTGAAAAGTGAAAAATAAACACCAAACATAATTTTATCAACTGCTACAAATAGGTTTGCCACAATCCAAGAAAAACCAAGGAAACAAGGCAAGGACATGAGATCCAAATAAATAGGAGTTCCATGATCCAAGAAAAAGCCAAAGTAACAAGGCAAGGGCATGAAACCTGAAGAAGCAGTATCAACACCACACCATCCCATACTGCAGAATGGGTAGTGTGACACCACAGATCTGTATGAGTTGTCAAAATCAACTACTCAAACACTAACAAACTAATACTGGGCTCCACTAGAATATCTCCCCCACAAGAAAGACTGTCAACATGCCAAAAAAAAGTATCAAAAATATAGATCCAAAATATCTCAACAAATAAGAGAGATATAAATGTATACACCCATATATACAAGAATGCAATACCCAAAATTTTAGGACATTGGGTTCAACCGAAAATGCATCCACAAGTGATCACAACACCCTCCCGAATTTGGCACTTTATAATTGAGTGCATGTAAATATTACAATGAGTAACAGTACCTTTTAAATTTGAAATATGTGTATGAAAATTTCACAAATGCGTAGATCTCAAAAAAATAAACAATTTCAAAAAAAAAGATCACCTTAATTCGAGCTACGAATCAAAAGTTATGATCTCTACAAGGTTTTTCTATTAAAATAATATTTTAATGCCAGGATCTTTTTAAAAGGTACACGTGACACCCAAATTTCCAAAGGGTAAAAGAGTGCATCCACATGATACTTGCTTGTGACCAAAGGATAAAATCCTGCACCCAAAACCTAAAATGTCTAGAGGGTAAGTCATTGTGTCTAGAGGGTACACGCTTATATCCAATGGATAAAAGAATGCACCCAGAGGGTGTAGATCTACGTCTAGTGGATAAAAGACTGCATCCAAAACCAAAATACCTAGAGGTTAAAATAATGCATCCGAAAGGTACACATTTATATGCAATGAATAAAAGAATGCACCCATAGGATACAGATCTGTGTCCAGTGGATAAAAGAATGCATCCAAAACCGAAATACCCTAAGGGTAAAAGAATGCATCCGAAAGGTACACACTTATATCCAATGGATAAAAGAATGCACTCATAGGGTACATATCTACGTCTAGTGGATAAAAGACTGCATCCAAAACCAAAATACCTAGAGGGTAAAAGAATGCATCCGGAAGGTACATGCTTATATTCAATGGATAAAAGAATGCACCCATATTTGACTATCTCAAAACATGGTCAAGTTAACAGTCAATTCTAAGGTTTTTGCACCTTCCAAATCCAATTTCGCACTCTGTCTTGCATAAAAATGCATGTTGCAGAAAATTGCTAACAAATTCCAAATACATGAAAAAATAAACCCTTGCTTGTAAAGAAAAACTTACAAATGGATGTCTACATCATCCATAGCTCTGATACCATGAAAGGAATGATAATAATATTTTTCCAAGCCATGATCTCAGATGATAGTAGCACACCACATTAGATTTGCAAAGCAGAAGAGCTAAAATACCATATATGGAAATTCATCATAATCCATAATGCTCAATACATTACAATAGAATGACTTGAATTATTCAATAAGAAAGATGTACATATAGGAGGAGGGAAGTGCAACTACTACCTACATCAGTGGTGAATAACTCCCACTAACTGATACTGGAAGTTAAGTTAACTCCAAAAAACTAGTAAGCTAACTCCACATAACTGAGAAGCTAACTCAACACAACTAGTACACATAAGCAAGCTAACCCAACATGTGTAGGGCTAACACAAGTGTAAGAATTATCCTGATAAATAAATAAAAGGATAAATAATAACCAACACTAACAATTCCCTCACAGCAAAAACTTCCATGCAGCCATCAAGACTTGGTGTGAGCATGCAAAAAAAAGAACCAGAGAAGTCATTAAAACTTGAAATAAAAATAGGCACCTGACATACATCTGTAGTTTTGAATACTTTTCAACCACCCCCAATGTAAATCCCTCACAAGAGAAGTTTACGCGGCCAAGAAAGGGTATATTCCACCACAAAAGGAAGCCAGAGCAAGAGATATACAATGGGCAATCAAACATCCTGGTTGGGTGTTTCTTCCCCCAAAACATGCATAGAAAACAACTACCCCAAGAAGATTTGCAGATCCAAAATTAATTAAAGGACGTTGTGGCCAACACGTCTTGACTTACCACTATTAATGGAGTGGTAGGTGCTCCTCCTCCCATGCTTATCACTAAAGACCCAGTCTTTCAACAAAAAAATTAAACAAGTGTAAGCGACCAGTTCGGATGAATAAAAATAATGGTGGGGTCGGTGGATGCCTCCACATTAATCAAACAATATCAACCTATCCACAAGTGCTACACTTACAAGGCATTTATTCCATGCCTAGATGGCTGAATTAGGAACATAGAATCTCTGTATTCAGGATATGATCCCTAAACAAAGGCCCATCAACAACTAAGTTCCTCTGGTACGATACATTTGACACTTGGGAATCCGAAAATGTCTGACACTCTCTCAAGAAGTAAAATAAGTCACCCTTAAAGGTAATTAATCATCTCTCATGATTATTCCACCAAGGACTGATGCCATAATCCCTCTATTGAAAATTACCAATGAGCCAAGTAATATTTGAATCTTGTATCAAAGGCATCTCTCGAGGTAAAATGAATAAATCTCTCTTCTTCACTATTAATAATGATCAACATGAAGTCTCCTCGCATCACACTGAGAAAAATATTTTCTTTGTTGTCTGTGCTTGTTTTACAAGTTCAGCTTCAAGATCCTTGAGCTAGTATGTGCCTTCTAGGACTGGAAGGTCTAAATCTTGGAGAGTTAGGGTGCTACACATGTCACCCTAATTTATTTAAAGTCCTCCTTAATCATGGTGCAATGGGAGCACCTCATACTCTACCATCTTCATCGTGATTACTTAGCTTATTATTTTCTCTATGTGTAGTTAGACTGGGGGGAAATCCTCTAAATTACTTGACACATACATTCTTCCTCGTGTAATAACATGCACACTAAATCTTCCAACTAGTGAAATTTAGATGGATACTTATCCTATGATTTATCCATCAAGTCGAAGGCATGTGGTCATAATGGAATTTATTATCTCTTCATCCTTATTATTAGTCATAATTTGTGTGATTATTTGCTTCCTCCAACTCCTCTATGAAGTAACTATAACTTCTCCTCTATATATTTATATTATTCTTTAAGCACCACTCTTATCATGGCCCCTTATCTAGATTACAATGCACAACCTTGGCTAGCAAATTTTTTAGTGCATTTTTGGCAGTACTCATCTGTTAGCTCTCTGGGGTTGATTGTACTGAGGACTGTTCCTAGTTCCTTCTTTATTTTCACTAGTGATTTCATATGATTCGTTGTTAATACTTAAAATTAGGTTCACTCTATGTGATTTTGCATGCTCAATGAAAACATCTTCTTAGTGCACATTTTTGTGCCCTTAGGCTCAATCATCTCCCATTACCATATAATCTCCTTTCTTGGTACATTATGATTTGAAATATTTCCCACAACAACTTCAATTACCAGAACCTGTAACTATGTAGTTCATTTGTGGAGATCGCAAGATCTCCTCCCTGTTTATCCTTCCACCACCGCGCCTTCCAACTTAGGTACCTTTGTAAAGTCAAAAAACATTAATAGTTGCACGTTGCTTCCAAATTCACCTGAACCATTCTAGGAATTCTCCATTCAGTTGCTTCTCATCATTCACCTGATCCTCTTCTTCATCTCCTATTAGGGCCTTCTTCATGCATGGTGTGCATCTCCTCATCATGCTGAATAATGCTCATCCTTAATCACTTCCTCCTCATCTTGGAGTCGATTCTTCTTTGTGCATAGGCACCTATCTCAAATTAATTATCTTCATTGCTATTTATAACATGGACCAAACATCACCTATTTTTTATTTTTCTTCTCTGGGCAAACCTGGGTTGGTTATGGGGTGAATTTAGGTGACCTTTCCTTTTTACCTCTAAATTCCTTGTGCCCTAGATTTGTCTCAAGGCATGTTGCCTATGTAGCTTCATCCTATGGATATGGTCTTACGTTGGTGTCTTCCTCTTATTCTAAAAGAAGAGTCCTCATCCTCATTTTCATTTTTTTCTTCTTCTTCCTGAGTTAGGGGTTTCCTCACATGCCCTTGAATTATACCCACATTTTATTTTCTCTTAGGACAATTTCGACAGGTTAAGATTTGTTCTATCATTATACTTCCTATTTTTTATTTTGAGCCTCAGATGCATGTAAAATATTTTTATTTCCTTTCCCACCACAATGAGTTATAGGAGTGATGTTCATATTTTCATATTCCATTACCTCCACATAGGTAACTTGGAGGGGTATACAAATGTGGTGCATAAAGTGTGGTAAAATCAACATAGTACCTTGTCAGCATTGAAATTCAGTTTCATTGACATCCTTAATCATCCGTTTACCGATGCATTGGAAATAATTATAAGTGAAAGCGAAGGGATACTTTGCACCATGGGCCCTTTTCAAGACATTTATCATGTAAAACCTTCCCAAACTAAAGTGTTGATGCATTGCAAATTCTTCCTTACCTTCCATTTCCCGACGGAAACTGCCTTTATACGTGCCACTCATTCTCAAATTCTTCATGCATTCATCTATACCACTTGTCCACTCTGAAGCTTATTTGCATTATTTATAGCTCCATTCTAGGTATATTCTAAAATATCTTTACATGGGGAATTTTTTTTACTGGCTATACCCACACCTTATCCTACTAGGCCCATCAAGGAACCCATATCTCCTAAAATACAATCAAGAGTAGTATGATGCCCCAATTTTTATTCCCACCTTTACTCACTTGGATGCCCACCTCCTCCACTATGCCTTCAATGATGAATACAAAAATATTGTACATGGCCTTCTGTGCCAACTTTGTGCTATATGCAACTACTTCTTGTTAACTTCATAAAATATATCTAATGCACCTAACTTGTATCTTAATAGGCACATTAAAAATCATGTGGATGGTTCATTAATGGATGTGACATCTATTAAGAGATTACCATGTTGATAATTGAATTAATTAGCTATGGATTCTACCCCTTTGTCATCATCTAATCCCTGCTCAATTTCAAGGCCTGAAGTATGTAAACCTGTGACTCGTCCAATAAGTTGTGCGGTGATGCACATTCTTCTACCAGTAAAGTAGAAAAAGTCCTCATGGATGATTGACATAAGCCACTAATATAGTTACTCAGGTTTTCCAAAGAAGGTAAAATCATATAGTTAGAGAACTCCCATGCTCTCCAAGTCCTTCTTTACTATGTCATCATACACTAGTTGACATTCTGTAGTCCTCTGGTCCATATTTCTTAGCACACCCTTGTTTGTTTCATAATTACATCACCAAGGTATTGCATCTCTGAAAAACATTATTCTAGTGCATATTCAGTCATGGGATTCTTCCCCTTTCCCTTTCCCTTGGGGTGACTGCTTAACTAGTGTTTCCTTCCTTAGTACCATTGATTTTATTCCTCATAGCTTCAACTTCAAAACTTCAAATTTGTAGAAAAAATGAGCCCTAGGTGTTGAATATACTTACTCTCTTTTGTGTGTTAATTGTTAGGTTGTGGAGACTATTTTCATATGTGAAAGTGTTGAAAACTGTACACTAAGAGTACTATACATTTTTCATGTATCCTCGCTGGGGTTCCCCCGAATTTTTTTTTGGGCCTTAACATGCCCGATATACCGAGAAACGTGATTTTCTCATATAGGTGGTATTTTGACCCATAGGTTTATGGGACATTTTTTGCCCATAGTTTTGATACCCACAATTTTGTAAAACTACTTAAGAAGTCGTCTATTTATATGGTTTTATGCATATGATAGAAGAAAAAAATATTGCAGATGTGATTTGAATTCGGGTGTGAATTCTATGAAAGTTTGTTGAGCATAGCTCCAAACAGATCTGGGTATTGTATTGAGAGAGTGGTAACTTGTAATAAAATATGAGCAAGTGATTCTTGATGGATGTAGCCCAAATTGGGTGAACCATGTTAAATAATATCTCTTTGTGTTGTGTTATTTTATTCTACACTTTTATTTGACATTTGTAATATTTTTTTCATATTAACCTCTATTGTTGCGATTCTATGAGGGATTATTCCATATATTTTATCCCTTATTTCCTAACAGTTGGTATCAGAGCCTAGTTTGGTTTGCTGAAGTGTTGAATCATAGGGAAAGTTTTATCTTGAGTGGGAGCTATGGTAGATGATGGAAGATCTAGGGTTAATAAATTCAATGGGTATACTTTCAGTCTTTGGAAGATGTATATGGAAAATTACCTTTATCAGAAGGGTCTTTATACTCTGTTTTCTGAGAAGGTGAACAAACCCTTGAGCATGACAGATGCGGAATGGTATTTAATGGATAGGAAGGCACTTGGGACAATCTAGCTGTGTCTTGCATCTTCAGTATTATTTAACAAGATATTTCAAAGGAAATGACTACAAAATAACTGATGGATGCATTAGGGAAGTTATATGAAAAACCCTTTTCCTCTAATAAGATATTTTTAATGAAAAATTTATTTAATATGAAGTTGTCTGAGAATGGTTTAGTAGCAGATCATCTAAATGATTTTAATACGGTTGTAAATATGCTAGCTTCAGTTATAATAGAATTTGATGAATAAGTTAGGGATTTATTAGTTCTGTGCTCTTTACCTGAGAGTTGGAATAGCCTGGTAATGGTGGTAAGCAACTCGGTTCTTGCTAACTCAAAGTTGAAGTTTGAGGATGTTGTAGGGGTGATTCTAAGCGAGGAAATGTGAAGAAAAATATCTGGTGAATCTTCTACTTCAAGGAATGCTTTGACAGTGGAAACTAGAGGGAGACAGAAGAATAGATGAAGCTGTGGAAAATCAAAGGATCGGGCAAGGTCAAAATCCAAAAGCAAGATAGTATGCTGGCACTGTGGAAAGCTTGGGCATGCAAAGAAGGATTGTTGGGAGCTTCAGGACAAGAAGAAAAAACATGAAGAAAACAAGGAGGAAAATGTGGCAATGGGTAATGTATGTCAGGATGCTTTGATTCTTTCTTTGCACAATATTATTAAATCTAAGGTTTTACATTCGGGGGCTTCTTTCCATGCTTCTCCACATAGGCATTATTTTGTTGATTATGTTCAAGGAGATTTTGGGCATGTTTTTCTTGGTGATGATGAGCCTTGCAGCATAGTTGGAAAAGGAGTTTTTTAGGTTAAGATGCAAAATGGGAATACGTGGCTATTGAAGGATGTCAGACATGTGCCTACATTAAGATGAAATTTGATATCAGCAGGGTAGTTGGTAAGTGATGGTTGTACTGTTATATTTACAACGGACTCTTGGAAGGTTACCAAGGGTGCTCTTGTGGTGGAAAGAGGTAAGAAGGTTGGAACCTTGTATTTAACCACTTATAGCACTAATGATTGTAATCTTGTGGCTTCAAAAGTAGATACAATAGTGTGGCACTATAGGCTTGGTCATATGAGCCATAAGGGCATGGAGATCATAAAGAAGGATTTTCCCAGATATATAGAAACAAGTTTGGAGTTCTGTGAGGACTGCATATATGGGAAACAAAAATGAGTAAGGTTTCTCAAGGTTGGACCTACAAAGAAAGAGAATAAGTTAGAGTTGTTGCATTCTGATGTGTGGGGGCCAGCTTAGGTATCATCTCTTGGGGGTTCAAGTTGTTATGTTACTTTTATTGATGATGCAACAAGGAAAGTTTGGGTTTATTGTATTAGAAACAAATCTGACGTATTTGACACTTTTGTTAAATGGAAAGCCTTGGTAGAGAATGAAACATGTCTTAAGCTAAAATGTCCGAGGTGAGATAATGGAGGGGAGTATTGCAGCAATGAATTTGATGATTAGTGTTCTAAGAATGGAATCCACAGGAAAAAGATGGTTCCAAGAACTCCACAACAGAATGGGGTATCAGAAAGGATGAACAGAACAATAATGGAATGTGCTAGGAGCATGAGGTTACATGTAGGACTGCCTCTTTATTTTTGGGCAGAAGTGGTGAGCACAATTGTGTACTTGATAAACAAAGGACCCTCAAGTGCCTTGGATGGAGACATACCTGAGGAGGCATGGTATGGTAAGAAATTTGACTATTCATTTCTTAGAGTCTTTGGATGTGAGGTGTTTGTTTATATAGACAAGGATGATAGGACCAAGCTAGAGGCTAAATTAGAAAAATGTACTTTCATTGGTTATGGTGGTGATGACTTTGGATATAAATGTTGGAGTATTAAGGACAAAAAAATCATTCGATCTAGGGATGTGGTCTTTAATGAGAAAGTCATGTATAAGTAGAAGTTACAAGAAAACAGGGAAGAATCCAAGAAAGAATATGCAGTGGTAGAGGATCTTTTGGATAGAAAAGTGACACATGAATCAGTTCAAGAACCTCCTTAATAGGAACCCCAAACTCCTATATTGAGAAGGTCTTCTAGGGTAAGAAGAGAACTTGGACACTTTTCTTTTTCTTTTTATTATTTATTACTCACTAATAGTGGAGAACCAGAGAGCTTTGATGAAGCAATGCAAGTAGATGCCAGGAAGAAGTGGGAGCAAGCCATGGGTGAGGAGCATCAGGATCTCATGGAGAACTAGACATGGGATTTGGTAAAGCTACCCAAAGGAAAAAGAGAATTACAGAACAAGTGGGTGTTCAGAGTCAAAGAGGAAGAAGGAGGCAAGAAAAGATACAAGGCCCAATTGGTGGTCAAGGGGTTTGCATAGAAAAAAGGTATCGATTTTAATGAGATTTTTTCTCCTATAGTAAAAATGACTTCTATTAGAATTGTTCTAGGAATAGTTGCAGCAGAAGACTTGCACTTAGAATAGCTTGATGTAAAGACTACATTTCTCCATGGTGATTTGGAGGAGGAATTGTATATGCAGCAACCAGAGGGCTATGAGGTCAAAGGTAAAGAGGAGATGGTGTGCAAACTAAAGAAGAGCTTGTATGGCTTGAAACAAGCTCCACGTCAATGGTATAAGAAATGTGATAGCTTCATGATGGAGCAAGGTTATATTAGATGTCATTCTGACCATTGCATGTATACAAAGAAATTTGAGGATGGCAGTTATATTATCCTTTGTCTATATGTGGATGACATGTTGGTTGCAGGTAAAAACATGCAAGAAATAAAAGTACTCAAGAAGTAGCTAAGTGAATCATTTGCTATGAAGGATTTGGGGGCAGCCAAACAAATCCTTGGTATGAGGATATCTCAGTAAGAGTACATTAAGAAATTCTTGGAGAGGTTTATTATGTAGGATGCTAAACCGGTTGGGACTCCTTTGGCAGGCCATTTCAAGTTATCAAAGGAGCAGTGTCCCAAGACAGAGAAGGAGAGAAACCAAATGTCCAACATACCTTACTCATTAGCAGTTGGCAGTTTGATGTATGCCATGGTGTGCACTAGGCCTGATATTTCCCATGCAGTGGGAGCGGTGAGTAGATTTATGAGTGATCTAGGTAGAGATCACTGGCAAGCAGTAAAGTGGATCTTTTGGTATTTGGGAGGGACCATGGGGATAGTTTTGTGCTATAGTGGATCAAACACCATTTTGTGTGGTTATGTAGATTCAGATATGGCTGGAGATGTAGACAACAGGAGGAGCACAACAGGTTATGTTTACACTATAGGTGGAACAACAGTAAGCTGGATTTCACGACTACAGAAGTCGGTGGCTTTGTCAACCACAGAGGCTGAGTATGTTGTTGCCACATAGGCAAGCAAGGAAATGATTTGGTTACAACAATTACTTGAGGAGTTTGGGCATAAGCAAGAGGAAGGAAAGTTGCATAGTGATAGTCAGAGTGTTATACACCTAGCTAAGAACTCTGCTTTCCACTCTAGGACAAAGCATATACAGTTAAGGTACCATTTCATCATAACAGCTTTGGAGGAAGAGAAGTTGAAGTTGGAGAAGATTCATACCAGTCAGAATCTTTTAGACATGATGACCAAGGTGGTCACAAGGGAAAAACTAAAGTTGTGTTCAGATTTCGTTGGTCTTCACAGAAACTAGTGAAGGGTTAAAAAGCTTGCTCAGAGGAAAACTAGTCTCCAAGTGGGAGATTGTTAGGTTTTGGAGCCTATTTTCATGTGTGAAAGTGTTGAAGACTGTACACTAAGATTATTGTACACTTTTCATGTATCCTCGCAGGGGTTCGGGGTCGGGCCGGGCCTCGAGCGGGGGTCCAGGGGCGGCAGCCCCCGATAGCAGGAGTTCGGGGGCGCAGCCCCCAAAAAAAATGCAAGGGTTAGGAAATATTTTTTGACCCATAGGTTTATGGGACAGGTTTTTCCCATAGTTTTGATACCCACGGTTTTTTAAAACTTCTTAAGTAGCTGTCTATTTATATGGTTTTATGCATATGATAGATGTATGAAAAAACATTGCAAATGTGTTTTGAATTTGGCTGCGAATTTTGTAGAGTTTGTTGAGCATAGCTCCAAAAAAATCTGGGTATTGTATTGAAAGAGTGGTTGCTTGTAATAAAATATGAGCAAGTGATTCTTGGTGGACGTAGCTTAAATTGGGTGAGCCACGTTAAATATTGTCTCCTTGTGTTGTGTTATTTTATTCTGTAATTTTATTTTAGATCTGTAATAATTTATGCATATTAGTTTCTACTGTTGTAATTTTGTAAGGAATTATTCTGCATATTTTATCTCTTATTTCCTAACACTAGCTTAAGTAAATCAAATCCCAAGTTTGAGTTTATTGTCATAGCTTATATTCTTAGTGACATCATCGTGAACCCAATGGTTAGGAATGAAATGGTTAAACTATGTCTTGGGTATGTGGTTCACTCTTAGAATGGTAATCATGTGTGTAGTGAGGATAATTTGTTCTATTAAGGTACTAATCCATGGGGAAACCAACAATAAACATAGTGTAAAACCCTCTTGGTCAGCCACATGTGTAGGGTGAAGAGTGTTAGGTGGAGAATATCTCCAACTACCCTTAAAAGTCACCCTTAAGAGTTACAATTATAAATGAACTTTGTAACCAATATCAATTATCATTTGGGTCTTATGATGCAATATTAAGAGTTAATTGTGAAACTTAACAATATTTTATTTCATGATTATTTGGTGAAGATGTAACCATAATATGATGTGCTTGGGGAAAGGTGAAATTTTAGAATGTTCACATAACATGTTTAAACCATCTTTTGGTGAGAAATAGAGATCCACATTGTGTAATCTCTAATGTGAACCTTAACCCTTTAAATGATGGACTATTCCATCTTGTCCTCCCACTTTTCATGTTATGTAATGGATGTATGATGTGAAACTATGTGATCATGTCCTTAGAGATAAATTCCCTAAGAAAGGGACTAGTAGTCTTGTGAGGATACAAATGCCCTATTAGCAAATAGGTTACATAATTAATTTAAAAAGGTATATGAACCTAGTTATAGAAACAACCTCTTAAGTTGGCCATAAAATGATACTCAGGAAACCTAATTTAGAAACCAAAAAATAAGGAAGTATGTTTCCATGTTGAGACCCTTTGAATCCTTAAGTAATTGCTGGAACATAACTAGACTAAAAATCTAATTGATGCTTGACCTTGGGAAGTGAAATTATGATATTCTATTCCAAAGGAAAAGTGAAACATGATCTTCATTGTAATGTGATTAAACCCTCTTACTGTGGATAAAGAACCTATTTCATATAACACTTATTTTTTTCTAAATCAACTATCAATTTATAAATGAGTGGAAGAAACGTGACCCTAAATACTTTAAAAAAATGAACTTCACATCCTTTGGAATTACACTTGTTCTGTTGTGTAACGGAGGTATTGTTGGTGACGAATCGCAACACCCCTGAATTGCTGCAACTCGATGGGTTGAGACTCTTAGTGTAATTGCATAACATGGATCTTTTCCCAAGTGTGGGACCTTGCGAAATGGGAAAGCTCTCCAGATGAAGGATGGTTCCTATTCCTCTGTTCAGATGCACACATAAAAATGTAGAGGGTTTACTCAAAAACCTAATCTAATTTTCCAAGGAGATAGGGTAAGAAGATGCATAAAAATAAACCTAGACTAACAAAGGTGATGCACCGAGGAATGAAGAACACCTATCTTGCCAATAAACACAAACCATTAAAATGTAATGCAAGATCATGCACAAATAACCAAATTTGTAGTGAATGATCAAGAGGATGCAAATGAACACAGAGAGGGTTGATAATCATCCACATACATGCATTATTTTCTCCAAAGATTGATATAGTACACTAAAAAATGCCAAGAGGCAAAGTTTCATTACAGTTTTAGATGGGAGGTTTGAACTCCACAAATTCACCTTCCAAAGAGAAGAAGGGAGGGGACACACAAGAATGTCCAGCCTTTAGAAAGAAGCCCCTCCTTACAATTTATAGGAAGAATGAGAGAGGGAAGAGAGAGGAATTCCAAATCTACCCCAACCACCTCTAGATTGTATTTAATTCATCTCATTATGGTGGTAGGTGAGAACCCTAGCAAACCCAAAAAATGGTGAATTGTATTTTTCATTTTTGAAGAACTTGTTCTCACCCAATTAAAGATATCTAAAAAGTCCAACCTTGCATGAATCTGAGCTCCCTATGAAAAGTTATGGCCATTTGAATATCTGAGTCAAGGTTTGCTTCTTGTCGGGGTGTCAATGCTCAAAATTTTGCGCCTCCTGAAGATGCACCTCGATGCATCCATCCTCATGTCATCATACTCTTACACACGCCATAAGCACTGAAAATTCCATGTCGACATTTCCTGCTCTACGACTCTAACCTGTGCCATGGGCATGAATTTTTCCATGTTGACATTTCCTGCTCTGTGCCTCTAACCTGCGCCATGGGTGTGAATTTTTCCATGTCGACATTTCCTGCTATGCGCCTCCAACCTACGCCATTGGCACATAAATAAATGTCAAGTTTTGAGTTTCTTTGATTTCCATATTCTTTTGTTTGTCCATATTTACCCGGGGAGGGAGATATATACAACAGGTATGATATAAGATCAAGATGTGTTCCCTTAGGAGTGAATACTAGGGATGATACCTATTAGTCTTGGTGCAAATAAATATCCTATTAACGAATGAAAAAATTAAACAAGTAATCAAAATAATGTAGACGGTCCTTATTTAATGAGATACATCGTAAGTTAAATGTTAAACTGTAAGGAAATATAAAAAAAGGAAAAATAATGCATGATTCACATATTATGTGTCTTTCCAGATCTTAAGTTAATGATTGAAACATGATTGTAATAAATGTGTAAACCTAAAAATATTGTGTCATGGGATGACCTTATCTATAAGTTTAAATTATAGTTGAATCGTTATGTTGTGCCTTTTCATTAGAAAAAAAAGGTGGTCTTGATGTGCATCACGTGTTTTCATGTTGTCTATGTGGGTTAATGTATGTGTAAACATATCATGTGTTGTGCGTTGTCCTAAGTGATCTCCTCTAGTGTCGTGTAAACTACAATGTAAGTAAAAAAAATAAATTGTCCTAGTATTTTTTTACTATTGTTTTTGTGTGTGCAAAATGTGGGCGTTACATATTATTAACAAAATTGTAGAATACTTTTAAAAATTGATAGGCGTATAATATCTGAGTAATACATAGGGTGTTAAGAACCCTTTATCCATCTCTGATGGGAATGTTGTTATTATTACTTGGTCTAGTATGTTTGTTTGGAAGACATATTATCTATCTCCACTGCAATCAACACATCATTTCTATATATTTGTTTCCCACGATATTTGCTAAACTGTATTGGGCCATAGATAAATACCTTATTCTATCTCCCCTCTTCCTAATATTATTTATCTCCATCATTTCATTCAATAATATATTCATATAATCATTTACATGGTCCCCAAGTGTTCTACCCTTTTTCCTAACCTACGAGAACTTCATTTCTTCATTTTCCAATAGAGTTGTAATAAAATATATCACTAGAAAGAGGACGAAACCATAGAGAAATTTATGTTTAACTTTCATAATATTTTATAAATATTTCTTCAACTAATGTAATAGAGTGAAACAGATATTACACTTGTACTCAATCACACAATATCACATTCAATATTAGTGCTCTTTTCCATTACAAAGTCCCCAAAATTCAAATAATACAATTTAGAGTCTTAGATACTTTATTCATATATTTCACCCTATCATTAAAATAAACAAATATGATACATTAAATAATATAATGTATAGCCTTAATACATTTTCACATTATATGTATACACATAATATATTAAGAAAACAAATACATATATGATTAAAGTAGAAAGACCCAAATATAGTAAATTCACACATGTATGAGGGTAAAAGATCCCCTTTGTGTGAGGAATACAATATCAAATAATATTGTAGAATTATCATCACTCATACCATTCAACTTTGTATATAGATAAGTAAGGAAGTTTAAAATAAGAAAGTATATCTACCATTTAAGAATACAAGCTCAAAATAGGAAAACCTTATTTTGAGAATAACTACTAAATATATTTGTATCTATAAGTGAAATACAAAAATTAATATAAATAAGGACATATCATGGTGTCCACATGCATGTTCTTTATCCATAATGCACAAAATACAAGTGCATCTTAAACTATTGAAACATTTATGTCTTAATATGCAGTACTGACATTTGACTTTAAGATGTATTATGTAAAATGATGCCCATGACGAAAATAATCTACAGCAACATGAACAAGATTAAAAAATATGTTGGCATATATCGTGAAGAAAATTGGAATGCTTAAGTACAATATCAACACCATTACTTAAGACAAACTTTACGAAAGTGAGAAACTAAGGCTATATCTCATATATGGGTCCTAACAAGTAGTCCATGATAGATTAGAATGTACAATATCTATACATAAAAATTATTTTAATGAATTAAAAGCTATTATTACAATTGAATCATGTGCATTATTCGATTAGAAAATAATAATAATAAAGTCCTTATGGACTCAATCTTATCTTGTTGCAATACACAAGTATAAACATTTTGTAACTATCAATTTGACAAGGAACTAGTGTTTTGTTATCAAGGGTAAATTTTTTTTCACAGGGATCCTACCCTGGTACAACCAAAAAGGGCCTAGCGACCCAAATAATCAAATGAGAAGACCAAACAAGAAACTAACCAAAACTGTAGTGCTCAATCCTCTTTAACACTAATCTTACGATGATTTTTTCTTACATTGGATTTGAGGCATGGACTTTGTTATCATGTTTTATCAGTAGACACTGATAGAAGGACATTATTTTGTTTTGATTAGCCTATTTGATAAAAAGTATGGATGTTTATACTTTTGACATGTTGTGATTTAGATTATGGATTATATGCATGGATTGAAATTTCAATATTGATGATGATTTAGAGTTACTACTTTATACATATACTAACACATTAGATTTTGATTCATAGATTTTCTTAGAGGATCTAGCTAGTATTGTGATCTTCTTTTTTATTGATGAAATGATAGAATTTAAATATTTTGAAATTATGAACAATTGGTGAATTGCTTGATTTTAGTGATGATTTATTTATGTTATTGGATAATGTGAATTTATATGTATATGTATGTTTTATAATTTTGATGTCATTGATATGGAAACGAGGCCAGAGAGGTAATGTTTTGATTTTACAAGAAATGTTAAGACAACAAACAAAAGGGGATATGAGACTAATAGTGAAGGAATTATGGGTAATTACAATAGGTCACCTTGGCAACATGTGTTTTTGTATGTTGCTATGTCGTTAATATTTTGTTATGAGGTCCCCGTTGGGGGGTGGCATCAAATGTGACCATGGGTAGATGTATTGTTTCCCTTTTCATTTTTAATTATTTGTGAGTATGTGATTTAATTGTGATGTGCTAGATACTTTATTATTTTTATTTAATGTGATCTAATTAAGTTGATTAATATTGTTAGTTATTGTAAATTTGATGTGACCGAAGGGGTATTTAATTTGGGTAGATTTTCCTTGATTTTAGTATGAATTTGAAAGGATTTTAATTGTTTTAGTGTTGTGTACTCAACCTTGCATGTCAAACTCGTATTTTGGATTATAGGCTAATATTGGAGGCTTATGGGACAAGCTAAGTTTGTCGTACACCTCTTAAATTCATCTACCAACTATACCTATGTGTTAAGGGGTCAAAATTAGGCCCCATTGTGTGATTTGGATGCTAAAAAGGTGAAATTGTTCTAACTTATTACATGATATTTTAATTTTTTCCTTTGGAGTATGGCTTTTGGTTTGTGTGTGTAAGGAGAACTTGTCATTTCTCACCCACCAATTTATTGATATTTGTGTTTGGGTTTTGACCATGTGATGTGGAGTTGAGGAGAAGAAATGTAGCATGCTACATGGACCAACCTCACCCTCCTCTTTCGATTTTCTATTTATTCAAGTTTGGTTGATGGTTTTGGGGTTACATGTTTTATTTTTCACTCTTACATTTTTGGAGGAGATTTATTTTGCAGTTCTTATTGGAATCTTTGGAGTTTTTTTGTGTTTGATTTGGACTTGGAAAGCCCGGAGCTTGTGCTTGTGGATTGGATACTCTTGCAATCGCAAGGTAGGGACTCCACCCTTGCATTTTTATTTTATTTTATTTTGCAAATGGTTGTAAAATGAATGAATGTTGTATGTTTTTGTTTTGGTGATAGAATGGCCTTAAGGTTATGTAGGAGAAATAAAATGGGGATTTATGGAGGGAGGAATAAGAGCCTAGATTATGAATTTAGAGGTAGTTTTGGGTTGGGTGTCCCTCCTTGTGATGATAAGAAATATTTCTTATTTATATTTATATGTTCATTGAGGAAGGGATAAGAGTTGAGGGAGACATAAGAAAAATTGAGGGAGGGATAAGAGTTTGGTATGTGATTGTGTGAATGAAAGTTTTGGAGGCTTTTAAGGTGGACACCTAAACCGAGGCATTATGGGCTTGAAATTTTTTTTTTTGGAAGCTTATGCTTGTTGTTACTTTTGTATTGTGCTTGTTGTGTTAAACGTTTTGTGTGAATGGTTGTTGTGGAAGCCTTGTAAAATATTCCATGGTTTCTTGATACCCTTCTATTGATTCATTTTTGGGGCTCAGGGGACAATGAGGATGATGGTTTCTCCTTCTCATTGGATTATAGAATGCATAGAGAGCTTTGAATACTCCTTTTTTTGTTGCTGTGCTTGAAGTTGAAGATTGGAGGAATCATCCTATGTTGGAGCTGAAAGGATCACCTTTGTAATGTTGTTCCAATGTTGAAAAAGTGAAAGTTGTAATCTTGTTAATTATTCTTTTATATTGTTTGAAAGAAGAGCTTTTTTATAGTAAGAAAATGAACTATGCTCATTGAGAAAAAAAAAGTGCACTGTGGCCTTGTTGAATTTTGTATTATTGTAAAAGTACATGTTCTTTTAAATTTTTACTATCAAGTTTGTTGTATTGCAAAAAAGGTGAAAGAAGAACTTTTGAAACTTATAATTTATTGAGATTTATTTCTTCCAATTCAGGAAATAAACTCATATTTGTTTTTGCTTCCTTTTGTTAAATGGTTGTCTTTGTATTGGAAGAATGTATGAAAGTTATACTTGATTTTCCTTGTTGAAAAGAATATCATTATTGTTGTGAAAAGAAAATAGAGATATTCTCATGTTTATAGTAAGAGTTAGTAAATTGAAAAGTTGAAATATATTGTTATGACCCTACCTTTGTATGCAAAATATGAACATGTTGAAATGCAATATGTTTAAACTAAAGTAGGAAACAATAAAACTTACTTAAATGTGATTGGGATGGTGTATACATTTGATTGATTATCTTGAAGTTATTTTAAAATGAAGAAATGGCATCAAACTTTCAAATATTGATTGTAGGCACCATAATTAAATGTAATATTACCATAGAAACCAACCCAGGTAGAATTTTTTTTTGAAAATGCATGAAATTGAGGTTTTATTTAAGGGAAACATAACCACCGCCCTGTTTAGAGAGGAATTTTTAGAACCGTCACCCTGCCTAGGGCGGTGGTTTCTGAATTATTACCCAGATAGGGCGATGGTCACATGGACCAGATGCACATGGTGACTGGTATTTCAGTCACTTTTGATGGAAAATATAAAAAATTATGACTCTGTAAAATACTGGAATGAATTTAATTAAAACAGTTAGCTTTAATAACTATCATATAGAACTGGGGGTAGATCAACCAGTAAATGAAAATATTCATTTGTTTGAGCACATAAATCCATTTATGGGCACCCAAATGTGTATAATCTCATAAATCTAATGAAATGGTGTTTTTCCCAAATATTTAACTCATAGAATGTAAATAACCAAATAGAAAAACTAGATTTATGGTGGAATATCTACAATTAAAAATAGGGAGACTTGTAACAGAAAACCCATTAATAAAATTAACTAGATAAAGAATGGGGTGGTGGAAGATTTCTGCATTTGCAAACTAGATCCAAAATAAATTTCTCCATGGTTTCACTCCTTTGCTTCCATGGCTTCCACTCCTTCCAACCTGTACAAATTAAATATGGAACAAATCGAATGAGTTTAGGGTAAAAGAAAGAATTAGAAGACCCCATAAGGATGCTTAGGGTTCACTTGATAATACATAGATCTAAGGGTGCATATCAATTTAATCTAATGGTTGAGGAACAATCCTATAATTTTCAAGTTGTGGTCTTTTATGGGGTTGGGTAATTTTAATTAAGGTATGGTTATCTAATGAATGGGGCCACTTAATGGTTAGGGTAAGTGGAAAATTTATCCTTAGAATGTTAAGTAAATAAATGTCATTGGAATTGTAAGGGTTCATTAGATAATAATTTTGAAAGGGGTAACTTAGTTAATGAATTTAAAGGTTAATTAATTGGAATTAATTATGTTTAGATAGATAAATCTCATGAGGGTGACAATATTGTTAATTTTTGTGAGAAGTAAGAATTAAATGAACTTAGGAAATATTGGCCTACTTAAGATTTTAATTAAGGTGAATTAACGAAAACCCTACAAGGAATTTATCTAGAAGTCGTCTTAGAGTAAAGTAATAATGTTAATTATTGATTTAATATTTGACAACATTAGAAATGTGTTAAATTTATTAAATAAGAAATAGTTAAACCTAGTTGATAGTATCTTATTGCAACCCTTTTAAAAATTAAAAATTATTCCTTATTTTTCCTATTTAAGTATAGTATTCAGCTTTGATCTTGGGTTTTGTGCATCGCAACATGTGGGCGTTACACTTAGTATCAAAACCATGGGTTCAACATTCTTGGGAATCTTAGGTACACATGCAGAACACAAACATTAAACTTATCGCAACTCTATCTTAGAATACATGACATTGTGGATAACTGAAAAATGTAGAAAACTTTGAAAAATGAAATGCAAACTTATATTGATGATGAACTAACTGCTCATCTTGGTTTATGCAAGAGGCATGAACCGTTACAAGGATGAGTTCTTTAATGTGGAGTTAGATATAACCACCCCTAGAGTAGGAAGTCCTTGCTATACAACTGGAGATCCTATAGAACTTACACGAGGTCAATGAAGCTATATACGACGGTGGAGTAATAAGGAGATGACCTAGCCCAGCATGATAAGGAGCTATAACATGAGGCTCAACACCCTTCACTGGCACAAAAAGGAAAATAGAGAACGGATAACTTCCATGCGGAGTCAACTAGAACAGATTCACCACCAAGAGGGCATGGAGATAGGGATGAGGGACATAGAGAGAGAGAGATCCAGGAGCCCTAGAAAGAGACATGATTGTGATGGGAGACCTAGAGGTAAGAAGACAACAACAACATATCATATCAAAGATATTTCGAAGCTTCATCCATATTATCCACAACATTCCATGGTGAGATCATCAAGATCTACTCCAGAGACCACTAGAGCATCAAGGAGAGTAATTTATTTTTGGAGAGAGCCTGGTATTTGTTACGAATATAGTGTACATGGACACCATTGGAGAGAGTGTCCAAAAAACCCTAATAACAAGGGTAAGGGACCTATTTCAGAGTGTACAATTGGTGACATGGCCATGAGTCACAAGATTTATGCATCAGTTGAGAACCACCAAGTAGAGCACCAGGGTACAGTGATAGAGAGTACAAGTAGCATTGGTGGTATCCCTACCTCAGTATTGTTTAATTATGGATGTTATGATTCATTTATTGGACCAAAATTAGTAGAGAAATGTAGGTTGGTGGCAGTTAGGAAGGGCCTTATTTGGGATGTTGAGATGGCTTCTTGATCTAAGATCATAGTGGACTCCTTAGTGAGGGAGTGTGTAGTTGACCTAGGACCCTTCACTAGGACCTTCGATCTTCACATCCCTCCCTTAGGTTATTATAAACTCATTATGGGTATGGATTGGTTATCTCCACATAGAGCTAGAGTGGATTGTTACAGAAAATTTATCATTTATGCATATGATTTGGGGTTGGAGTCAATGATAGTTAGGGTTAGGAGACCCATCTCTATTCGTACTATTTCTGCTATGCATCTCAAGCAGTGTGCACGTCATGGATGTCAGCTATATACTATTATAGTTAGTGATAGGTCAAAGGACGAGTCTAGTGGACTATCATTTGATGATGATCATATTTTGAGGTAGTTTGCATGTCTTTCGAGGTGATTTACCTGGCTTACCTCCCCCACGCGAGATAGATTTTCATATAGATTTGGTTCCTGGAGAAGATCCTATCTCACACACACCATATAGGATCACTACCCCTGAGAATTGTGAGCTCAAGTTGCATCTAGAGCACCTTCTTTAGAAATACCTAATTCATCCTAGTGTATCCCCTTAGGGTGAACTAGATATTTTTGTGAAGCAAAAGGAAAGATCATTGCATTTTTGTATTGATTATAAACAACTGAACAAAGTAACGATCAAGAATCACTACCCCATCCACACATTGATGATTTTTTTAATTAGATGAAAGGTTCGATTGTGTTTTCCAAGATAGACCTTAAGTTAGGCTAACATCATCTTATAATTACAATGACTGATTTTATAAGACAAACTTTCGTATGAGATATTGCCACTAGGAGTTCACAATTGTGCCATTCGATTTGACGAATGCCTCTACAATGTTCATAAATTTGATGAACGGGGTATTCAAGAAATTTTTAGATCGATTTGTTCTCATATTACTTGATGATATATTTATATGATCACATATCCATGAGGAGAATGAGGAGCACCTTTGAAAGGTTCTACAGTGTCTTTATGAGCAACAACTTTATGGGAACTTGAAGAAGTGTGCATTCTCTCAGTCTGAGGTTCAGTATCTTAGCCACATTATTTTTGGGTAAGGTATGCTAGGTGATCCTTCTAAGATTAGAGATATCATGGATTGGCCAATACCTATCAATGTGAATGAGGTGTGTAGCATGATGGGATTGGCACGGTAAAACATGAGGTTTATTAAGTATTTATCTCATATTGTGCATCCCATCACTTCCCTTCAGCAGAAAGGGAAGAAGTTTGTTTGGTCAGATAGATGTGATCAGGACTTCAGAACACTAAAGAAATGCCTTAAAAAAATACCTATTCTAGCAGTGCCAAATCCACAAAGGGATTTCTTCATGTGTACAAATTCTTGTTTGGTTGTATTAGGGAGTGTTTTGATGCAGGATGGTTTTGTATTAACTTTTGAGTCTCACAAACTCAAGGATTATGAGGTCAATTACCTAACTCGTGACCTTGATCTTGCATCATTTTTTCATGATTTGGGTTGGTGGAGGTACTTTCTTTTAGGTAGGAGGTTCATTCTTAGGATAGATCATTTGAGCCTTATACACCTCTTCACACAACCTAATCTCAATGCCCATCAACGACGGTTGATGGAGCTGTTATGTGAGTATGATATGGAGATAGAGCATATGAAGGGGAAGGAGAATGTGGTTCTAGACACCTTAAGTCGAAGGAGGTATCTGGTGATGGGGACAACAGGTTGTACAGACTTGAGGATTAGGATAATACAACATCTTGCACATGTCAACTTCTACATTTCAGCTAGAGCAGAGATCAAGTCTCAGAGACCACTTGAGGGGAACTTTGAGGGATTGACACATGAGACAAATATAATTATAGTATATCCTACCTAGGGATGGAGGTATAAGGTGGGATATATTGGCAGAGGCTCATCATGCACCTTATTCATCCCATCCATGGGTGAAGAAGATGCACGCCACTGTGAGACACTTGTAAAATTAGATAGGAATATAGAGAGATGCATCTTTTTTGTGTCTTGATGTTTAGAGTGTCAAAGCTTAAAGTAAAAGCATCAACATCCAACAAGCCTTCTCTATCGACATTTCATACTTGAGTGGAAATGGGACACAATTTCCATGGTTTTTATAGTATGGCTAGAGACATCGAGATACCACCATAACACGATTATGGTCATGGTGGATATATTAACGAAAGTGGATCATTTTTCTCTAGTGAAGACCACCTATAAAGCTAGTGCAACGGCACAAGTATATTTGCATTAGATAGTGAGGCTGCATGGGATTCTATGGAAGATCATTTATGACTATGATATGTTTCACACCTCTAATTTTTGGAATACCATGCAGCATGATCTTGGGATGAATATCAACTTCAGTTAAACCTATTACCATAAGATAGATGGATAGACAGAGTTGGTGAATCATATTTTATAGGACATGATTCAGATGTACATCATGGATTATCAATCAAGATGAGAGGAGTATTTGTACTCAGTTGAGTTTTCTCTTAGCAATATCTTTCAAAGTTCTATTGGTATGGCTCCATTTTAGGAATTATCCAGGACACCACTGAGTTAGGTCAGGTTATAGGATAGAGTTTCTCTTGGGTAAGGTTTACTACAGGATATAGAGCAACAAGTTGTGAGGATTAGATAGAGATTGTAAGAGGCACATGATAGGCATAAGAATTATGGAGATCAGAGGAGATTGGGCTGTAGTTTTGAGGTGGGCACAAAGGTGTTTCTTCATGTTAGACATCATAAGAGTCCTATCCGTTATGGAAAAGGCTCTAAGCTAGGTCCTAAATTTATGGGCCCCTTTGAGATCTTGGAGTGGATTAGTCCCTTAGCCTACTGTCCAACCTTGCCACATAGATTATCTCACTTCCACAATGTGTTTCATGTTTATGATCTTAAGAGATACATTTGAAATCCTTATGATGTATTAGATTTGACCGCATTATAGGTGTAGGAGAAAGGGAAGGTGATGGTCGATCCTATGTGCATTTTTAAGTGCATAACCCTAATCCTTTAAGGCCGAGAGATTGATCAGGTGTGCATTTAGTGGGATCTATATGATGAGATAACAGCTACAAGGGAGGATGCCGCACCCTTGAGCACATGGTTCCCACACTTGTTTCAGTGAATTCCAGGAGTAAGTTGAGTCTAAGGAGATGAGGATGTAGTTTCCACTCCTCTTAGACATTGATATTACTATGATTTTTTCTTACTTCAATGGATTAGAGGCATGGACTTTGTTATCATATTTGATAAGTAGACATTGATAGGTGGACATAATTATATTTTGATTAGCCTATTTGATATATAGTATGGATGTTTATACTTTTGACATTTTATGATTTAGATGATGGATTATATACATGGATTGATATTTCAGTATTGATGATGATTTAGAGTTACTATTGTATACATATATTAACACATTGGATTTTGAGGCATAGATTTTTTTAGATGATCTAGATAGTCTCGTGATCTTCTTGTTGATCGATGAAATGATAGAAATGAAATATTTCAAAATTGTGAACAATTGGTGAATTGTTTGATCTTAGTGATGATTTAATTATGTTTTTAGATGATGTGAATTGATATGTATATGAAGGTTTTATTATTTTTATGCCATTGATATGGACATGAGGCTACAGAGGTATTGTTTCGATTTTGTAAGAAATTTTAACACAACAAACAAAAGGGGATATGAGACCAACAATGAAGGAATTATGGGTATTGATAACATGTCACCTTGGTGACGCTTGTTTTTGTATGTTGTTATGTCATGAATATTTTGTTAGGAGGTCCCCATTAGGGGATGGCATCAAATGTGACCATGGGTAGATGTGATGTTCCCCTTTTCATTATAATTATTTGTGAGTATGTGATTCAATTTTATGATGTGTTCTAATTTATTATTGTCATTTAATGTGCTCTAATTAAGTTGATTAATCTTGTTAGTTATTGTAAATTGGATGTGACTAATGTGGTATTTAATTCTGGTAGATTTTCCTTGATTTTACTATGGATTTGATATGATTTTATTGGTTTTAGTATTGTGTACTCAACCTTGCATGTCAAACTCGGATTTTGGCTTATAGGATAATTTTGGAGGCTTTTGGGATAAGTTAAGCTTGTCTTACACTTCTTAAATTCATCTACCAACTATACATATGGGTTACGGGTAAAAATTAGGCCCCATTATGTGAATTTGAGGCTAAAAAGGTGAAATTATTGCACCTTCTTACATGACCTTTTAAATTTGACCTTTTGACTATGGATTTTGGTTTGTGTGTGTAAGGATAACTTTTCATTTTGCACCCATCAATTTATTGAGATTTGGGTTTGGAGTTTAACCATTTGATGTGGAGTTGAGGAGAAGTTTTGTATTTATTCAAGCTTTTTTTATGGTTTGGGGGTTATATGTTTTATTTTTCACTCTTGCATTTTTTAAGGAGATTTTGTAACACCCAAAAAAATTTACTCTAAAAAAAATAATACTGATAATTTAATATTCAAGTTTACGGAAATAATATTTTTTTGTTTTAAACAGTGTTTTCAAGGTTAGGCATTTCCTCAACTATTAAATTTCTTAGTTAAAGTATTTATACACAAGCTTGTGAATGTTGGAATTAAATTAATAATTAAATATTATTAATTTATTTCCTAATATATATTTATGGTCTAAAACAATGCATTGTCAAGCTCCATAAGTTTAATTAATTATATTACACTAAGATTCCTTTATTTTCTCACACAAAGGTGTAATTGTTTTGCCTAGTCACTAAGTATCCCCATTCACCCCATTATTCATATTTGTTTTATAATAAATTTCACTCCCACAAAATACCTTCCACTTAAGTGAGGTAGGGTTTCATTTGGGCCATTGGATTGAATCTATCCTAGCCCTTACATTTGGGTTTCCCTAAATATCCTTATGGTTCTCTTTTTATTTCTACTTGCCCAAAACAACCTCATTTTATCTCATTCTTGTTTTGTCGGTTTTTGAAGAGGAGGAGGAGAAGCCATGAAAGTAATAGATGCAACCATGGAAAAAATTTCTTGGTTTTAGTTGTGAAGAATTTTATTATTCTAAGATTATTATTTCTTAATGTAGAGATCCCACCATGGATCTGTTCTTTTTATTTAATGTAAACATTCTTGTTGAGTTCAACAATTGGGGAAAAACCCCATTCAATTTAATCTATGAATTTTACACATTTGGGTGTCTAAACAAGGATTGAAATAAATTAAACCATTAAATTTAATTAATCACGAGTTGCTGGAAGTTTCTTTATGATTTTTTTAATCTTAGATTTCAATTAAATTTCAATCTGGGTTTTGCATGGTTGAATTTTATTTTTCCGTCAAAAAAGATGAAACTACTGCCCTACACAAGATAGAGGTCTTATGATGACCGCCCTTCCTGGGGGTGGTTCATCTATTGTTTCATTAGTTTTCAACTTAAGTTGGTGTTTAATGCAACATTAATTTTAATTTAAGTGTCTTCCATTTATTAGAGTCTAGATTGATAATATATCTAGTTTCATAACTCAAATTACATAAACATCAACTCATTCTCTATTCTTTCCTCTGCAATAAAATTTAAAATTGAGTATAACATTAACTACAATTCATTTTCTTTCACATATTAATTTTGCCAACAAAATAAGGAACTCAACAAAACTTCCTTCCAATACATCTTTCTTTTTCAAATACATATATGTGTGTGTGTGTGTGTGTACATACATATATGTATATGTATATGTATGTATGTATATATATATGTGTGTGTGTGTGTGTGTGTGTGTGTGTGTGTGTGTATGTATGTATGTATGTATGTATATACATAGATATGTACATATATACATATATATATATATATATATATATGCATACATACATAGATATATATATATATATATATATATATATATATATATATATATATTGTAACTTTGAATAACATACAAATTTAGGAGAGTTTCATTTCAAGAAAATTATACAACTTAAGCTTTATCCTTTCACTACAACCTTACGAATTTGAATAATGAAATATACAAAGTTTTCTTCATTCACTCAATCAATACAATTTAAAATAAGTGAAATATTACAAAACTATCTTTAAAGCATAAAAAAGTTACAATCTTCCACTCTAAGTGGAAATAATAATGTTATCAAATTACACCATAGAGATTCTTCAACGAGGTCAAAACACAAGTCTTCATTTCAAGGTCTTCTCCCAACTTTATAGCTTTAATATTGCATTCTTCGATTCTTGAAAAATTTGGATCACAATACACAGAAAGGGGGGATATATGACGCTCTCAGCCCAACCTTTAATCAAATAAGAGAAGAATCCATCCTCTTATTGGCCTCTGAGCCCCAAAAAAATAACAATGAGGGATCTTGAGCAACATTTTACCACTTTTACTAAAAATGGCTTCCACAAAAACATACAATCCACAAAACATACAACACATTCAAATGGGTATAGTAAACAATATTTACAACTTTCTCAATCAACACATAGGCTTGACATCAAACCAAAAGGAGAAATTAATATAATAACCACATCATTTTTCCTCCCAAGTGAAGTAAAATTTCCAACCAAAGCCTCCATGTGAATGACACAAACAAAAACTACATCCTTATCTCTCCCCTTGTAAATATGCAAAAATATGTCCATATTTTCCTTTTCACTCTCCATTGATGAAACTACCAATCACACTCCCTCCAAAATACATGCCTCACATATCCATTTTCCCTCCCCAATGGTCCCATACTTCCATCTCCCACACCCTTGTTAAGGAAAACTACCCAATCACAAAAACCACATTCCCAACACTCATACAATATTCAACAAACACAATTTTTCCATCCAAATGCATAAATAAAAAAATGACAAGTGGAGAGTCTACCTCTCCATCATGCTTCCAGGACTCTTCACTCCAACAAGAATATAACACCTTCAAGTCAAGAATAATCCAAATTGCAACTCCAACAAGCTCCCAATTCCAAAAGTGAAAGAGAGAAAATAAAACAAGTAACCCAAAATCCTTCAAATTCAATCCATAAAGAGAAATGGGATGTGATGATGATGAAGTGGCTCCATGTAGGATCTCACTTCATCACTCCATTCCAAAAATCAAGTCAAACACCAAGCCCTAAAATAATAAATTCATATATAAGACTTATGACATGCCCACATGACACTCCAACTTACACACCATGACTATTAAGGACAAATTAATTGTGGTAAGTAGGAAAGTGTAATTTTTTCATGTTTTACACTCCAAAAAACATAAATGAGCCTAAAATTTACTCCTCATACCATAGGTATAGTTTTTTGGTAAATTTAAGAGGCATCCGATAAGCTTAGCTTGTCCCACAAACCTCTAAAAAAGCCTCCCAAGTCAAAATCTGAATTTTGAAGTTGGTGAAGAGTACATAATACAATATCCAATACAAATATAATTTACATCCACAAGATACCAATGACCATCTACCCTCATAATTATCTAATTTTCACACCCTTATTTTAGTTAACAAATTAAACTGGATTAGCTAAATAAGACACATTAATAAATGCTAACAAAGTGACTAAAATTTCCCAATAATTAAATACATATAACACTAAATAAAACACACAAAATTAAAAGAAAGGGAAAAACATTACACCCCATGGCCACACATGTGATGTCACTCCCCCATGGGAAACCTCCTAACTATGAATTCCATAACACCACATAAACATTGGACACACGCTGTCAAATTTTCCCATGTCACAAAACACCCAACATTCATTTTTGGTTGGTCCCCTATCCCCTTTCAATGTATGATATAATATCCCTACAAAAATAAAATAAAATACCTCTCTAACCTCACGGTCGCATAAAAAATATATAGAAATAATATATACATAGAAATCAATAATTGTCATCCAAAATTAAGTAATTCTATCATCTATCAACATATCAAATAATTCGATTCTAGCATCCATGAGATTATAATTCTAATCAAAACATCTAGAGTATAACATATCAATATAAACTCCAAATAATACAAATCAACATATATCAAACTGTTTACCAATGTCATCTAGTGTATCATAATAAAAATGTGAATCATAACATATTGATAGTCCAAATATCTGCATAGTCTATCATTTATTACTCAAACTGTAATAATCAAAATGTTTAAGTATCAATCCAACAATAATAACATCATAATGAAAATAGTGTCAAAGATGAGTTGGCACTACATCCCCCTCCGCTTAGACTCGACTTCCTCCTAGAAGTCACTGAAATAGGTGTGGAAACTGGGTCCATAACAAAATAACAACCTCCCATGTGGCTGCAATCTCCTCATACCTATCCCAATGGACTCACACTTGGTCAATCTCACAGCCTCAAAGGCCCATATTCCTTCACTCTATGATGCACATGGGCTACAAAGTAACCTGTCAGTGCTCCTGCACCTGTAATGTGGTCAAATCCAATACCTGAGAGGGATCTGTAATGTATCTCCTAAGAACAAAAACATGAAATAAATTGTGGACGTGAGACAAGCTGGGTGGCAAGGCTAGACGATAAGATAAGGGACTGATCCGCTTCAAAATATCAAATAGACACACGAATATAGGAGATAACTTAGAGCCCTCTCAATCATAGATAGGTATTTTCTTAGCTCTAAAATGAATAACAACTTTCATGCCCACTTCATAGCTACGGTAAACTCTCCTCTGATCTGCATATTTATTTTTTCTTTCTTGTGCCTCTGGAAGTCTCTGTCTTATCAAAATAACCTTCTGCTTGATGTTCTATAACAAATATTTCCCAAGAGATACTTTTTCCTCCAATCTATCCTAACTAAGTGGTGTCATGCACTCTCTTCCATAAAGTTCCTAAAATGGAGCCATACCAATAGAAATCTAATTTTTTTTTTTATAATCAAACTCTACCAAGTATAAATACTCCTCCCACCTTGACTAATGATCCATGACATACATATTAATTATGTCATATAAAATCTTATTCATCCACTCCATCAATCCATCTATCTCTGAATGACATGTTGTACTAAAGTTGATAGTCGTCCCAAGGGTATGTTGCATGGTAGTTTAGAAATGAGAGGTGTATAAGGGATCGTGGTCACAAATAATCTTTTGTGGAATCCCATATAGTTTGATAATCTCATATAAGTATACTCACACCACTATACTAGCTATATATGTTTTCTTCACTAGATTAAAATAATCTACTTTTTTCAATCTATCCACCATGACCATTATGGAATTGTGGTGGTATCTCAACATCGGTTTCCCTACTATCAAATCCGTGGAAATGGTTTCCCATTTCCACTCCAGTATAGTATGTGGGTAGAGAAGGACAACTGGATGTTGATGCTTAACATTCACCCTCTAACATTCCAAATAATGTGACACAACCTGAGATACATCTCTCCGAAGACCTCTCCAATGGTACAAATATCTCAAGGTGGCATGTATCTTCTTCACCCCTAGATGGGTTGAATAAGGTACACGATGAGCCTCTGCCAAGATATCCTCTCTCAAACCTCCATCCCTAGGTACATAGATTTTTCCTCTATGTCTGAGAAGTTCATATGATTATAATCAAAATCCATCAAACTTACCCTCAAGGGGTCTCTCAAACTCAATCTCTGCTCTAGCTACAAGGTAGAAGTTGTCATGTGAAATTTGTCATAAAATCCTGCTACACAAGTATGTACCTGCTGAAGTAGCCATAACCAAATGTCTCTGTCAAATCAAAGCATCCAGACCCACATTCTCCTTTCCCGTCATATACTCTATCTCCATGGCATACTCACATAACAACTTCATCCAACACCATTGTTGAACGTTGAGATTGGGCTGCGTGAAGAGTTGACATACTTGATCAAATGGTCTATCCTGAGAATAAACCTCATGCTAAGAAGGAAATAACTCCAATGCATCAAAGAACACACTACTAATGCAAGCTCAAGCTCATGATTCGTATCATTGATCTCATAATCCTTTAGTTTGTGAGACTCAAAGGAAACTACACATCCCTCTTGCATCAAAACACCTCCTAATCCTTCCGAAGAATCATCCTTACACACAAAGAAATATGGATGAATATCTAGCACTCTGAGAATTGGTGTTGTCATAAGGCATTAATTTAGTGTACTGAAGGCCTTCTCTCATCCATCAGACCAAACAAACATCTTCCCTTTCTACTGAAGGGAAGTTTTGGGGTGTACAATTTGAGATAAGTCCTGAAAAAATATCCTATAGTAACATGTCAACCCCATGAAACTACACACCTTGCTCACATTATTTGGCATGGTCCACTCCATATTAACTCTAATCTTGGAAGAATTGACTGTGATACCTTCCATGAAAATAATGTTACCCAAGTACTGAACCTCTGAATAGAAAAAGGAACACTTCTCTAAGTTCCCATATAGTTGTTGTTAGTGCAGAATCACAACACCCCTGAATGTCTGTAACTATATGGGTTGATACTCTCAGTGTGATTGCATAACATGGAGCATCTCTCAAAGTGTGGGACCTTGTGAGTTGAGAGAGCTCTCTAGATTAAGGCCAGTTCCTTTCCTTTGTTCAGGTGCATGCAAATAAAGTCTTATAGAGGGTCTACTCTAAACCTAATCTATCTTACGAAGGAGACAAGGTTAAGAAGATACAATAAAATAAACCTAAGCTAATGAGGTGATGTACCAAAGGAATGTTAGACACTTGTTTTGCAATTTAACATAGACTACAGAAATGTAATAAAAACACCATGCATAAGTAACCAAACTATAATGAGAGATTAGAAGGTAACAATGAAACACATGAGAGGGTCGAGAATCATCCACAGACATATATTATTGCTCCAAAGTTGATATAGTACATTATAGTGGCCAAGAGGAAAAACTTAGCATTACAAATTGAATGGGGAGGTTAGGACTCTACGAACTCATCTGCAGACCAAAGGAGAAGGGAGGGTGCACAATAGAAATTTCTAACCCCTTACAATGATCCTTAACCCTTCCTTTATAGATTTAGCATAGAGAAAATAAGGAGGGAGAGGTGGGAAAAATAATTTTAAGCTCAACCAGTGGCCATCAATGCCTCCTGTAAATATGCCCCAAATCTGTCATATCTGCATCAATTACTTGTTCTGTGTGTTGAAGGTGGAAAAATGATGGATGAAATCAAATCTGATTTGGTTGTTGGAGCAAATAGATCTTATATTAATGGAATAAATATGTTTTTCATTTTTTCCCCACCTAACTTCTTCTAAATTAAAGTTTCAAATCTTCATGTTGTAGACGAGGTCGATATCTTTCCTACAGTTCCAAATTTGTCAAATTTCGAGCACTGAATCAAAAGATATGCCCATTTGAATATTTGAATCGAGCCCATACAAAAATGGTAGAAACCAGTTATTAAAATGGGTCTTTTGGAAATTGGACATGTGGAGGGCTAGCACATGTTTGGGGAACACTTTTGGATTTTTCTTTTTAAGTTGCATCGGGATGACACGTGGCATCTTCCATGGCTTTCTCAGTTTCCTCATGTTTTGGCTAAGTCCTTTTGCTCGGTGGGCCATACATCTGACCAGGGACACGTGGAGGCTTAGCGCTTGTTTGGGAACACCCAAAAATTTTACTTTTGAAGTAGCACCATGCTAACACTTAGCTCCCTCCATTGGTCTGTCTCTTCTTTAACTATTCAACCCCAAACCTATCCTTTTTTTAGACCTGGGACATGTGGAAGGTTTGTGCTCATTTAGAAACCTGCTCAGGAGTTTACCTTTGAAGGAGTGTCGGGCTGACAGGTGGAAGCCTTACACTCATTTGAGTCTTTTCTTTGGGCCACGCCTTTGAATGTGTTTCATTAAGACATGTGGTGACTTCTGTATGCACTCTATACTTAGTAAATTTTGGGGCTCGTTATGAATCATTTGCAAAGCTCAAAGATTTGAGTCTTTCTTAATTTCTTTTTCTTTAAGCCTATGGTTTTCTTTGATACTATTTTCCCCCTTCCCCAACCCTGCTAATCCATTTTAGATCCCACCTATAACCTATTTTTTGGACTTGAAGCATGGGTTCATTCAACGGAACCATTATTTGAATTTCTTTCCTGCATGAGGTCGTGTTTGATCAGTTTTATCGAGAGGAAAAATAGATATAACAATTTGGCAACTCGCAAGGGCATCTGCATGCTAGATGAAGAGATCAGTTGCCTTGTTATATCCATTGGGCATGAAGTTGTGATTGATGACCCAAAGTTGATATTGTTATTCTGAAAATGGATCCTTTAGAGCCTAATTTTATTTTCTCTGTATTTGTTCTATTAGAAAATGATCAACTATCATGGAAACTATGGGTCTACCTGATGTAAATGCTAAAGGGAATAGCACATTCACTTGGAGGCATGTTGAACCATATAACAATGCAAACCTAGAGTAACAAAGAACCTGTGCCACAACACCTAGGGAAACAAAACTTACACTACAACAAAACAATATGCATACACACTAAGGGAAATTAAAATCCTATGCTAATATTTACATGGTGGAACCTCCTTTCTAGTAGCAGTGTTTGAGATGGACCTCGTTCAGTGGGATCTATAATTCTTTGCCATCCAATGTAGCTAGCTAGAAGGAATTCCTACTTTTACACCTTGTGATCACGTAGGGGCCACTCTAAATGGCATCAAACTTGGAATGCTTCCCTAGCTTTTCTTGATCAACATCCCATTTTAGAAATAAGTCCCCTTCTTGAAAGTTCCTCATTCTTGATTTCTTGTCAAAACTCTTTTTTATCAATGCTTGTTCCTTTTCCATGACTTCAATTGCATTCTCTCTTGCCTCCCCTACTTCCATTAGCTCTGCATACATAATTGCCATAGGTTCAAACTCAGCCAGCTCCAACTGTTTCATGAGATCCAAAGCAGACATATCCAATGAGATGGGAAATACTGCCTCTTTTCCATATAAAATCTTGTATGGTGAGCTACATGTGAATCTTTTAGATGTGATCTTATCAGCCCATAGAGATGATTTGAGATTTGTATGCCAAGTCCTCTGATTTTCATCAAGATTCCTTCTGATAATCCTTAATAGGTTCTTATTCATGGACTCTGCTTGGCCATTACCTTGAGGGTAATAATTTGATGAGGTGATGAGATACACACCATTCTTAACTGTCCATTTAGTGATCCTTGTACCAAGGAATTCCAATGCATTATCTGATATAATAGTGGAAGGGACTCCAAACCTGGTGGCTATTCCTTCATAAAAATCTAAGATGTTGCATTCATTTACTTCTTTTAGTGCCACTTATCTAGTCCACTTGGTGAAATAATCTGTTGCAGTAAACATCTGCTTATGGCCTTGGCTTGAATTTGGGTTAATCATCCCAATGAAGTCTAGTAACCATTGCATGAATGGCTGATCCACTGAAATGGGATGAAGGGGCAGGGCTGCTAGCTTCTCCTTTCATGTTAATAATGCACACTTTTCACACTTCTTGACCAATGAATAGAAATCCTTGAACAGCATAGGCCAATAATAACCAGCTTTCATGATCTTGAGAGTTGTTACTCGAGGGGAAAAGTGACCTCCTACTTCTCCACCATGGAACTCATGCAACACTCTTTCAATTTGGCCTATCCTAAGGCACCTCAATAGAACACTATTGATGTCCTTCTTAAACAAGACACCACCAACAAGCACATATGGGATGGCTTGTAATCTGAAGTATCTTCTCTTTTCTTTGTTCCATTCTAGAGGGAACAAACTTGTTTAAAGGTAATGTGCCAAGGCTTGGGTCCAACATGGAGCAAGTGCATCACTAGTTGGTTGTTCTTGATCATTCTGTAGAAATAGGAAAACATCTTTTTCACCCACTAGCTTAGCATGTTTCTTAGAGGTGAGCTATTCACACAGACCCTTGCCTTAAACTAGTTTGGTCACCTTGATCTCAATGTCATATTCCATTACTCGGGTGATCCAACCTGCTCTCTTCTCATTCAAATATTTATTTAAAAGGAATTCCTTAACACCAGCATGAGATACTAGTAGTTGAATCTTTTTATTTGATACCAAGTGTCTGAACGTTTTTAAGCTCCTAATAACAGAAAGGACATGTTTTTCAATGAAAGAGTATTTTACCTCATATTCCTCCAAGCTCTGGCTAAAGAAAGCTATGGGTTGCTCTGAACCTTCATTTTTGAGCTGGACCAAGATGGCTAAGATGGTTTCTGAACCTCCAAAAGCATATGGGACCAAGATGGATGAGATGGAGATTTGGGTTGAAACCTCTTAAATCTTTGTAAAGTCCAAACAAAGACATATGGGAATTCTTGACAAATTTAAATAAACTCATATTTTTCTTATTGAGTTCTTACCTTTCCAATCTGCAATGTTTTGACTTCTTCTATGAAACTGGGATTTGAATCCTCACCCTTGACCTAAATATTTGCCTTCTCTTTTCAGAATTGGTCATTTGGGTTGAAGATCAATTCCAATGCAATAAGAACCTTTGGCAGTTTATTGGTCCTCAGCAACACAACTTGATCACCATACTACTACTCCAATCTGTCTTGATTCCTGGAGGAGAACTCGGCTTATTCTTGTAGAAATTTGACAATTTGTTGATTATTTTCAAATACTTCCCAACTTGTGTTGTTGTCTGGGACAACTGGCCTCACAACCAACTTGATATCGGGCTAAAATTTATCACTATTGATACTCTCCACAATGTCAAAGGTTTCCCTAATTGTTGCCAATCTGTTTTTAGCTTCATTCTTCTTCCTTGGGATGAAATTGATGTTGAATGCTTTGAAATCTTTAATGAGGTCCCATACCCAGTTCTTGTAGCTCTTTAGTAGATCATTATTGGTAAAAAAATTTCCTCGTACCTGATTATCAACTAGTTCATTGTCACTAAACACTTGCAAGTTCTTTATACTCCTTATACTTTCCCAATGAGTCCATGGACCAAAGCCTCATACTCTACTATATTCTTTGAACAAGAAAATTGGAAATGGAAAGCTGAGTAGTATTTCATACCTTGAGGAAAAACAATCATAGCTCCTCCTCCGGCCCCTTACCTACTTCTTGAGCCATCACAGAATAATTTCCATACTTCATTGTCATATTTTTGGTTTGGCTTAATGATGTCAGGAAGAGGATGATTCTCCTCATGCAAATATTAGAATCCTAGCTCAGATTCCTCCATCTCCTTATAGGGGTCAAAAGCATGCCTCTTGTTCACCCACTCATCGAGGGTCAAGTCTGGAATACACCCCACCTTAGTATCCATCTCGCAAGTTCTTGGGAGGTTCTCTTGATCAAAGGCTAAACAATTGGAATTGATTGGGTTGGGTACATAAGACTCAATATGGTAATCTACAATGGGCTCAAATCAATTGTGGCCTTAGCTTCATACCTTTTTCTAAAAATCATGTGTGACTAATCAATAGAAAAATAGCCTCCAATCTTAGCAGTGAAGTATCTTGACAAACACAATGCAAAATGTGGTGGAAAGTCTATAACTGATATGTATTGCAATAAAGTCACATCGGGCCAGGCATGTAGTGTGAGGGGCAGGCATGCAGTGTGAGGCTCAAATATTTGATGACTCCAATAGTTGTTATGTTGTCCCATCCAATTGCACTACCCCTCTAGAGATGACTTCATATTGAAGACCCAGTTGATCAGCTATTTGTTTTGGCATTACTAAACTATTTGCCCCTAAATCAGTCATGTAATTATGTACCAATTTGTCCCCAATGATCAATGAAACATATAATGGAGGAGGCTTCAGATTCTTACCTTGTTTCCCTCCATGGTTTCCTTCGGGATGAGCTGTATTGGTAAACACTTTCTCTTACTGGTTAGGAGGTTGATTTGAGCTTGACCAATTGGCCATAGTAGTTTGCAACAGATCTCTCTATCCTCAAATGGTCAGTGACTCCCACATTGAAATGTTCACATTTGTCTTCTTCATTTTTTCAATGATATCAAATGAGCTATCCTTTTGCTGCCCCTTTCCTGGCACATTTTTCTCTTGCACATGGGTCATTACAACTGGTTCCTGAGTGGATTTGGAAGGTGGCTTAGATTGACTCTGCATATTGGGATTTGCATTCTGAGTGCCAATGCCTTATGGAGTAATGGAGGGTTGAGGATTACATGAGTTTTGTTATTATCCCTCTCCAATAATCCTTTTCTTAGAACATGTATTAGTAGCTACACTTTGAGAAGAGGCTTGATTCATACCATAGAAATCTTTAGCTTGTCAATTGAAAAGGAAAATTTCACATGGAGGTGCCTCTTGCTGAGCCCCAAGCTGCTGATTTTCTTATTGGTTAGACTCTTATGACACACCAATGGTATGTACCATCAAGGTCTGGTTTAGTGCACCATTAAAACACATTGATTGGTCATGGGGCTGATTGTATGGGAAACACCAATCATATTCTTATGTCATATTGTTTTGTGTTGGAACCAAGGCCCTTGATGTTGAAGCTGTGTTTGAATCATATGACTAGAAAGGCTTAGAAGCTTCAGGTTTTCCTTGATTTTGGTTCTGATTTATAGCCTGAGCTAGTGGCCTATTTTGCTAATACAGGTATCTATCCTGATACTAATTCTAAGGCTGGTATGGCCTAGACCTATGAGCTTGCTACCTTTTAATAGTAACTAGATCATTCCCAAGGTTCTACAGTTGTTTCATAACTTCTTGAAGCTATTTTGAAGTGCTAGAGGATGAGGTGGAGGCTACAGCTAAACTTTGATTCCTAGGAGTAGGTATAGGAGCTAATGTGAGTGTATGAATAGTACTTGGATCTCCTAGTTCTGGGTATAGAGGCATGGGTGGCCTAGGAGAAATTTTTCAACCTGAATTAACTAATTTTCAGCTCTTATGGAAATTTTATAAGCTGCATGTAATGTGATGCCTCCCATGGATTGAATCATTAAAGCAATATCAGAATTTGGAGCTCTAAGAAAGTATAAAAAACACCTTCATCTCCGGGCCTTACAGCAAATGGAATCATATCCCATGTCCTTTGAAATCTGAGGTTGAAATCTGTCAACTACTCATTAGGGGCCCTCTTGATTGTTTTCAGTTGCTCCAACAGGGATAAGTTATCTCCCTTCTCTCTAAATTGATCATGAAGAGCTCTACACAAATGTTCCCAAGTTTTAATAAAGCCTACCGTTAGACTCCTAAACCATTGTGAAGCTTTACCCTTGAGTGAAGAGGCTAGTAACTTGACTGCAATGTCCACCTTAGTGATCTCTTGAATTACACAGACATTTGCAGTGTCTTCAATGTGGTCACTGGGAGAAGTCTAGTTTTCTCCAGTGAAATATGGGATGCTCTTTAATGCTGCCACTATGACTGGATTTTGTGCATTGAGGGCGAGTGGGATACTGCTAGTGAAATTGACATAGGGGTTGGGTGGTTGTGCCACTATGATTGGCCTGAGAACCCTTTTTGATTGAATGAATGGCCTTCTAGGAGGAGGTGTTAACAAGGTTCTATTTGGTGGAGGTGGAGACCTCTGGGCTCTTCTCCCCCTTCTCCTTCTATCTAGGGAGAAGTGGAGATAGAAAAATATTCCCTCTTCTCTGGTTCTTAACCTTGTTTGTATTCTTCTCATGAACTTGACAAACTTGGATTGTTGAAACCATTCAATACTGTCCCTTTCGGAGTTTCCATATGTGCAACCTTTAGAGCTTCTTAAAATCTAAAACTTGCAACAAGTGCACATCAATCTTGCTGCAATAAAAAATGAAGACCTCTTGTCCCACCAGGTGTGACAAAACTATTAGTGCAGAATCATAACACTCCTGAATGTCTGCAACCATATGGGTTAAGACTCTCAATGTGATTGCACAACATGGAACATCTCTCAAAGTGTGGGACCTTGTGAGTTGAGAGAGCTCTCCAGATTAAGGTCAGTTCCTATTCCTCTATTCAGGTGCATGCAAATAAAATCTTGCAGGGGGTCTACTCTAATCCTACTCTATCTTACCAAGGAGACAAGGTTGAGAAGATACAATAAAATAAACCTAAGCTAACGAGGTGATGCACTAAAGGAATGTTAGATACTCATTTTACAATTTAACATAGACCACATAAATGTAATAAAAATACCATGCACAGGTAACAAAAATATAATAAGATATCAGAATGCAACAATGAAACACATGAAAGGGTCAAAAATCATCCACAAACATATATTATTTCTCCAAAGTTTATACAGTATAGTATAGTGGCCAAGAGGCAAAAATTAGCATTATAACTTGAATGGTGAGGTTAGGACTCTATGAACTCGTCTACAGACCAGAGGAGAAGGGAGGGTACACAACAGAAATGTCCAACCATTTACAATGAGCCCCAACCCTTACTTTATAGATTTAACATAGAGAGAAGAAGGAGAGAGAGGTGGGAAAAATAATTTGAAGCTCAACCACTGGCCATCAAATCCTCCTACAAACCTACCCCAAATCTATCATGTCTACATCGATTACTTGTTCAGAACATTGAAGGAGGAAGAATGGCGGATCAGATCAAATCTGATCTGGTTGTTGGAGTAAATAGATCTTATATTAATGGTACGAAGAAGTTTTTCATGTTTTCCCCACCTAAATTCTTCAAAATAAAAGTTTCTGGTCTTCATGGCGTAGACGAGGTCGACATCTTTCCAATGGTGCCAAATTTGTTGGATTTCAAGCACTGAATCAAAATATATGCCCATTTGAATATTTGAATCGGGCCCGTACAAAAATGGCGGAAACCAATTATTAAAATGGGTCTTTTGGAAGTTAGAAACATGGAGGGCTAGCGCATGTTTGGGGACTGCTTTTGGATTTTTCTTTTGAAGTTGTGTTGGGATGACACGTGGCATCTTCTATGGCTTTCTTAGTTTCCTCATGTTTTGGCTAAGTCCTTTTGCTTGGTGGGGCCATACATCTGACCAAGGACACGTGGAGGATTGACGCTTGTTTGGGAACCCCCCCCCCCCCAAATTTTAATTTTGAAGTAGTGTCATGCTAACAGTTGGCTCCCTCCACTGGCCTGTCTCTTCTTTGACTATTCAATCTTAACCATGTCCTTTTTCTGGACCTAGGACACGTGGAAGGTTCGTGCTCATTTGGAAACCCACTCAGGATTTTACCTTTGAATGACCATCAGGTTAACATGTGGAATTCTTGTGCTCATTTGAGTCTACACTTTGGGCCGCACCTTTAAATGTGTGCAATTAAGACACATGGTGCCTTTGGCCTGCACTCTATACTTATCCAATTTTGGGGCTCATTCTGAATCATTTACAAATCCTAAAGACTTTGAGTCTTTCTTTGTTTCTTTTCCTTTGAGCCTACGATTTTCTTTTACACTGTTTACCCCCTTCCTCGACCATGCTACTCCATTTTAGATCCCTCCTGCAACCTATTTTTTTTACTTGAAGCATGGTTTTGTTTGACGGAGCCGTTATTTGAATTTATTTCTTGCATGGGGTCGTGTTTGATCAATTTTGTCAAGGGAAAAAATAGAGATAACAATTGATACTCAGGAAGACACTACAAAACCTGGAAAATGTGCTCCTCATGTTCCTCACGCATACGTGATTATATCAAAACGTCATCAATAAACACGAGAACAAAGTGATCAAAAACCTTCTTGAACACCCCATTCATCAAACTCATGAATACTGCAGGGGCATTTGTCAGACTAAATGGTACCACTGTGAACTCATAGTGGCCATAACTTGTGTAGAAAGTTGTCTTGTAGATATTTGCCTCTGCAATCCTCAATTGACTGTAACCTGACTTAAGATATATCTTAGAAAATATAGTGGCCTGATTCATCTAATCAAATAAATCATCTATCCATAGAAGGTAGAAACGATTCTTGATCATTAATTTTTTAATTTACATGTAATCCACACAAAAATGAAGAGATCCATCTTTTTTCTTCACAAAGATGAGTGGTACACACTAAGGAGATACACAGGATGGATTAGGCGTTTGTCAAGAATGCCCTCTAACTATAACTTAAGATCACATAGCTTAGGTGTGGTCATCCTATATGGTGCATGTGAGATAGGCTTCACTCCCATAACCAAATCAATACAAAATTTGATCTCACGTGGGGAAGGTAACTCTAGCAATTCACCAAGAAAAACATCATAAAACTCCTGAAAATGGGTTGGCCATAAATTGAGGATCTATAATTCTCATCCTCTAATCGGTCACTAACAATGATGGTAAATAACTGAAAACACCATAGTGCACACTTCTTCAACTGTATATTGGATGGGGTGAATTGAGATGGGTCTCCTGACTCCAACAATCACTGACTCAACTCAAAAATCATCTGAAAAATATATAACCTTGTTGTAATAGTCAACTCTAGCTCTCTATGAAGAAAATCAATCCATGCCCAAAATAACTCCATCTAAACCCAAGGTAAGGATACGGAGATCCAAAGTCATGGTGAAGGGTCCTATGTCCACTTCGCACTCTTTGACTAAGGATTCCACTGAGATTTTATCTCCAGAAGCCATCTCAACATCCCAACTAAGGCCTTGCCTAACTGCCACTAGCCTGCACTGCTCTACTAAAGATGGAGAAATTAAAGAATCTGATGAGTCTAAATCAAATAAGATAGGGGTAGAAATCCAGCCAATGTTGCATGTGGTATCAATCACTATGCCCTAGAGCCCCTCCTGGAAGTTCTTGACTGCAGTATAAATCATGTGGCTCCTATCCATGTCACCAACCATAGGCTCAGAAATAGGTACCTTACCCTATTTAGTAGGGTTCTGAGGGCACTCTCTCTAATGATGACCATGTACATTATACCCATAGTAACTACCTGGTCCTCTTTAATGATAATACACTCCTCCAAGTGACCTAGTAGTCCATAATGTAGAACGTGATGATCCTACCATAGATCTGTGTACATGCTGAGGTGGACATGTTCATGTTGATTGTTCTTGAGATGAAGTTTGAGTCCTATTGGGCCTCCAGCTAGAGGTCCCATATTATGCCCTATCTGAGCATCATGGAATTATAGAGGTCAAAAGGGTGGTCAAGTTTCTTATTGCTGGTGAAGAAGAGGAGTCCTAAAGGAATACTATGCTGAAGTTTGTTTGCCACAAGGAGGAGGAGATGATCATCTTGACCTACTATCCTGGAGTTGTTGTATGTGGCTCCTCACTCTATCTCGATCCTGTTGAGTCTTCCCCTTGATTTTTTCTGTAATATAGGCCTTCTCCATGGCCTATGATAGAGTCGTTAGGAAATGAGTGTGCACTACCCCACCCAAGTCTAAGTTCAGACCTCTAATGAATGTGTGAGTACTAACCTATTCATCCTGAATGTTGTCCACATACTAAAGCAGATCTAAAAACTGACACTCATATTCTTCTACCATCATGGAGGCCTATCACGGATCATGGAACTCATCGATCTACTACTGGATGAATCTCCTTGATATGTATCTAATTATGAAATTCTCCTCAAAGAGATCCCAAGTAACTGTCTTAGAATCTACATGGAGCTTCTTCTCCTCATTCCTCCACCAAACTTTGTCTTCGTCTCTCATAAGGTGGATAGAAACATGAGTTTTTGTGTTGTTAGTACAAGGACATATCTTGAATAATCTTCTCAAGCTAACCAATCATGCCTCGACCTAAAATCCTCCCGTGTCTCCAGAAAAATGTGGTGGGTGTAACTTCAATATCTCTTTAATGTGATCTTCCATTATCGACTGTCATCTGATATGTCTCTCTGCACAAACATCCCTCGGCCTATGGCTCATAGATCCATCTCTGTGTACCGAATTTCTATCTATGTGCTCTCTAGGTGGTGACTCATGTCCAACCAAATCTGCGTGGGATTGCTCTTCCCTATCATCATCACTGTGACATGATGGTGCACAAGCCTTTACAAATGGCTCTCTCCTGTCTACTAGGTTTCCCTCCTCAAGATCCTCTGCGTACATCGGCATTAACATCATGTAGTGTCTAAAGTATCTAAGGTAATATAATTTCTACTACCTGATCTCGGGGTGGTAGATCTAGGCTCATGTGTATGGACCCCTTGTTTAGTATGTGCCTCCTGCATAGACAAAGATGGGAGTGAATTTATCATCATCTAGGCTTGTTTCATTTTTCTAAGTTTTCTATGTTTTAAAATATCATGCAAGGTTTTGTTTTCTAGGTTTAGAGTTGTGTTAGGTTTTCTTGTTGTGTTTCATGTTTCCAAGTGTACTCGAGGTGCAAGTGTTGAACACACGTCTCTGATACCAAGTGTAGCGTCCAAAAATTTCTACTCTCAAAACAAAATAGAACTAATAATTTAATAGTCAAGTTTACAATAATAAAAAAAAATTGTTTTAAAGGGTGTTTGCGAGGTTATGCATTTCCACAACTAGTAAATTTCTTGGTTAAAGTCTTTCTACACAAGCTTCTGAAAGTCACAATTAAATTAAAAATTAAATATTATTAATTTACTTCCTAAAATATATTTATAGTCTAAAACAATACATTACCAAGTTCCATAAGTTTAATTAATTATATTGTACCAAGATTCCTTTATTTACTAACTCAAAGGTTTAATTCTTTTTCCTATCCACTAAGTGGCCCCATTCACCCTATTATGCATGTTTTTTTATATAATAAATTTCATTCCCATAAAATACCTTCCATTTAACTGAGGTAGGGTTTAATTTGGGCCATTGGATTAAATCTATCCTAGCCCTTAGATGTGGGTTTCCCTAAATATCATTATGGTTCTCTTTTTATTTCTATATACCCCAAACAACGTCATTTGCTCATTCTTGTTTTGTAGGTTTTGGAAGAGGAGAAGAAGGAGAACCCATGAGAGCAAGAATTGCAACCATGGAATTTTTTTCTTACTTTTAGTTGTGAAGGTTTTTACTATTGTAAGATTCTCATTGCTTAATGTAGAGATCCCACCATGGATATGTTCTTTTTATATAATGTAAACAGTATTTTTCAGTTCAACAATTGGGGAAAAATACCATTTCATTTAATCTATGAATTTTACACATTTGGGTGTTTAAACAAGGATTGAAAGGCTTAAAAAAATTAATTCAATTAATTACTAGTTGCTGGAAGTTTCTTTATGATGGTATTAAGATTAGATTTCAATTAAATGTCAATTTGTGTTTTGCACAGTTAGATTTTATTTTTCCATCAAAAGTGATTAAATTGCCACCCTACGTAGGTCAGTGGTCCTACAACCACCGCCCTACCTGGGTGGCAGTTCATCAACTGCCACTCTAAGTTGGGTGGAAGTTCTGAAACCATCGCTCTACATATGGCAGTGTTTCTATTTCCCAAAAATAGAACCTTCAAATAATGCATTTTTCAATAGTTTTCAACTTAAGTTGGTGTTTAATGCAACAATAATTTTAATTTAAGTGTCTTATATTCATTAGATGCTAGATTAATAATATATATAGTTTCATAACTCAAATTACATAAACATCAACTCATTCTCTATTCTTTCATTTGCAATAAAATTTAAAATTGAGTATAACATCAACTACAATTCTTTCTCTTTCACATATTGAATTTTTCCAACAAAACAAAAAGGAACTCAACAACACTTCCTTTCAATAAATATTTCTTTTCCAAATATACATATATATATTGATATATATTGTAACTTTTAATAACATATAAATTTAGGAGAGTTTCATTTCAAGCAAATTATACAACTTAAGCTTTCTCTTTTCACTACAACCTTACAAATTTGAATAACGAAATATAAAAATATTTCTTCATTCACTCAATCACTACAACTTGGAATAATTGAAATATTACAAAACACTCTTTGAAGCATACAAAATTTGCAATCTTCCACTCTAAGTGGGAATAATAATGTGATCAAATTACAACATAGAAATTCTTCAACAAGGTCAAAACACAAGTCTTAATTTTAAGGTCTTCTCCTAACCTTATAGCTTCAATCTTGCATTCTTCAAAAAATTGAATCACAATACAAAGAAATGATGGATTGATGAAACTCTCTACCTAGTCTTTAATCTAATAAGAGGAGAATCCATTGCATTATTGGCCTCTAACCCAAAACCACAAAAAAAATGAGGGGTCTTGAGCTACATTTGACAACTTTCACCAACAATGGCTTCCACAAAAACATACAATCTACAAAACATACAACACATTCAAATGGATACACTCAACAATATTTTCAAATTTCTCAATCAAAACATAGGCTTGACATCAAGACAAAAGGAGCAAGGACTATGGGAACCACCTCCTTTTTCCTCCCAAGTTAAGTATGAGTTTCACCCAAAGCCTACATGTGCACAATACAAAAAAATAACATCCTTATCTCTCGCATTACAAATATCAAAAAAATGTGTCCATGTTTTCCTTTTCACTCCCTATAGGTGAAACTCCCAATCACATTCCCTCCAAACTAAATTCCTCACATCTCCCTTTTCCCTCCCCAATGGTCCCATAATTCTATCTTCCACACCCTTCTTAAGGAAAACTACCCAACCACAAAAACCACATTCACAACACTCATACAATATTCAACAAACACAATTTTTACATCCAAATGCATAAATATAAAATTGACAAGTGGAGAGCATACCTCTTCATCAAGATTCCAAAATTATTCACTCCAACAAGCCTTTAACACCTTCAAGCCAAGCATAATCCAAATTGTAAATCCAACAAGCTCCCAATTCCAAAAGTGCAATAGAGAAAATAAAACAAGTAACCAAACATCCTTGAAATTCAATCCATAAATAGAAATGGGATGTGAGGATGATGAGGTGGATCCATGTAGTATGCCACTTCATCACTCCTCCATTCCAACACACAAGTTAAACACCAAGCCCCAAAAAAATAAATGAACATGTAAGACTTATTACATGTGCACATGACACTCCAACTTGCACACCATGCCTATCAAGAACAATCTACTTGTGGTAAGTAGGAAAGTGTAATTATTTTGAATTTTTACACTCCAAAATGCATAAATAAGCAAAAAATTAACTCCCCATACTATAGGTATGCTTTCTAGGTGAGTTTAAGAGGCATGTGATAAGATTAGCTTATCCCACAAGCTTCTAAAAAAGCGTCCCAAGTCAAAATCCGAATTTTGATGTTCGGGTAGAGTACACAACAGAAAATCCAACACAAATATAATTTATATCCACAAGATTTCAAGGACAATCTACCCTCATAATTATCCAATTTTCACATCCTTATTTTAGTTAACAAATTAATTTGGATTAACTAATTAAAACACATTAATAAATGCTAACAAATTGACTAAAATTTCCCAATAATTAAATACATATAACACAAAATAAAACACACAAAATTACAGGAAGTGGAAAACCATTACACCCCATGGCCACACATGTGAGGTCACCTCCTATGGGAAACCTCCTAACTAGGCATGCAATAACACCGCATAAACATTAGACACAAATTGTCAAATTTGGCATGTCGCAAAACTCCTAACATTCTTTTGTGGTTGGTCCCCTATCCCATTTTTAAGTATGATATAATATCCCTCCAAATAAAAAAAATATTGTTGATGTGAAATCACATGACCCCTGAATGTTTTCAACTCGAATGGTTGAGACTCTTATTATGATTGCATAACATGAGTACTATCTCCTAGTTGTGGGACTTGCTACTTGAGATAGACCTCTAGAGAAATCTAGTTCTTCTTCCTAATCCTAATGTTAAACTACTTCTAAGGAAGGAAATGTTGATATCTACTCCTAATCTAACAATTCCAAGGAGACAAGGAGAGATAGAGCATGAAAATAAATAAATCCTACACTACAGAGGTGATAGCACCAATAAAAGGGGGGTCATTGATCAAAAATCCAACCACTTGAACTGAAGAGAGGTGAGAAATGGAGAGGATGGACAAGATGTATCACAGACCAAAAATAAAGTTCACACATAACACCACTTCAAACCCATTAAACATAGCTATCAAAACCTATAATAGACATTATAAATATGCACAGTATACCCTACAATGATGAGAGGTAAGAAGAGACAATAAAATAAGGATGGACAAAATTTATTACAAAACATATTTTATTGCTCCATGAGTTCACACAGTACATCATCAGTGGGCAAGAGGTAAGAAAATTCAATTACAAAGCGATGAGACAAGGCTTAAACTCCACTTCGACCCTAGAGAAGAAAGAGAGATGGGGGAAGGAGAGAAAAGATGACCAAACTTTTGAAAAATGCCCCTCCTTTACAATATATAGAAGAATGGGAGAAGAAGAGAGGGAAAATTCGAATCCAACTTCAACCACTGCTAAAAGAGCATTAAATCCACCTACTCCAACCACCCTAAAATGCATTGAAATTCATCTGCAACAATGGTGGGTTCTATGACACAACCCATGCCTCCATTAATGTTCCTTGTTGGGTAATAAAGGAAGACCAAACCTCATTATGGTGGTCCGTGAGAAGCCTGACACCCTTGAAAATGGTGGTATGAAATTATCATTTTTCATTAATGGTGGCAGGTGAGTCACAGACATTGAGAGATTTCCAAAAAGTCCTCCCTTACTCAAATCTAATTTCCGAGTTGAAAGATATGGCTTTCTGGAGAACAAGGTCTGGCATTTAACATTGGATCACAATATTTAAAAGAGTCTATCCATGCAAGATCAACCTGGTAGCCCCACACGTCTTAATATTTCACCTCCTCCTTTCACTCTTGAAGTTATGTTGATTAGACACTTGGCATTGTCCACAGACCTGCTTTATTTTATTGTGTTTTAGCTAAGTCCCTCCTGTTTGGTGGAGTAACTACGTTGGAACCTAGACACGTGGAGAGACTACACTCGTTAGGGACCTACATTTTGGGTCTTACCTTTGAAGTTGCACTAAGTTGACATGTGGTGCCTTCCGCTGGCTCTGCTATTTTTCTTTGAATTTTCAACGGCTGATGCAACTTTTCTGGGCCCTAGACATGTGGAAATCCTACACTCATTTGGGGACCCCACTTTGGACTTTACCTTTGAAGGTGCGCCGATGAGACACGTGGAGGCTTCCACTAGCTCTTTTACTTTTTAACGGCCGGTACAAATCTTCCGGGCTCTAGACACGTGGAGATCTTACACTCATTTGGGGACCTCGCTTTGGACTTTACCTTTAAAGGTGTGCCAATGAGACATATGGAGGCTTCTACTGGCTCTTTTATACTTAACCTATTCAGGCCTTAAGTGAACACTACCTTTTCCAGAATCTGACCATGTGGAGATCCTCCACTTGTTTGGGGTCTCCACTTTTGTGTACCATATCAAAAGTACGCTGAAGAGACATGTGGAGGTTTTTGCTGGCCTTTTTCATACTTAACTAATTCAGGCCTTGATTGAACACTACCTGCTAGATGGATGATGAAAAATGGAAGGAGAGAAGAATGCAAAGGAAGAAACAAGAAGGCGCATAAGGGTGCGTAGAAATAAGGTGACAAGGAAGCAGGACGTGCAGAAAGATGCAAGAACAAGAGAGAAAATCAGAGAGGATGCGCATGCATAGGGTGTGTGGGGACAGGAAAGAAGGCATGCACACAGAAGGAAGAGAATAAAGTGAGGGCATGGGAGGAATATGTGAAAGGGGGAAATGGGAAGAGGAGCAGAATGTGAAAGGAGAGTATGGAAACGGGGTGCGCATATCCAACTAAGGAAGGGTGCGTGATGACAGAAAGGAAAGAGTATGCATGACAGGAGACCCCCGAACTTATCCAATTTGGAAGGAATCTACAGAGGGGCACGCGGAAGAATTATATGGCACGGGGAGTGTGTGAAAGGACTATAGCCCATAAAAGTGGTGTCAAATGAGCAATCCTGCGGGTTTGCAACCTAAATTGTAAAGCATCAGAGCTAGAGTGAAGGTAAAATTCATCCAAATAGCCGAGAGGGTTATTTGGATAAAAAATACCTCTCTTGCCTCATGCCCACATCAACAACATTGAGAAATAATATATACATAGAAATCAATAATTTTCATCCAAAATTAAGTAATTCTATCATCAATCAACATATCAAATAATCCATTTCTTGCATCCGGGAAATTATAATTCTACTCAGAACATCTAGAGTATAATGTCAATATAAAATCCAAATAATAAAAATCAACATGTATCGAACTGTCTAGTAGTGTCATCTAGTGTATCATAATCAAATTGTGAATCATAATATATCAATAGTCCAAATATTTTCACTGTCTATCATCTACTACTCAAAATATAATAATCGAAATGTCTAAGTATCAATCCAACAGTAATATCATCATAATGAAAATAGTGTCGAAGAGGAGTGGGAACTAAAGCTTGCTTTTGGATTTCTTGTTGGAAGTTTGGGAGTTTGTTTGTGCTTGATTTGGACTTGAAAAATCTTGGAGCTTTTGCTTGTGGATTAGATACTCTTGCAATGGAAAGGTAGGGACTCCATCCTTATATTTTATTTTATTTTGTTGTGTAAATGGTTGTATAATGAATGAATGTTGTATGTTTTGCTTTTGGGGATAGAATGGCCTTAAGGTTGTGTAGGAAAAAGAAAATGGGGATTTATTAAGGGAGGGATAAGAGTCTAGATTATGCATTTGGAGGGATTTTTTGGTTGGGTGTACCACCTTGTGATAATAATAAATATTTATTATTTATCTTGATATGTTTATTGAGGGAAGGATAAGAGTTAAGGGAGACATCAGAGATATTAAGAGATGTTGTGTTGAAATTTTTGTGTGAATGATTGTTGTGGAAACCTTGTAAAAGTTTTCATGGTTACTTAATACACTTTTATTGCTTCATCATTCTGGCTCGGGGGCCAATGAGGAGGATGGATTCTCCTTCTCATTAGATTATAGGTTGGGTGGAGAGTGTTGTCTAATCCCATTTTTATTGTTGTGCTTGAAGTTTAAGATTAAAGGAGTTATGCTATGTTGGATCCAAAAGGATCACCTTTGTAATGATGTTCCAATGTTGAAAAAGTGAAATTTGTAATCTTATAAATTATTCTTTCATATTGTTGGAAAGAAGAGCTTTTGTATTGTAATAAAATGAACTATGCTCATTGAGAAAAAAAGAAAGAAGGTGCATTGTGGCCTTGTTGAAATTTGTATTGTTGTAAAATTAGCTCTAGTAAATGTTTACTATCAAGTTTATTGTATTTTAAAATAGGTGAAAGAAGAAATTTTGAAAGTTGTAGTTTATTGAAAATGTATTTCTTCCAAATTTGGAAATAAACTCATAGTTTCTTGTGCTTCCTTTGGTGAAATGATTTTGTTTTTACTGAAGGAATGTATGAAAGTTATACTTGATTTTCTTTTTTGAAATTGATATCATTCTTGTTGTGAAAAGAAAAGAGACACATTCTCATTTTGATAGTAAGAGTTATTATATTGAAAAGTTGAAATATATTGGTATGAACCTACCCTTGTATGAAAAATATGAAGATGTGGAAATGAAATATATTAAAACTAATGTAGTAAACAATGAACCTTACTTCAATGAAATTGGGATGGTATATACCTTTGATTGATTATCTTGAAGTTAGTTTAAAATGAAGAAATGAAATAAACCAGCCAACTATTTATTGTAGGAACAATAATTAAATTTAATATTACCATACAAACCAACTCAGGTAGAGTTGTTTTTGGAAAATTCATGAAATTGAAAATCTATTTACAGGAAACATTACCACCACCCTATGTAGAGTGGTAGTTTCAGAACTTTCACCCTGCCTAGAGCGGTAGTTTCAGAATTGTTTCCCAGATAGAGTGGTGGTCACAGGACTGCCAACCTACTCAAGGTGGCGGTTTTGTCAATTTTGACGTAAAAATGAAAAAATTATAACTGTGAAAAATATGAAATGAATTTAATTAAAACCTCAACTTTAAAACTATCAAATAGAATTACCAACAACTAGTAAATGAAAAAATTCATATGTTTGAGCATGCATTTCCATTTATGAGCACTTGAATTCTATAATATCATAGATCTAATGAAATGGGTTTTTTCCCAAATATTTAACTCAAAGAATGTAAATATCCAAATAGCAAAACCAAATTATTGGTGGAATCTCTACAATAAACAAATTATTGGTGAAAACCATGAATAAACTAAACTAGACAAAGAATGGAGTGAAGGAGGATTTCCCCATTTGCAAACTAGATCCAGATAAATTTTTGCATGGTTTCACTCCTTGCTTCCATGGCTTCCACTCCTCAAACCTGCAAATTAAAATGGATCAAATTAATTTTTTTAGGGTAAAAGAAATAATTTGAATACCCCATAAGGATTTTAGGTTGCATTTTAAAATACCTTGATCTAAGGGTGCATATCCATTTAATCTAAGGGTTGAGGGTCAACCCTACAGTTTTCAAGTTGTGGCACTTTATAGGGTTGGATAATATTAATTAAGGTATGGTTATCTAATGAATGGGGCCACTTAATGGTTAGGGTAAGTGGAAACATTATCCTTAGAGTGTTAAGTAAATAAATGTCATTGGAATTATAAGGGATCATTAAATAATAATTGTGAAAGGGGTAACTTAGTTAAAGAGTTTAAAGGTTAATTAACTAGAATTTAAATTTTTTAGATAGATAACCTCATGAGGGACAATATTGTTAATTGTTTTGAGAATTAATAATTAAACTAACTTAGGAAATATTGGCCTAGTTTATATTTTAATTAAGGTGCATTAACGTAAACCCTAGAAAGGAATTTATCCCGAAGTGATCTTAATGTAAAGTAATAATGTAAAGTATTAATTTAATATTCAAAAACTTTAAAATGTGTGAAATCTATTACAAAAGAAATAATTAAACCTAGTTAATAGCATCTTGTTACAAAAATTTTAAATCAAAAAAATTCATTCCTTATTTTTCCTAATTAAGTATTGAATTTTGTCTTGGGTTTCATGCATCAAAAAATGTGGGTGTTACAAGAAAAAGTTGAAAGTCAGTAAAATGATAACACAACTGTAATAGAAAAACCAAAAACCTCTCAAACAAAGCGCTGAAAAAGAACATACTAGAATTAAAGGGGTACTAGATCTAGGTAGATTTTGTATCTACTCCTTGTGATTCTATCACAGTACGAAATTGAATGCTTCCATTTATCCCTTTTGAATTGTACCTTGTTCCACCCATCATCTGAACCTTCAACACTTCAAAATGTCTCACTGATGTAATCTTTATATCTATCTCCATCATAGAAGTTAAGAAACTTGAGGGAGTATGGATCAATCTAGGGGTGGAATTTCTTAGATGATATCTTCTTCTTGACCTTTAAGTTAATCCCCAAAACCACCTCCAATTTCCTTATTAGGGACCTTTTTCAACCAAAACCTGATTTGAGCACTTGTTTTCTAGTTTTATGGTTTTATATGTACTCTAGATTTCCAATGCCCTATTTTTATCCTCATAATATTTCCATCTCTCCTCTTCAAAATAATCCACCATTCTAATCGATCTTTCCTATGAAAAATGGGATGCTACTGCTAATTTTTCACTTGATTCCTCTGATTTATTGTCAGAAGAGGAATATTCCTCATACTCAGTTACACTAGGGACCTTGTTGTCTTCTTCCTCACTATTTTTTTCAGAGTTTTCAGGATTTCTCTCTAGAACTTTAGGATCTGGGATCCTTTTTTAGTCAAAACTAGGGACACAGGGGTAGATGAAAGAGGAGTGGTCGTGTCAGGCTCAACCAAATCCCCATCAACACACACTACTTCAAAACCACCATGTATCAATAACTCTCCATTTCCCATATCGTTTAATAAATATACGTCATTCATGGACCAGTTGGATATTTCTGGCATTGCAACACTGGTATCACCAATATCCCTTGCAGCTGGCTTCAACCTCCATTCTTGGGAAGTGTCATTGCAAGATCCATCCCCATGACCAAGTGCCCTGCATTTTCCACAATAAATAGGGGAGTTCTCGTACTGGAGCTCTTGTTTTATTTCACAATTATCCAAGAAGAGGCGAATAGAGGTGGGGAATTACTTTCCAGGACGCACAATAACAGACATTATATCTAAGACCATCCTTGTCCTAGCAATATTCATAGGTTCAATAGCCAACCGATCCCCTAGGGATTTGGCTATTTCCTTCAACAGCTTAGTTTCTAAACATTTGAAAGCCAAATAAGTGATATTAACCTAAATTGGGAAGTCACAAGGCTCAAACATTTTCATGTCCATGTCAGGATGAAAATTAACAAGATGCAACATTATCTTCCTTTAAAACTAGGGTCCACCATTGATGGCTCTAAGGTATTCCTCCTCCTTGGTAAACTGGAACAAGAATGATTTATTTGAGATGACCATCATAGATATGCCTCCCTTAGGAGTCCATTTTATTTTTTCCAAGGCCCTAAAAATTTAAAGTTACGTCTGATTCCTACAAAGCTACCAATGAGTGAATACCCATACCTTTTACTTTCTCTTTTCACTAGTTACTCTAGTACAAACAGGTTCAACCCACTTTGGTTTTAGACCGGATTCAGGAACTAGAGTTGAAAAAGTAGATATCTTTAGAAAAAAAGGAATATAAATATATAAATTTGACACACTAAAGTGTTGAGTTTTTTATATTATCGTATCTACATTAGTGAAATAAATCTACTTTGCAAGGTATCTCTAAGAAAAATATCTTAATGTTATCAAAAATAAATAATGCAAGTACAACCATACTCAATATAGAACCTAAATTTATTTTTTCCAATGTGTATCGCATATGTATACAAGTATCAAATACTAAATGGAAAATTTTTACAAAGTGAGATACTTCATGTATCCATGCAATAAGAGATTTATGCTCTTAAAAAATAGGTTTCTTTAACAAATGAATTATCAAAAACTAAGTGTGAGAAAAAATTCCCTACTCTAAAGAGAATACATTTTATTCTTCATACAAATGTTCAAACATCCAAATCTTTAGATTAATGGTCAAACTTATATGTGAGATTAAATACTCTACTTTGTTTAGAAGAAATTTTTTTATCTTTGAATTAGGTTTGAAACTATACATATGTAACATAAAATAGACACATTTTTATCTATGATTTAAATTTTAATGAGACATATGTACCATAAAATAAAAATATTACTCTACCATTGATTCATCTAAAAAAATCAAAATAAAATTATTTCACATGATAAATCTATTCCATTAAAGCATGAATGGTCTAAATTATGATTAAAAGCTATAAATAAAAAACAAACAAGAAAAACATTTAAAATATGTAGATACAACTATAAAATATTCAAATAATAATAATACCAAGATAAGATAAAAAATCACTCAAAAATATCACCTTATGACCAAGATAAGGCCTACCGAAATTCATATTCTAGAAATGGAACAAAACACTAATGGATCATTTACCTAAAAAAGGTCCAAAGCTAAAAAAGTGTCCATACATGTAATTAAATTTTCCAACTCCAAAACTAAGAAAATAGTTATTTCCATTAAATGGTTTTAAAAATTAAAAAATTATTGTATAATGTGTATGTTTCAATTATTACATTGTTTTCTTTACAAAATAATGATAAAACAATACCATACCCTACCCCATACATAGGATGGAGAAAAATATGTATCAATGAAGAATAAACGAGATAGCCTCTACCAACGGCACATAGAAACAAACAGCAAATAACACCCCTTTAAAAACAACAACACATTAAAGCCAAAAACACAAGAAGATCAAAACACATAGAAACTCATCTTTGAGACCCCTTCGTATTGGATTTTAAGTGCATATTAAGGGAATGTTATTCCATTTCTTTGTTTGAGCCATAACTATCCAATCCTTTCCAATATTTGGATTTACATTTTAACTATGGATTCGAATCATAACTTCTATATTTTCCTTCAAGTTTTGGTTCTTAGATGAATCAAGGGGAACGGAACATGTTCCCTATTCCAATTCCATCAAAACAAAATATCTGTGAGGATCTTGTTGCAATGGTTCATTCTGGCTTGAAGGAATCCCTTCTTCCTTTTCTAACTTGACATATTAATCACTATCAAACAAATTTTTAACAACTAGGTGGCTAAGATTAGAGTTCTTACATGAAGATATTCTAATTTTAACATGTTTTCTATCCCTATGACATTCAAAAGTAAGATGAAAAAGAGAAAAATATTTTTGATGTACGTGAAGGGGAACCCTTCATAGTCCAAGTTTTGTGTCCAAATTCTATTTTCAACCTTGAGTTCAATAGTGGCTGGAAAATCTACATAAGTATCCAAATAAACCAATATTCAGACATTGATACCCAAAAAGTTTCCTAAAGTTTTACCTATAGAGCTTAAGAAACTCTCCTGAAAAAATTAGAGGGGTAGATGAGGAAGATGAATCCAAACTAGCTTGACTTGGAAAGTATAAGAAACCAAGTTGAATAAATGGAAGCACAGTTTCATAAGTAGTAAATGGGACGTGAAGTCCCAAACTTTTCCAAAAATAAAATCCTTATTTGAGGTTTCAGAAAAAGAAATAATGAAAAATCCAAGTGAAGTAGGGTGAATATCTAGGCTACCTTCCATGATAGCTCTCCAATGGCTTGATATCTTGTCATGAAGAGAGGGAAAACCCAGATAAAAATTGTTGAATTTGCATATCATGCCATTTTTCATGAAAATTCTTCAGATTTCATAACATCTACTCCAAAATTAATGAAGGTGGTATATTTGGTGTAAGCCATAGATTTAGAAGTTTGTTTGGCATTTCCCTTTTTTTTATAATGTTTCTCCTATAGAGCATCTATAAAGGATTTAGTTTCAGCTTGATTGACCCGAGTAGGGGAAACACCCTTGAATTTAACATCCTTCTAACTTAGATCCCTTATAAAATAACCAACATTAGCACCAAAAGCGAAATCTCCACCATGCATGACCTGTACAGGGGTTTGGGTCTGAGTTCAAACCGGAATAGAGCCAATACAAAAACCGCCACCAATTATTCTAGAAGCATTGTCATGGTTACCCTACATGAAATCCTAAACATGGGATAGGGAAGGGGCTAAGCCATTTCCCCCTGAGTCCGCACCACCCACAAAATATTGACCTTCCCACAAAAACCTATTTCCAGGAAGTTGAGCATGGACACTATGGGAAGAAGAAGTAACGACACTCTTGTGTTTGGACTGTGCAGAGCCATCATTGACCAGGTTTTCTCTTCTTACATTCCTTCTGCCAATGATAAGAGGCCCCCTAAATACAACCTCTTCACTGTCACCTAAGACCCCAATGTTGCGTCTTCTACCGAAACTAGTGGGGATAAGGTAGCAATCGAAATCCATCATTTAGTATTACACTAATAATAAGCCTAAATATATTAAAATATCCTAAATACTAAATAGGGCCACAAAATTGAGAACTATTGCTCTATTTATAATTAAATAAAAGTAAAAAATTAAATTCTAATACATTCTAGTTGAAAAATATCTAGGAAACTATGAAAGTGGTGAAATTAGTAAATTACTTTCATGAAAATTTCACTAGATAATCCACCGAATCAAATAGGAGATGGTTTCTAGAAATAAACATCATCAATACAAAAAAGTGACACTTAAAATAAGTTCTGATACCATGTTTAAATTTTTCAATGGGCTCAAAATAACTAAAATCACCTCAAGAAAGTCAACGACGGTGCATGCATACATGTAATATAATAAACATGGATATGATGAACATAGAACGACTACAAAAATATTAACATATAAATTGCAAGAAGGTTAAAGGCCCCCTCACATGAAAAATACAATTAAAAACTAAGTGTTTTTATTTACTCTACTCATACCTTTTACCTTGTGTAACTTCCCCAAAAATCAAAATAGACACTTTTTTAAGGTTCTTTCTTTCCTATGGAAAATAACACCTACTCATATTAAATTTTAATTGATGGTTTTAGCTTAACAACTAAATGTTCATAAAGTAAAGTATCGTGTCCCTAATTTTTTTATAACCTTTGAAATGTATTAGTCCAAAGTTGAAACTATAACAATTGATAAGAAGCATAAAAGTAATTAATATCACATTTTGTACTTTTTTTATTAAGTGATTGGATTTACATATCTCATAATAAGGGTCAAAAATGTAAGAAATTCATAAAATAATCAGGTTCCTATAACCCCAAACTAGTTATTATCATTTGATTTACATTCATATATAACCTCTTTAAATCAAAACCCATGTAATAACAACAAGTATATTTCAGATATTTATTACAAGTTAAGTTTAGCAACAGTTCAAACTTTAAGTGAATGCAATCATTCAGATTAAATGAACATAGGTTCCTAATCAAATATAATAGTAATAAATGAATTTTATGTAATCATAACACATAACAACAACCTTTTGCAAAAGAGCATAAACTCTAGAAATGTCTCTTCGAAAGTCATGTGATAGGGATATGTTCATTACTATCCATATTAGATTTGAAAAACGAAATGTACTTTTGTGAATTTAGCCTACAAAATGGTACTGATTCAAGAGATTAAGTGATCCAATTCCATAACTATTTCACGAATTAAATAATTTTTTCTTTTACCATCGACGTACTCTTCATGACTTCAACATTGCCCACTTATAATGAATAATAATATATCTTGTTCATTATCACCATTATACATTTGATTATTTTAATATACAAACATAAGTCACATGGTTTTAGAAAGAAAAAATCATTATAATAATCTAATTTATTAAGATTCGATGAATTTTAATCATTCCCTATTCCATCTTACATATTCTTAGCTTCGTGAAATTAACTCTACTAAGGATTTGATCAATAACAGAGTCATATGAATTTTATGTTCCAAATAAAATGCCCAATATTAATTATCATCTTTCTTTGAAACCTTATTTACATGACATTTAAATCACAACACTAATTTTAATACAATAAGAGTCATTATGCCTAATTTAAACTGTAAATCAATTTTACCCCATTCTATTCACACATTTAATATTATCAATGTGATTATACTCAAGGAGAATACAAACAAGAAACTTATTCATTATTTTAAAGTAGATTATGATAATCATAACATTTATCAAATCTTCATTATATCTTTAAATTAGATTAATAATACGCAAGAAACATGAAGTTCTTTTCATCCCCTATCCAACCCTTAATGTTTAAAAGCATATGTAACAATCCTTAATTATCTTATCACAATTCACTCTTAAAAGTGAAAAACTAAACATCCTTTGATTTCTTAAGGATCCTCTCCATGGTAACCAACCTACAATGTACTAGGCCTAATAATGTTATACAATGTACTAGAAAATAATAGTATACCTTGACCTTAATATTTTGAGGAACTAATAACCCATGATAACTCGCATATAAAAGTGATTATTAAAATAACTTAGCATCCAAATTGAATTTAGTACTATACTATTATGATCTTAACACTATGTGAGTAATAGAAAAAATTAAAGTAAGAGATCAAATAAATATTATACATAATATTGTTTTATATCTTTATTTATTGGAGATTTACTTTTTACTTCTTGATTCCATTAGATTATAGAATTATTCCAATTACATTTTATCTGTTTATATACAATAAAATAGTAATGATAAAACTTAATAGGTGCCTGCATAAAAATATTGTCCTCAAATATTAATAATAATTATGATATCATTTATATGCCATAGTAAAATATTCCTAACAATAAAAATGCAATGTGCATCATTATTCCCCACTTTAGTCACATAAAATATGTTAAAACTTTTATTATGCAAAATCATGTTGGCATGTGCATCTAACACTCCTCGTGAGTTTCATGACATGGCTTAACCCCCTCTCGTGGACCATAATTATTGCGATAGTAGTGGAGATTAATGCATGCGGGTTTTGGTCAAACAACAATTGTGGTTCGATAAATGGTATTAGAGCAATAGGTCTCAAGTTCAAAACTCACCTGAGTAACACTGGGGGATATTGTTGCAATTTTCTTCCAACATTGCCCATGAGTTTTGTGACAGGGGTTAATCTCCTCTAATGGATCCTAACTCTCAGGATTATAATGGAGATTAACACTTGTGGATTTCGGTCTAACAACAATCATGGTCCAGCATTCCAATTTTCTCTTAATAGGTCAAATTTTTCTTTACTTTTATATAATCCTCATGCATATATACTAAATTTTACTGGGCTACAATCAAATACATGTACCAATATATTACCCAATATAATACACTATCAATCAAGAACTCCATACTATGTTATAGAAATACTGAAACTAAGGTATATACCTAATTATATTTCAATAACCAATATACATTTTGTAAGAAGTGATACATGAAATGCGTTGTGTATTTGGGAGGAGGAGAAAGATCCATCCTATATTCTGTGGGGCTTATCATTCCCAATATATTGAATGGCACCATAAACCTAGGAAATAACTTAGAAGACTTTCCTCCATTAAATATGATACTAATATTTATTACTACCTGATCTATGTTGTTTTCTCACTTAATATTTGGATATCGTAATGTCACGACAACTTTACCATGTTCCACTTCCACAAATATTGCACATCCAAATGGATGTGATACATAATAATTGCTTATTAGGATTAGTTTTTCCTTGAGTTCTATAGGGAGTAATCTAACTCCTACTAGTGTATATATTTTATCAGCCTACCTTTCACGTGTGAATGGTGTTAATCTAAGTATGGTAAGTATAGGTGGCCTAGATATAATATTTTCCACTTCATTTTTGTATACTTGCTAACTATTATATTTGATAACCCATATTGGTTCATAGCTATATTACATATTCTATCTCCCCAATCCCTAATATTATATGTTTCCATCATCTCACTCAAGAATGTATACATATACATGATCCCCAAGTTTCTTTCCTTGTTCATAATATATGAGCCCATCAATCCTTGGTAAAGTTTTAGTAAAATACATCACTAGAAAATGGATTAAACTTATATAAAAAATCATTCTTAGCTTTCATAATTTTCTCAAATATTTTCCTTGAATTACTCTATTGGTGTGACATAGATAGTTTAGTTAGATCAATTTATCATCATATCCCATCCATTGATAAGTCCTTGTAGCTCATATAATACACTTTCCAGTATATTAGATCACTTTGATTTTCATTAAAATTATAGAATGGGTCTACAATAATTAATATAACATTAATAAATTCACTCACATTACATGAATACATGTAATATAACAAAACATCAAACACATATATGATCAATATATAATGAATACGAATATATTAGGATTATATATGCAAAGAGGATCAAATGCCTTCTTCAAATGAAGAAAATAACTCAAAACAAACTTGTAGATCTACCTTCACATTTATCCTTTACCTTCTTATATAGATAAGTAATGAGGTTTAGGAAAATAATGAATATCTATATTTTAAGGATAAAATATGAAAATATTAAAATCTTATTTCAATCAGTACTACAAAATATGGTATTATTAATAATTAATTTATAAATAAGTACAGACCATGGTGTGCACATTATCTATGTTATTTATAAATAAAGGATACAATATAAATACATCTTAGACTTAACAAAGGCATGTTTTAATATTATACACTAAAATCCCCTTAAGATGTATTACATAATGGGAGAGGATAAAATGAGTTACACTAACCTAAATAAGCTTAGAAAATATATTGACAAGATGTCAAGAATAAAATTGGCATGTTTAAGTACAACATGAACACCTTTGATTAAGAGAAAATTCGACAATGGGAGAAATTGAGGCTAAACCTCATATATGGATCACAAAAACTAGACTTTGTTAGGAAACCATGTACAATACGTACAAATAAGTATTATTAGAGTGACTAAAGTTAAGATCATGTAATTAATCAAGTCTATATGTCGATGAAAGTAAAACAATAATAAGGTCCTTATGGAAAATATATTATCTTGTTGTAATACATAAGTTTCGATATGCTATAATATTCTATTTGAGAATTAAATTGCTTGATGAATAAGAAGATATATTTGAAAGTATAGGATAACAATCATATAAATATGAAATTGTTAAGAATTAAATGGTGTATCTTACATGATCTACATGAATAAAATAAATATACTTCTCGGGATAGAAAATAAGATATCTTCATGTTGTCCAAAAGAATTAAGATAATCAAAACCATCCCCAATATGGAATCTGTTAGACTAAGATTCAAATGTGTAGAACATACATATAGAGGTATCAACCACTAATTGGAATAATCCTACAAAGTGAGAGATTTATTCATACACATGTGAAAAAAAGTATAATGCTTTGAAAATTATATATTTTTATGAATTTCCAAGATTTAATTATATTCTCACTTCACGCTTGCAAATAATAGTGTATTTCTCTAAACCTTGTCTCACGACAATATATTTGAAACATTTTAGTCATCTAAAGTGCTAATCCGTATGATACCTTAACATTGTTACGATTTTCTCATAAATATTGAAAACATGAGACATAATTTAACTACCAGGTTACATCATATGACATCATAATGATTTGTTAAGGACAAACTTATATCATTCAATATAAAATTCATTAATGATACTCTAATATAGATGACGTGAATAGTGACTTACATTGTCCACCTTAAGTTTAGTTTCCATTTAAAATATGAAGGAAATCATGAGATATAAATGGCCAATCATCAAGTAATCCATGAGAAACATAGGAAAAACACAAAACCATCATTAATTTTTCTTGATCTATTTTCATTTCCCATGATTGGCCATCCATTTTGTAATACCATGTTCAGTGTTGTCTCTTGTTCTTTCTTCTGTGACCCATGTTGCTAAACGTTTGATTGTTGTGCATACTTCTTTTGGTCGTTAGGTGACTTTGATCTTGTTCTAAAGTTAATTTAGTGTATTTTCTTCCCACCATACCTCCTGGTGCCATAGTAAATGCATTTCGTTGTTGAGGTATTTCATAAATTATTTTACGATGATTCTTATTATAGGCTTATTGTATTCCTGATTAAGTGGGTTTTTTAGCGATGATATTGTTCAAAGGCTCTGAATGATTATTTAATTTTTTTGTAGAGTGTTTAGGGCATATTTTATTAAGGTACCTAATATTAATTAAGGTAAGTTTAGTTATATTAATCATCCACCTAAACTATGATGATGATTTATTAAAAATATAATATCTCTAAACCTAACTAAGGATGCATTGACCTAGCATAAGACTTAACCCTTTTAGCAAATGTGGTTAGTCTCAGTTTACGTGAAAGAAGGGGTGAATCCTTTAGTGGTGCTATAAATTCTGGGGGGGACTACTAAAAGTAATGTTGAATTTATTAACCCCATCCACTAGATCCTACCCTTGCATGCTCCTTAATTAATAACATTATGCTTGGCATGAGGGAAAAATTTTGTTACCTTGTGCTTTATTTTTGGTTGCTTGTTGGAAAATGATGGGTTGTTGGGCACTTTACTATAGACACCAATTTTTGGTATCGTTCCTCCCCCTTACCCCGCATTTTCTCTCTCATCAAGTTTTTCCATTCGAACCTATTTTTCCTTCAAATTATAAAAATTCCATTTCCCATCAAAAATACATGTTCACTTAAGCAATCTTAATTGTATAATTGATTTCACTTTTAAATAATTAATCCTCGTTATATAAATATTGAAAATTTTAGTTTTATCATTCAAAAATTGTTTAAATCATGAGTCCCACTAATTTTTCTAATATAAAGTTTTCAATAATCTACTCCTTTTAATTAAAGCATGATTCCCACTCATATTTTAATTCATGCAAAAAAAACTGGATCACATCCACTTTTTTAAATCATGAACCCCACGTAATCACGTCATATCCAAATCAAACCTAACTACTCAAATCATGTCCCTTAATCGTGGTTACTTTAACCAACCCTAATTAACTAATAACCCACAATATAACCTCACCCCTAGGCTATAAATATAGGTCTTCCCCAATTTTAAACAAGTTTGAAAAGATAAAAAATATTTGGTCTTGGAGCTCCTCATATTCATCATATCATATTGCCATTGTAATGCCATTTGTGATAGCATAATTTCATATTCATGCCTTTATAGTGTATTTAGAAAATTCATTTCTCAACAAGTCTTTTGTGGTTCTCATAGAAAATCCATCTCTTGGCACGTGCAGCTCCAAAATGGTCATTTATTTTGCATGAGGTTGGTTTTTTTTATTAAATCAGTGGTTTCTTTATTGGTATTTTCATTTTTTGACATATACCAATTTTTGTATATAATCCATGCTATCTAAGGTTCATAATTTCCTTTGATTTTTATAGACACGGGGGTTGACATCCACATAAGGAAGCTCATGCTTCTTGGAACCAACATTGTTAGGGAATCCCCCACATGTATCTATCTAATCATATTTTTTCAGTTTTGCAAATATTATCATAGATACATCTTTTTGGCGCCCACAGATCTACATCCACATCAGAGGAACCTTAATCCCTCCATAATTTGAGGTTGTTGGTGGCATCTGGTATTGATGCATTCACGTGCACAAGAACGAGGTTTCCTAATCAACACTTACCCAATAATTATTTTGTTAAAAACACTTTTTTTTTCTTCTAGCTTTGAAATTCTTTGTTTGATAATGATTATTGCTAGTAAGTGGTTGCGTGGGGATGTTGGCCACCTCCCTTCTTTATTGTTTTAGTTATGCCATGCTTTAGATCACGATTTTTGGGTAGGAAATTCCAAAAAAGGAAGTCTAGTCACATTAGTGCAATGGTGGAGGATTGCAGACTGGGGTTTATGGGAAAAGGTGTTGAAATTTCCAAGCAAGTGTGATTAGCAGGTGCAGATCCATCCTCCATGGCTGCTACCGCATTCTCTCCCTTCCTATGCCAAAACATAGCCATGAATGGATTTTGGACATCCAACATGCAATAATGAAAGCATAATTTTTTTAAATGTTACTGTTACAAGGTCCTGGTAGACGTGGTTGTAGGTTTGGAAGTATATAAATCAAGCATGATAAGTTACCCATCTCAATAATTGTTAAGCTTTAAAAATCTGTTGAAATGAATGATTTTTCTTTCCTGAAATTGTTTTTTGGAATGAAATTTTGTGGATTGTGTTTAGTCATTTTTTATTTGCTAGTTGTTCCTTGATTATCCTCTGATTTTGGGTTTTGCGAGTTGCTGTGGATGTGTACATTTCAAAAAAAAAAAATTGTCTAGGTAAATTTTTCCATGGGGATCTATTATGGGTTTAGTCGCCTTGCTGTAAAATCTCTCCTCTTCCCTAAAAATTTCTTGATATACCAATAACAGTTGCTAAATGTTAATGATGGACGGTAGGGGATTATTCCTCTTTCTCTAGTTTTTATGTTTCATAATTGATTAAATGATCTATTACCATTATTTATCAACATTTCTTAAAATGAGTAACTAGGTTATCAAGTTGTTTAATAGATATTAATTTCATGTTTTCTAAATAAGCCTATTGAATAACTATAAATATCTTTCTTTTTATACGATCTTGTTATATATAGATATGATTCCTTTCCTAGTTATTCAAGTTTTTTATATATTTGGGACTTCTAAATATGGGTAATTGAGTTATTTTTATTATCAAGGAATACCTTCTCCAGGTATGCGAGTTGTTTTTAATAATTAAAGTTTTATAAACTCTTTTCAATTTTCCTTAATTATATTTGTTTAGTTCAAATCAGTTTGATATGGTTCTCCATTTTGTTTATGGGTATGTTGAGAAAAGTTTAAATGGATTTATGTTAACCTCATTTTAGCCATTAGACATTGGATTGAACCCTGATTCGGTTTGGGGAGAATATTGTTTTATTAGGGAAATCATCCACCCCTTTTTGGGTTATGACAATACACTATGTAATGACAGTTGTTTCATTGGTGTCACTAACCTTGAGTGATGAGTTTTTCGAGGAATGTTAGACCTCCATGTTCTCATTTCTTATGGACTACGTAAGTTGTCCTATTGATATTAAAAACCATCCTGCATGTTTATAAAACAATATGAGTGGATAACTATGGTGATTAGATTTAAGTATGGAGGAAGTATCGAGGCTTTTAGTGTTCGATTACTTGGTATCTACATCTTGAATATTACTATAGAAATTACCTGATGATTGTAAATCCCGTAAAAATGACGTTCTAGGAACACGTTAAAACCTAACACTTCTCCCGAGAATTGTGATAATATTTATTGTTTATTTTTTGTAGATAAAACATAAAAAGGTTACAAGGGTGTCAACCCCTAAGTTACATTAGATTTATTTAAACCAAAAATTCTCAACTTCACAAATTTTGGATCAGGTCTAGTTAAATGGTTAAATATTTTTATTTACTTTATCTCTAAGGTCAATTAATTAAAAGTCATCTAGTAAGGTTCCCTAATTTAAAATCACTTGGTTAAGTGTTTTCTCCTCTTTTAATAATAATCAAACCCAAAAATCTTAACCTTATTACTTAGTTATTTTAAATTCATTATCCTATTAACTTATAGTCCTTTTTATTCACTTCCTAAACCTTGTTAAGAAATAAAAATGACATTGCATCCTAAGGCAATTAAATGGCCCCATTCACCCATCTACACATACCTTAAAATTCGTTTAAAACATTTAAAATTATATTCCAACAAAACAAAAGTAGTGTTGATCCTCGACCCTTGGATCAAATCAAATGTGACCAATAGATCCTAGGGTTCCCAACTAACCCTAAAAATCCTTAATCATTCTTATTAAAACCTCTTCTTTCCCTATTCTCCTCATTTGGTCTATTTTTTTATTGTTAAAATTGTAGGTTGGAATAAAGGAAGCCATTGGAGAAAGGGAGGAAGAAATATGGAAGAGTCTACAAGGAGATCAAGTTTAGATTAGTTCAATTTGTAGTTTTATCATTTTTTATGTCTTTCATTCATAGGATTGGGAGGGGTTTCCTTTACCAATCTAGTTTTATTTCAAAACTATGTGTATTTAGGGTTCTTCTATTTGGGGAAAAACCTTACCCCATAAATATAAATGAGAAGGAATGTTTTTAATCTAAAATTTGTAGGTTTAATTACTTTATACAACAAGATTCGAGAATTATTTTATTTCTTGTATTTTCTTAGGTAAATTTACAAACATAAAAATTTAGTATAAACAAGTTTTAAAAATTGTACAGGCACAGCATCTGAGAAGTTGTGTTGTAAGTGACAGAACCAATATCTAGAGTAGGCCCGCGATTGGTCCTAGGACTGCCACCCTACCTTGGATGAAAAATGATGAACCTACCGCCTTACTGGAGTGGATGGTTTTGAGATTACTGCCTTGCTTGAGTGGCAATTACGAGACCACCACTCTGTATAAGGTGGAGATCCTATTTCTTAGAAATAGAACCTACAATTCCAAATTTTCTCAAAAAGAAACAAAAGTCACTAATATGTTTTAAAAAAAGCATTCTGAGCTTGATTTTATGCACCTAAGGTTTCCAATTGTAAAATTTAGTTCCATTTTTTCATTTCTTAGTTAAAATTACTCATTTAAAAACTATTTTCAAATCCTAATAGTAGCAATAACAACTCCAAGATCTATTCCATTTTGTTCAACCTAAATCTTATTTCATTTCGAAGAGTAAAAAGGATCTAAACCTAGTTCTAAATATTATTATTTTCTTACTACAAAATGAAACATATCAATATAACAATCTACTCTCAAATTTGATGTCTTGTCTCAATTTTTCAATACAACATCATATACATCCAAAATATACTACAACAATATTTGCTCTATGCATTCAAGTTTAATATGCATACATTTTTATCATCTTACAACTTTCTATATTTCTTCTTTCTCTGTTTACAATAATACATATTTCATAATGAAAGTAAAATTTGTTTTCCACATTGAGCATAACTCATTTCTTTTAAAAAAAAGAACTTCCTTTCTCATAATACAACCAAAACTTAAAATAAAGAGAATTAATTTCTTTTCTATTCGTAAAACTAACTTCTACAGGACACAGGAATATTTCTTTCACCTTTTCAATATGCAATACAACTTTCATTATCCAATAGTTGATTGCATAATTTCCTTCACAAGATAAATACAATGATACAAGATAATAAGCTAAAAAAATGGAATACAATATTGAAATTTCCTCCACCTCTGAAGTGGAAAAAACACTAAGGAAGTTTTTATCACAGAATAAGGATTTCAATAAGGACTCCAACAACAGCGCCAAGCTTCACAACACCAACAAGAGATCTAGTTCATAATTTTCTTTATCCACCACAAAATTGGGGGAGAGGCAACACTCTTCCCCCCAACCAAAATATCCGACAAGGAGTAGAATCCATCTTCCTCATTGGCCCCTGAGCCCCAACCACATTACAATGAGAGGTGATTCCAACACATGGCAACAACAATATTCTACATCACAAACCAAGTATTTCTCAACCATTCAAAGATTCACATTCAACTCAAACTACAAACACAGAGAAGGAAGCACAAAACAAATAAAAAAGGATTAATAATGAAATCTAAAGGAGCAATAACCTATGGGGAGGCCACTTATGCCTCACAATGGGAAATGGGTGCCCACCTTAAAAAAACTCCAATGTAAATAGCTCAAAATCCCCTACATACGCTATTATTCCTCCCTCAAGTACCTATAATGCCTCTCACATACTGTTATTCGTCCCTCATTCTGTTATGTCTCCCTCAGACAAGAACAAGTAAGAAATGCAAGCATTCCTTGTCCAAGGTGGGGACACACAACCCTAAACTCCATCCAAAACATGCACTTGAACTCTTATGCCTCCATGCATCAATTCTTCTCATAGTCCCCTCCTACACCACACTTAGGAAATCTACCCAAGCACCCAATAAGCATTCCAACAATAAAAAAACAAGCACATAAACAAAAAATATAGGGATAACATAAGCAAGAGTAAAGCTCCTACCTTTCCATAGTAGATCGTATGTTCCAAGAGTCAATTTCCAAGCTTCTTCAAACCCAAGAATTCAGCAACAAGCTCCCAAAAAGACCAAAAGCTCTCCAAAATCCTCTAACTCAAATAAATCCAAGAGCACAAAAGAATGGTGTAACCCCCAAACAAGCAAAAGAACTTGAATAAATAGAAAAGGGAGAGAGGAGGAGTGATGTGGCTCCAAGTAGAATTCCACCTCAATCATCTCTCCACTCCACATCACCCTAGTCTAAAACCTCATACTCCAAAGCACAATTAATAAGTGGTTGAAGAGGAATGAAATTTTACTTACACACACAATCTAAGCCCCACACCCCTTAAGGACTAAACATAAATACATGATAAGAAAGTGCAGTAAAAACTTTACCTTGTAATATTTTCTAAAACACCTAATTTGGTCTAATTTTGACCCCCTAATCCATAGTTATGATTGGAATAGCAATTTAAGAGGTGTGGGACAAGCTTGAACTTATCACACAAGTCTTCAAAATTTTCCCTTAAGACCAAACTCGAATTTCCATGAGGGGGTAGAGTGTACAACACTCAAGGTCACAAGAACTCAATCTTACAGCACAAAATCCAAAGAGCCATCTAGTCTAATAAATGAATTTTTTTGGTCCACATCCATAATTAGTTAATAAAAATATTAATTAACTTTAATTGAGGCACTAAAACCCATTAATATAAAGGGGAAGAATATGTCATTATCAAAATAATTAAAAACAAGGAAATTACATCACTTAAAATCACATACTACATTAAATAAGGGAAAGTAAATAAAATTACAACACATAACCCCTTGGTCACAATTTCCCCCTAACAATAATTCAAACACACCACACAAATACATGTTGCCATGGTGAGCGTTGTTGACTTCACCAAGAATTCCAATGTAATTGGTCTCCAATCCCCCCCGTTTTTTGTTGTTGAATATATTTACCTGCAAAACACGTAATACCTCCTTCGGCCTCATGGTCGCATTAAATACATCTAAGGTAAAATACGTAATATAAATCCACAATCATCTTATATATATGCATCAAATAAATCATGTAGGAAATTACGATATCATTTACAATTTGTAATGACATCTTGATTCTACATTTCATCAATATCAATAGGATCACAAAATTAGTTCAATTATCAAGGTCTACTCAGTGTGATGAAATATCGCATGTCAATATATATATATATATTATATATATATATATATATATATATATATATATATATATATATAGTATATATATAACCATGTCAACCATCATATCAATATCAATATAACATGTCTATAATAATCCAAACGCATCATATATGAATCAAAATCAACAACAGTCCAATATCTCTAACATCTAACATCGTGCTAAATCAAAAGCTACAATAATATCCATAAGTATTGTATGCAATGGAAAGTTGCAAAAGTTATGGAATGAGGCTAAAGAACCTCAAAGCTTTGCTAACTCATCCATGCACCATAAGATAAGAGATAAACAAGAGAAACTAACATGAAATATTATAAATTTGAAAAAAACATCAAAAACTAACATGATAAAGCTACTCTCTACTCTTTAAATTACTTAATTTAAGAAATTGAACCTAAAAATATCAACTTAGCAATCAAATATGTGATTTTTGATATGAAACTCAAGCTTTCAAGAATGGATTCTCACCATTAATGGCTTCAAGGAAAATGGTTCTCTCCATATTACTCAAAACTTGGATTATGGATGCGAATGGAGGTGTTAGCTCAACAATGGAGGAAGGAAAGCTTTAGATAAAATGTTGAATGAGCTTGAAGCTAATAAAAATGAGATCCAAGATATCTTAGACTTGTTTTGGCTTTGTGTTATGTAAAGTTGTGTGTTTTGAATGGGTAGGATTAGCCTTGTATGTATAGTTTTCCACTTGGGAGATATTGGAATTTGGGTGCATGTGGGACTAAAGCTCAAAAATTAATTTTAGATTATATTAGGATAAACACATGCTTTAGGCTTAGTTGAGCTTGGTTTAGGCTAGTTAACTAGGGTTTAGGCTAGTTAAATTGGATTAACAAGTGATTAAAGAATCACTGAGAATTGGGAGGGGCCTGGATAACCAATTTTGACTGATAGATAGCCTAAGAAGCCAATAGAAGTGGTCTAGAGAGAACTAGGGAGGTTCTAAATGGTCGAAAGGAGGAATGTTTAGCTAATAAGAGAAATATTAGCCAAATAAGTTGAATATGGAAAGAATACGACTGAGAAGGTGTCATAAATGGGCATCTGAGAGTGGGGCAAAGAATGGGGAAATAATGAAGTGTCGTTAATCAATTGAATTGGAGGAAATTCTAAGTGTAAGCATATTTCAGGTGTCTACATTTTCCCCTCTTTGAGGTGGCATAAGTAACATCACTTCAAAGAAAGTAGACAAGAATAAACAAGTAGAAAATATTGAAAGGATAGAAGAAAAATGAGTAGAATGAAGGACTCCCCCTCGATTGTCGATGGGGTGATAGAATAACTCGATTGACGATTGAAAAGATGAAAGAAAGAGAATAAAAGAAAGAATAGTGTGGAGAAGAAAGGGGATATAGAAGAAAATGGAGTATGAGGAAGAGGGAATGAGCTAACATCCATCCAATTCCTTTTAAACAACTTTATTTATCATCATATTGCTAGAGATCTTCATCATCAGTCCTTATAAAAAAGAATGAACAAAAGTGTATTATGACATGAAAAGCCATATACGAACAAATGTCCATTGCTGAAAACACCAACTCTATGCAACATACAAAATGTAATGCAATACGAGAAATTAAAATATTCCTAACTCATGCAACATACATAATGCAATGCAATAAGAGAAAGTAAACAAGCTAACCTAACAGAGAAACATAATGTAATGTTTTTATTATGAAGCTTCAATTCCAACTAATTCTAATTAATGACAAGGGTTAATGACGGTGCCCTAAGCAAGGATACATGAGAGGAGAATAATGGAGGAAACTTCAGTCATATGAAAAAGAAATGTGCACTACAAAACAGTACCAGGTAACTCGTTGTGCCCCAGAGTATAGACAAAGTAAGCAACCTAGCTTTTGTTGATGGAGGTAGATCAAGATGATCTGCAAGTCTAACACATGAACAATTGAGAACCAAAGAGTGACATTTTGTAGGAATATTTATATTGTTTATAAGTTTTATGAAATATATTTGAATGTTTTTTTATTTTTCTAACATATTTGAATGTTTTGATGATTTTGAAAGTTTTCTGAAACTATGTACAGAAAGACGAGGAAGCATGGATGCCCCTAGCGATAGATGGTATGTACAAGGGTAGAATTCCACATGCATATGAGAAAGGTGAAGATGCAAAAATGACCCAATGATTAGGTGGTAGTATTCAAAGGAAAACTCTTCATAGGTAGAAGCGTGACCCAAGGGCATTATGGATAGGTTCAACATGATGATCAACGTAAACCAATGAAGTGCTAGGAAGGAGGAAGGATGCCCCCAACATAAGTTGTCCTAAAATCACATGATAGAAAGGAAGGTGAAGATTATTTTTGTGAAAGGTGACAAAGTTGTCCAAAAACATGAGACAATAAAATGAAATATCATACATATGGATGTTCTGAACAAAGTAGAAGAATGATGTGAATGATATGAATGTAGCTTAGAAGCCTCACAATGAAGAAGTGATTAGCCAAATGCACAAATCATGAGACAAGATATTTGGGACTAGAGTAAGAGTCTGAACAAGGTAAAAAGGAAAGACACTTGGTAACATACTAATCCTGTTTTGCTCATAGATATCCAGTGTGTGTAAGTGGAATTTAATTACCTCTTGAAGTGAATATTTAATAGAAAACAAGTGAGGACACCCTAGCCAATGTGTAGGAATGATTTATTTTGATATGGTGATTGGTGATTTGTGAATGAATGGTGGAAGGATAGTCATACATTACTCTGCTGCCAGCCAGACGTCTATAGCCTCGACAGAAATGTATTTGATTCTAATCAAAAAATTATTCTACTGTTAGTCAAATGTCATAGCCTCTAGTAGAGATTATTGGAAATACCCCAAGAGAGAGTTATATATCAATTTGTTTTTTCTTTGTATCTTTTAGATTTTGAATTATTTGATTGATTTTGATTCTTTTTGCTTTCTAAAAACTTATTTTAGCTCTCTTGGTTTGACAAGGGGTTAAGAACCGCTAATAGCTTGATGAAAGGAGTGGAAGTGATTATGATGACAACATTGGTTAGTGTCAACAAATATATCCAAAATTTCTTCACAACAAGTTTATTAGATGTTGAATGTGATAGGATATCTAAGAGGTCAGTCATTCTTTAATTTACCAAGGTGATAAAAGACCAAGGTCAAATAGATAACATAGAGATAAATGTCAAAAAATACGTGTGAATAGGCTAACGAAAATATCACCAAAGGGATGAAAATGGTAGGAAGACTTGCAGAATAACAACAAGAAAGGGAAGAAAGAAATATCCATGTGTACACAATACCTGATTGTAATGTTTGATCTTTGTACCTTTGATTTTTTCTTATGTTTTTCTCCATTTTTTTGTATTTTTATATTGTTTTTTATTTTTATATTTTTGATAATTTTTTGGAAAGGTGGGACCAACAAATTCAGTTTACATGATAAGATACAACAACAATGTCTGTGACTTCCTTTATAAGGGAGACTAGGTGTGTTTGTTTATCAAGAGTCATGTTATCTCTAATCTCAATGATTGAGGTGAGCTCATACTCAAAAAATTACTATGATCTATCTTGAAATAAGGATTTATTATGTGGGATCTTGAGTTCCATATCCATAGGTTTTTTCGCTTTGCACCATACTTGATGGTTGCATTGATGTGGGTTCTTGAATCGTGTTTGATTTACAAGTTTGAGATTGTTCAAGTTGTTGGGGGATTTCAAGCTCTTTGAAGTTTTGATCTTAGCTTGATAATGAACCTGTTTGGGTTTCTTATAAGATGATGCATGACTTGTTTGATCTAAAGAAGGATAAGAAAATGAATTTGGACATTTAGAACTGATGTGAGAAATGACCGCAGGCTTTCCACAACCATTGATAGAAGAAAGATGTTATGGATGAAAATGATACGGTCCAAGAATTGAAGAGGATGGGCTACCAAGAGGTGAGCCAGTGATAGAAGATGAAAAAGGGCTGTTAGGATATGGCCCTAATATGGAAGAAATTGGGATATGAGGACACGGCCCAAGAATAGAAGAAGATGACGAAGGGTTGCTAGGGTGTGGCCCAAGTATAGATGAGGAGGGAATACTCGAAGGTATCCCATAGATAGAAGAGGATGAAGGGATACTAGAACGTGGCCCCAAAATAGAAGGTAATGGGATACCAAGAGGTAACCCATAATTATAAAATACAAGACTAAGTGGGGGTGGCCCAAGGATAGAAGAAGATGATGGGCTACTCAGCGGTGACCCATAAGTAAAAAATGGAGGACTACCTGGGGGTGGCTCTAGAATAGAAGAAGATAATGGGGTACTCAGCGATGACCCAAGGTGAGATTTTGATTGAGGAATGATGATAGATAATGAATGATTTGGTAATGAGAATATAGGCCATGGCTCAATGCTAGACCCTGGTATCTCATCATGCTCAAAGGAAGGTGAAGATGGAATAGAAGAAGAATCAAGTTCCATGACCTTAGGCTCCTCATCTATATTATGACAAAAGGGATAAACTTATTTTCCCCAATACATGAGTGTATCAAGTTCTAGAAATAATCCTTGTTTGCAATCCTCTAAAGGGATATCATAATGTAGTATGATTGTTTCTTCATTCTGAGAGAAATCAGTTAGTAGAGGTTGCTTTTATTTAGTCATAGAAGGTTGAATAGAAGAAATAGGTACGATAAGGAGGGAAGATTGATTGACAGAAGAAGATGACTCATGAGAGGAAGTAAGATTGGAGGCAAGCATCTCATGAATGGATGATTTAGATTTGGGTGTTTTTCTAGAAGACGACAAAATGTAGGTTGGAAAGTAGGATCACATAGCCATTCGTTAAGTTACGACATAGGAGTCGAATTAGATGATTGACTAGAGGTAACCCGAGTTGTGGAACTCTTTAATGGAGGAAGAGGTCATTGAAAAGACTGATGAAGGAGGTCCTGTAAAGAAAGGGATGACAATGACTCAAGACGTAAATTAGATATTTGATCGATGGAACTTAGAGTTACGGGAGTCTTCAAAGGAGGAAGACGTCATTGAGGTGATTTGGAATAAATGTCCTGCAAAGGAAGGGTTCTAGGACTGATTCAAGTTTTGATCGTAGGAGTCAAAAAATAGATGGGATTGAGTCTAGAGGAGAAGAGTTGGAGTCAAATGGTAGTTTTCTGAATCAGAAGAAGAGGATTGAGGTGAACCTGATGAAGGAGGTTAGTGATCAGAAAGGGAGGACTAACTCATAGAACCAAATATAGATTTTCAATCGTAAGGAACTTAGAGTCACCTGAAGGGTCTTCTAAGGATGAAGAACCAAACGTTGAGGTTTATTTTTAATGGGAAGGTCATTTGATTTGAAGGGAGGACCTATGTTCAAGATTGTAGTATGTAGTGAGAAATCCAAATGAAGTAGTCATGTTGGATTGAATTTCAGAAGAAGATGTCTATCCAAGATAGTGTTATGGATCCTTCAAAGGGAAGAAAGCTCCATATTAGTTCAGGGAAGTTAAATAATGACATTGAGACTCAGAGGCATTTTGTAAGAATGTGATATTCGTGCATAGATAGGGTACCCGATTGAAGCTTCTAAGTACGAAGAAACAAATGATGACTTAATTTCAATGAGATAAAAAAGTGATTTGAATTCCTAAAAACACTAGGTTCCTTATTTTTGTAAGTGTTCAAACCAGGATAGTCAGTCATGTTGGTGTTGTTTAAGCACAAATTTCTAGACCTAGATAGTGTGAAATAATCCATTGTAAAATGTGTGAAGGAAGTGATATGTCGATTCAAAGATGAGCAACACAATGTTAATATTACGTTAAGCTCAAAATGAACATAGCATAAATATGGAGATGCGTGATGTGATTCGTTCAAGAGGGTCAATAAGGCCAAAATGTTAAAGGACGAAGTTTACAAATGTAAGCCACGTAACCACACAAATTGGACACGTCTGTCAAGCTTCATAGAGAAACGAGATATTAGTGTCAAATTGGTATCGAAATTGTTGGTGTGAGTTATCCTATGTGTCCTCCTCACATATTGGAGGGTCATCTCACATGGGTTAGGTTTAGGGTTAGGTTTAGGGTTTGCTATTGAGTCATGCACTAGGGTTACTCAACACCCTATATGTACCCTTTCACTATTCATTTATGAGTATGCCAAGACACTCCGTTGTCTTTTCTCTACATGTGTAAGCTTTGTTCTGTTATGCAAGTTGTTCAGTTATTGATCGATTCTTCTTGTGATTACGTTGGAGCCATTACGATTCAACCAGAGTGTAACTTGATCATGGTGCACAGTTTCTGATATGATTCAACTCTTTCATGGTATCAGAGCTGAGATCGGGTAAACGTGCACTCATTTTTTGAGTTGTGATTACTCTTGTTTTTCATTTTTTTAACTCCTCGTGCAAGTTTTCGATCATTATTTTCTGGTTTTTCCTTGCTAACATATCTAACATTCTTTCTCTTGGAAAGTTTTTGGTTTTGTTGTGTTCTTCGTGCATGTGCAGATCTCCTTGAGTTTTTCAGGGGTTTTACAGCTAAAATTAGTTAGCTGCAGCTACATTTAGCAGATCCGCTAAAATAGAGGTTATTTTTTTTTAGTTTTTAATCCTTTTATTAAACTGAAATTTTGTAGATCTCTAGTTTTCCTTGGCTCTCTGTGTTTTCTGGTGTTTTACAAGTTTAAGTGTTCAGTTTAGGCTCCGCCCCGAGCTTTCTAAAGCCTCATCTATGACCTCGTTTTTTTTGTTGGTTATCTCGTGATCTGCATTTTTTTGGGGGGATCGGTTTTTTATTTTTTTTCCATGGTCTGCAATGTTTTCTTGCTAGTCACCATTCCAAACTTGCGCATTTTACAAGACATAACTTCAAAAGACACCAAACCTGCGCATTTTACAAAGACACGACTTTTTTTGGTGTTGTGTGGTCGTGGTGCTATGTAATCTTTAGCTTCTCCTCGTGGTGTTGCATGCTCCTTCCTCCCTCCCTCCTTCCTCCATGGCCATTCCAAAAGACACCTATCCATTTTCTTTTGCAATCTGCAACCTCTGCAACATCAAAAATAAAAATAAAAAATCAAACCACAGTTCCAAAAAGGTACGTTTCCTTTTGTTTTGCGTTGTATTTATTAAATCTTCTTTATAAAATCTATGTTTTAAAAAAAACAAAGCTTTCTTTTTTAAAAATTCTTTCTTTTTTTAATTCATATGCTTTTTCACTTTTTTTTTAAAAACATGCAAGTTTTTTTGGTAAAGTTTTAAAAAATAAATAAATTTCTATTTAAAAAGAAGCTTTTAAATTAGATTTATTTAATTTAAAATTTGTTTTTTAAATAAAAAAGCAGGAAAGTATTTTTTTTAGGATTTTTTTAAAATCTTATTTAATTCATAATATTTAATTAATTTTTTAATTAGATATTAAATAATCGTTATAAATTAAATTATTATTATTTATTTACGATTATCATTTACGTTTAGTAAATATTTTTAAAAATCATCTTTTAAATTAACGTTAAATATCATTTTTTTAAACTCCAAAAGCTCTCAAATTAGCTAAACTGGACGTTTCTAAACGATAATTTTTTAGGCGTTAGTGTCGATTTTTTTTACTAATCATGCGCTCAAGTGTGTAGTGACACTTTGAGCACTCTTTGTCTTCCGCGTGCCTTTCCGGCATTCTGAAGATCATCTCTACTCATCTTGAGTTTGTCAAAACATTTTATTTGATTCTAGTCACCCACCACAATCTACAGCAAGGGGGTACTCTTTACGACGTGAGACGCTTTTTCTCACAACCAGGATTTGCTTTCACCTCCTTCCTTGTTTTTTGCTTTGTGCTTGTTTACGGTGTCCTTTTTTGCTGCGCTCCACGAAACACTGTTGTGGTCTCCTCTCTTGTGCGTTATTACGCTGATTGCAAGTCGAGTTACCAAGTGTTTCCAACCGCACGCACGGACCCGATTGTAATCAACGCACTAAACTATAAAGTGCCGAAAGCAGGGGGGTTATTATATTGTCCTGGGTGGTTGTGTTTCTTTTCTGCATTTCTTCTCTCTCTTCACTATGGATGCACTTTCAATTCCTTTGCTTACGTCATTCAACTTCTTCGAATGGAGATCGAAAATAATTATGAAACTAAGGGGTAAAGGGTTATATCGCATCACCATGGGAACTGAGACTGAACTAGACGACGATCCTGAAAAATCTAAGTGGTTAAACCGTAGTGATGAAGCTTTAGGTCTTCTTTGCATGTCTGTTTCTCCTGACTTGCTCTTCCACATTGAGGTGTCTGAAACACCTAAATCTATGTGGAAAACATTGGATGCAATGTTTGGAAAACTAGATGACATGAGAGCGCATGAGTTGGAAAACGAACTACTAGGGTTAAATCCTAGTGACTTTGAAAACCTACAAGCTTTCTTCTCAAAATTTGTCCACATTAGATTGTTGTTAAAAGGATGTCAAGTAGAGAAGAAATATTCTCAACTAATCTTGTCGATTCTCTCTAAGCTAGGTCTCGAATATTTTGTCTTCGTGTCAACTTTCTACGCTACAAAAGCTGCTTTGGGTGATACTTGGACTATGCCCTCCTTTGACTATTTTTCGTCCCAACTCATTTGAGAACATGACAAACTCATTCAAATGGGGTCTCTCAAGTCCAAGTCACATGCCCTTGTAGCAAGTACTAGCAAGGAAAGAAGACTGAAAAGAAAAAAGAAACAAAGGATCAACCTAAGAAAGAAACCAAGACCAAACCTAAAAATGACACAAACACTTTTGAGCCTAAGGCACAGAAAAGCAAGTTTTTGTGTTCCTATTGCAAGAAGTCTGGTCACGATGAGCACCACTATTTTCAGAAACAGATTGATCACTTATCTCATTTACTTGAGAAGAATAAAATAAGTGTTCCTGAATCCATAAAACAAAGTGCTTCGAAGGCCAAGTCTTCTGCTACAAAAGGTTCTAAAAATGATAAGAAGAAAGGAAAGGCCCTTGTAGCCAAAGTTTCTCCTTCATCAACATGGATTATAGATTCCGGTGCCTCACACCACATGGGTTCTTCGCATGTTGAGTTTTCCAACATCAAACCTTGTGGAATGTCCCAAATCACGATGGGTAATGACACGACAATGTCAGTTTCCGGTAGTGGATCGGTAGAGATGGATGGGGGAACATTTAACCAAGTGTTGAGTGTTCCTGATCTCTCTACCAATCTCTTATCGGTTTACCAAATTACTCACCTTGGTGAAGGAATGTGAGTGGAATTTGGTCCTAACTTGGTGATTATTCATGAGCTTAACGATGACACTATAGTGGCTGAGGGAAAGGTGGATCACCGTTCATAGTTATATACCTTTTCCCACTTTACTTCTGATTCTACTCCCACTTCCTTGCTCACTCATGCAAATGAGGTTAGTAAGCTATGGCATGAGCATTTCAGACATCTAAATTATCACTACCTTGAACAATTGAGCCAAAATGAAATGGTCAACGGGTTACCCTGCGTCAAGTTTTCTAAGGGTCTTTGTGAGGGTTGTACCCTTGGAAAGCATCCTGAAAAAATTTTTGACAAAGGAAAATCCTGGAGAGCTACTCATCCCTTGGATCTTGTTCACAGCAATATTTCTGGTCCATTTCCTTCTCCTTCATTTACTAGAGCTCTTTATGTGCTAACCTTCATTGATGACTTTTCACGATATACTTGGGTATATTTTCTTAAGCTTAAGTCTGAAGTCTTTGAACATTTTCAAGACTTTAAGGCTCTTGCTGAGAAACAGGTGGAACGGTCTATCAAGGTTCTTCGAACTGACAATGGAGGTGAATATGTAAACAATAGGTTCATGGATTTTTGTACTTCTGAAGGGATCTCTTTGTAGCATATAGTTGCTTATAGCCCTTCGCAGAATGGAGTCACAGAAAGAAAGAACCGTACTCTGAAGGAGATGGCCACTTGTATGATTCACTCGAAGTCTCTTCCTCTGCAGTATTGGGCCAAAGCAGTGAATTGTGCAAATTACATTCAGAACCATGTTCCACACAAGGTAGTAAGAGGGATGACACCCTTTGAAGCCTGGTTTGGATGCAAGCCTGATGTTGAGCACTTTCGAGTCTTCAGATCCAAGGCTATGGCTCAGATTCCCAAGAAGAAATGTAAGGCTTTGGAACCACAATCCAAACCTTGTATCTTTATAGGGTATCCTGATGGCATGAAGGGATATCGATTGATGAATCCTACTTCTCATGAGATGTATATTGAGAGAAGTGTTAAGTTTGATGAGTCTTCTTCGACTTCTACTTCTCCACCTATTGAGGTTCTTCAGCTCGCTAATTCAGATTCTGACTCATCAGATGATGATACTGTTGAGCGTGCTCCTCTTCCTGATCCTCCCAACCATCAGATCTCTGAGTCTTCTGATTCTGACAGTAGTGATGATGAGGACTATGTCCCTTCTCACTCAAGTGAAGAATCTTCCAACTCTGAGCCTGATCCTCCTGGTCCTCTTTGGGCCAGGAAAACTTTGCAAAGTGCTGGAGATTTAGTTGGAGATACTTCGGATATGAGACGTACTCACTTAGATTTCATTGGACCCCACTCTTTCTTCACCTCTGCTTCTGATCCACAGTATTTTATGGAGGCTTCTGGTATTCCTGAGTGGGATTCTGTCATGGATGAGGAGTATTCCTCTCTCATGAAGAACGATACTTGGGATCTCACCCCTCTTCCAAAAGGAAGAAAAATCATTCGGTGTAAGTGGGTGTTCCGAACAAAGTATGGAGTAGATGGAGATGTCGAAAAGTTTAAAGCATGATTAGTAGCTAAGGGTTTCTCCCAGATAGCTGGGGTTGATTATACTGAAACCTTTGCTCCAGTTGTAAAGATGACTTCTATTCGACTGACCCTAGCCATTGCCGCAGTGAACAAATGGAAAGTCCATCAAATGGACGTTAAGAGTGCCTTCCTTCATGGTGACCTAGAGGAAGAGATCTATATGGAACAACCTCTGGGTTATGTCCAAGATCCCTCCCTTGTTTGTAAGTTAAAGAAGTCTCTTTATGGCCTTAAACAAGCCCCTCGGGTTGGTATGCCAAGATGGACTCCTTTTTACTTACATTAGGGTTTACTAGGTGTCATTCTGATCCAAATGTTTATATTCTATGACAAGATGACTCCATACTCATTCTTGTTCTCTATGTTGATGACTTGTTGATCACAGGAAGCTCTTCCTCTATTATTGATTCTGTGAAGATCACCTTGGCCAACAGGTTTTCCATGACTGACTTAGGTCTGCTTCATTACTTCCTTGGGATCCAGATTTCACAATCTGACTCGGGAATTTTGATTTCGCAACCTAAGTATGCTCTTGATTTGCTAGCTCATTTTTAGATGTCTGATTGCAAGTCTTCTCCTACTCCTTTTCTTTTTGGGGTTAAGTTGGTTTCAGATTGCTCTACTCCCTTGGTTGATGGTACTCTTTATCGACAGTTGGTGGGGAGCTTGATTTACTTGACTCACACTTGACTGGATTTATCGTATGTTATTGGGATCATGTCCAGATTCATGTAGGAGCCACATGAGCTACATTGGAAAGTAGCTAAATGGATCCTTCATTATGTTCATGGCACTTATACTGATGACATTCACTATCATGGAGGGGTAGATATTGACTTGATTGGGTTCACAGATTCTGATTGGGCCGGTGACTTAGATCATCAGAAATCTACTTCTGGCTACAGTTTCTCTCTTGGTTCAGGTCCTATTAGTTGGTCTAGCAAGAAGCAGAATGCAATTGCGATATCATCTACAGAGGTAGAATACAGAGGAGTAGTTAACGCTGCCACAGAAGCTATTTGGCTACATGGTATTCTGACATAGAGTTTGGCATCCACTTTCGGTGGCCTACCATTATCTACTGTGATAACATGAGCACTATCTCTATTTATAGAAGTCCAGTTCAGCATCAGCAGACGAAGCACATTGAGATCCATATGCACTTCATATGAGAGCTTATTCATGATGGCATCATCGACATTCAGTACATTCAGACAGCTGATCAGATTGCAGATTTATTTACCAAGCCCTTCACTGAGATGAAGTTTCTTCACTTACGGTCTCTTCTTGGGGTGAGGTCTTCTGCAGCTGCTCATCTTCTTTGGGCTATGTAGTCCTTCTTTTCTTCTTCTTCTTCTTCTAGGAAGATTGTGTTTGTATATGGGCACCTTATTAGGCCTTTAGTTGTCGGGCCCCATTGACACATCTTTCTTAGTTGTTTAGGAGTGTCTTCTCTTTCAGTCTGACTCATCATAACCGCTACCCCAGCTTCGATGAAGGGGGGTGTTGGTGTGAGTTATCCTATGTGTCCTCCTCACATATTGGAGGGTCATCTCACATGGGTTAGGTTTAGGGTTTGCTATTGAGTCATGCACTAGGGTTACTCAGCACCCTATATGTACCCTTTCACTATTCATTTATGAGTATGCCAAGACACTCCATTGTCTTTTTCTCTACATGTTTCGTTGGAAAGCTTTGTGGTTTGTTTCTGTTATGCAAGATTAGTTTAGTTATTGATCAATTCTTCTTGTGATTACGTTGGAGCCATTACGATTCAACAAGTTTTCTAGGAGTGATCAACTTGATCAATGGTGCATGTAAAATGTTTCAAAATGATACGATTCGTCAACTCTTTCGTCAAGCCCGAAATGAACAAGGCATAAATATTAACAAAGGGTAGATGTGACTCCCCATCAAAGGATACCACGACAAGTTCAACAACCAACAAGGCCAAAATGTTAAAGGGTGAGGTTTACAAATGTAAGCCACATAACCACACCAATTGGACATGTCTATCAAGATTCGTGAAGAAGTGATATATTAGTGTCAAAGTGGTATCGAAATGACACAAATAAAGTAAGCGACACTCTTCAATATTTTGGACAATGTTTGAAGTAAAACTAAGTCAAAGTATACTACGGATGTTCTAAAATGTGGGCAGTGTAATGCCATAATGCAAACTCTTAGATTACGTTTACAAGAAATGTGACATAAGTATATTAATTGTGTCGTGACAATGTAAACAAGGTAACACATCAAAGGGAGATCAAATGATGAATCGATCCTAACTATGATGATGATCTTGAAATCAAGATCAAGTGTCCATCAAAGATATAAGGACGCATCCATGCACTTTAGACATTTAACAACTCAACCACAAACATGGATGAGTGTAAACAAACAAAAAAGTGGTGAACGCTATCTATGAAAACACTCCCAAAAGATTCCTCCTCTTGTTCCAAATGGGCACAACAAACTATGCATACGTGTAGATCAAAAGATGAAAATAAAATAAGCACCACTTGGGCAGAGTTTCACCTCATCTGAAGGCGAGAAAGATACCAAGCTAAGTGATACGTCGTTTACTTTTGTGATGAGACACACTTAGATCTAACTTAAATGGATTTGTTACCGTGTTTGAAAAACAAGGTTCTAAATCTAAACAAGATATCACTTCGTGATGGCTAAGACACGATAATGGACTAGTAAAGTGGGCTCCTTGACGGAATGGCTTCCTTAATAAGATATCTCAACTAGGTGTCACAAATTTTTCTTAAGTGAGATTGATTTACCCAAAAAATTCACAATGACTGATTTGGGAGTATCTCGGCTTTACTTTACCCCCTTCTGATAGCATAGTGAGACAACTAAATGCATCCAGTGTGTACTCATCACTGGGGTCGCCATATGGATAACTAGTAACGCTAATCTCACAAATGGAAAACACTACCCAAGTGGGTAAGTTGAGCGCTTCCTGTTTCATCCACGAGCTTACTCAGTGGTGGATTACTTTAGGGTTCCTGGAACCACCCCCATTGTTGTAGCTTAAGGCATTATGACAAAGGGGTTATGTTCCATTTAAGTTAGATAGGGACATACCCTTTTCTGAAATATGTAAAATACAAGTGTGAAGTGAAATGTGGTGTGTTTTTTAGCTTGCTTATCTTAAATGTGGTTTTTAAGTAGCACACCATTTGGCAACCTGTATGAAAACACATGTATTAGAAGGGTTCTTTGTTTTGTCTTAGCTCCTCCTTTCTTTGACATGTGATTTTGGTCCTACATACCAATGAGTTAGTATTTTTCCACAAAAGATCATGATATCAAAAGAGAGTTTGTGTGTTTCTTTTGATTCCTAAGATCACCAAAAAAGGTGTGAAGGAAGAGCATACGCAATGCAAAAAACTCAACTAAAACAAGTTTATGGAAAATATATTAAGCTGTTTTTGCAAAATTTTGAAACTTCATTTTAACCTTTTTTGAAATGTTCAGCCATTTTAGGAAGCGTAAAGTGAAGTGTTTTTGAAACAAATATAGAGGGGTTTTGAAAGTGTTTTTGGTTCCTAAGATCACCTAGAAGGTGCGAGGGAAGAGCATACACACTTTGAAAAAACCCCTATCAATTGAAGAAATGAAAAAATTCAACTAATTTAATCACAAAACAATGATGGAAAAATAACCCTACAAACAACTGATTAGTTTCACAAAACCTTTCAAAGTGTTATAATAGCCAAGAAAACATTTTTTCAAATTTTAAGATACGTTAAAAAATGACTAGTTACATAATAACATAAACCATAAATTTTCTATAACTCTAAATTATAATTTTATGATTCCATTGTGTATTTTTCTTCAATACCTTTCCAATGCAACAAAAATGGAGTCATTTTGAGCTTGGGATAAAACATTATGGCCTCCGGAAGATTGCTAATGAATGCAGTTCAACGCTAGGATTTGTGTGCCTAGCACTGAGGATTTGTGCACTTGTTTGCAGCGCAGGATTTGTGTGCAAAATGAAACGCTAGACACACCCCTTGTAAAATGCCTACACGCCTCACAAAATTTGAAAAAATTCAAAAGCAAACAATTTTAAGGTTAGACAAAGAATGCCATGGTTTGGGTGTAGCTCAAACCTGCAAAATATAAGGTGATCAAGTGCATGGTTTTGGGTACCTAAAAAATGAAATCATGTCAATAACAATGATAGTTTATCCTAAAAAACATGAAAGTGCGTTACAAAACTAAAAAATAAATCGGCGTGTGCACATAACCCATTAATGGTGCCTACATGTGGTTTTGGGCACCTGTGTGTGGTTTTGGGTACCTGTGCGCCTCTATCAAAAAATGATAGTCAGTGGTGCCTACGCTGGCAGAAAGGTGTATGCGCGCCCTTCCTTGTAGGTGGCTAAAAAACATGAGATTTTTCAAAAAAAAATGTCAAAATTTCATCAATTTGGTTCAATATTGGCAGCACTTTACCTCCTTTGGTCCTGCAAAGAGCACAAAAGTAAGACAATCCTAGCTAAACTAGTTAAGAAACCTGATATTTAACCATTAATACAAAAATATTAGTGATATCAAAAATTTGAACTAATCTAAAAAAACTAATTTAAAAAAGCTTGAAACTATCCTAGAAAAGTTGAAACTAAGAAACAATTAGAAACTAAAACGAAAAGCTTCAAAGTGCCTCCATTCATGGAGGATGGACAAAGTATCCCACTGGGCATGCCAAATGTATGCATGGAAAATGAAAGTGAACCTAGTTAGATTCTAAGCAATTAAATTATGTATTGTTTACTCTCAAACATAGTGAAGAGATCTCTCCAAGTTGGCTACATGGCCAAGCCTTAGATCTTCCCTTACTAACTATATTTGGAATGGATGGATGCAAAATGGGGGAGATCTTAACAATGGAGTATGGCCAAGATACAAATTTTTCATAGCTTAAAGCTATCACAAATGATTTCTAATACCAAGATCTCTAAATATGAGATATTTTTGTTATGAAAACAAGGTGTGTGTTGAGAGGGAGGGGTGACCCTTCTATTTATATTTTTTCACTTGGGAGAGTTTGGAATTTGGGTGCATGTTGGACTAAAGCTCAAAAGAAGGATTAGGTTAGTTAACCTCAGTTTAGGCTAGTTAACTAGGGTTTAGTCTAGTTAAACTAGATTAGCAAGTGATTAGAGACTCACTAAGAGTTGGGAGGGGCTTGGATAACCAATTTTGACTGATAGATAGCCTAAGAAGCTAATAGAAGTGGTCTAGAGAGATCTATGGAGGTTCTGAATGGTCGAAAGGAGGAATGTTTAGCTAATAAGAGAGATATTAGCCAAATAAGTTGAATATGGGAAGAATACGACTGAGAAGGTGTCATAAATGGGCATCTCAGAGTGGGGCGAAGAATGGGGAAATAACGACGTGTCGTTAATTAGTTGAATTGGAGGAAATGCTAAGTGTAAGCATATTTTAGGTTTCTACAAGTATAATAAACAGTATAGAAATCAATAACAAAAAGGTGTCGAAGGGAAGTGGGCACTACATCCCCCTCCCCTTAGACTCAACTTCCTCCTGGAAGTCACTGGAACAGGTGTGGAAACTGAACTCGTAGCAATGTAGCATCCTCCCATGTAGCTGCAGTCTCATCATATCATTCCCAATGGACCCTAACATGGTTAATCTCTCTTCCTCAAAGGCCTAGGGTCCTTTGCTCTATAATATGGATGGGTTCTACCGTCACATGCCCCTGATCATGCACCTACAATGTAGTCCAATCTAATACGTGAGAAGGATTAGAAATATATCTCCTAAGCACAAAAACATGAAACACATCATGGATGGGAGACAAGATAGGTGGAAACACTAGACGATAGGCCAAGGGACTGATGTGCTCCAAGATCTCAAAGGGACCCACAGACCTAGGAGCAAGCTTAGATCATTTTCTGTAATGTATAGGGCTCTTATGCAGTTTGAAATGTAGAAACACCTTTGTGCCCACCTCATAACTACGATTTGTCCTATGTTGATCCGCATACTTCCTCTACATGTATTACACCTCTTGAAACCTCTTCCTGATCAAGATAACCTTCTACTCCATATCCTGTAATAAGGCTGGCCCAAGAGAAAATTTGTCCTCTAACCTTTCCCAACTCAAAGGTGTCCTGCACTCCCTACCATATAATTCTTGAAAAGGAGTCATGCCTATCGAACTCTGGAAGCTATTATTTTAGGAAAACTCAACCAAGTACAAATACTCCTCCCATCTCAACTGGTGTTCCATAACGTAAATCCTAAGCATGTCCTCTAAGATGTTATTGAATTGCTCAATCTGTCCATCTATCTCAAGGTGATATTTTGTACTAAAATTGATCCTAGTCCCAAGATAATTCTACATGGTGGTCCAGAAGTGAGAAGTGTACAAGGGATCTAGGTTGTAAATTATCTTCCACGGAATCTCATGTAATCTGACAATCTCATCAAGATATACCTGTACCACTACACTAGCTGTGTAGGTGGTCTTAACTAGAGAAAAATGAGCCACTTTTCTCAATTTATCCACCATGACTATGATGGCGTCATGGCGATATCTCGACGTCAGTAACCCAACAATGAAGTCAATGGAAATGGTGTCCCATTTCCACTCTGATATGGCATGAGGAAAAAGAAGGCCAGATGGATGTTAATGCTCGGCCTTCACCCTCTGAAACTCTAGATAACATGACACAAACTAAGCTACATCTCTCCAAAGTCCTCTCCAATGGTACAATTGTCTCAAAGCGGCGTGCATCTTCTTCACCCCGGGATGGGATAAATAAGGTACATGATGTGCCTCTGTCAAAATGTCCTATCTCAAGCCTTAATCTCTAGGAACATATATCCAACCTTTGTGTCTGAGAATACCATCTGCCTCTAAAGAAAATCCATCAAATCTCCCCTCAAGGGGTCTCTGAGACTCAATCTTTGCTCTGGCTAGAAGGTAGAAGCTTTCGTGTGGAAGCTAGTGCAAAATCCTGGTCTGTAAATATGTGCCCACTGAAATAGCCATAGCCACATGTCTTTTTCTACTAAGGGAATCTACAACCACATTCTCCTTCCCCTTCACATGCTCTATCTCCATGTCTTACTCACAAAGCAACTCCATCCAACACCACTGACGAGCATTTAGATTGGGTTGTGTGAAGAGGTGGCGAAGACTCAAGTGATTGGTCCTAAGTGTAAATATCTAGCCAAGAAAGAATTTTCTCTATCAAACCAAGACATGCACAACTACCACAAGCTCAAGATCACGAGTCAGGTAATTGATCTCATAATCCTTGAGTTTACGAGACTCAAAAGTAACTACTCTACCCTCCTGCATCAACACACCTCCAAGTCCTACCAAAGAGGAATCTGTGCAAACGTAGAATTCGCCCCAAGTATCTGACACTACAAGAATAAGCACTATCGTGAGGCATTCCTTCAGTGTCCTGAAGGCCTAATCACATTTGTCTAAAAAAATAAACTTCTTCCCTTTTCGATGAAGAGAAGTGATGGGGTACGCGATCTGAGAAAATTCTTGAACACATATCCTGAATATCCTACCAAACCCATGAAGCTGCGCACCTCAGTCACACTAGTGGGTGCTGGCCAATCCATAATAGCTCAAATTTTGAAAGGATCGACTACAATACCTTCCCCAAAAATGATGTGGCCTAAATATTGCACCTCTTTCTTAAAGGATGCACACTTCTCCAGGTTCCCGTAAAGATGTTGCTCACGAAGACACTGAAGAACTTGGCAAAGGTTCTCCTCATGTGTACGTGAGTAAATCAAAATATCTTCTAGGAAGATGAGCATGAAGTGATCCAAAAATTTCCTGAATACCTCATTCATCAATCTCATGAAAACTACAAGGCATTCGTCAAACCAAAAGGTACTACAGTGAACTCGTACTGGCCATATCTCATATGGAAAGTGGTCTTATGAATGTCTGCCTCCGTGATCCTCAGTTGATGCTAACCTACCTTAAGATCTCTCTTAGATAATACTGTAGCACCCCTCATATGATCAAATAAATCATCAATGCATGGAAGAGGGTAACGATTTTTTATCATTACTTTGTTCAGTTAGCGGTAATCAATACACAATCACAGAGATCCATCCTTCTTCTTCACAAAAATCACTGGTGCACCATAAGGGGATACACTAGGATTGATTAGGCCTTTCTCTAGAAGTCCCTCAAGCTGAAACTTGAGCTCACATAGCTTAGGAGTAGTCATCTGATAAGGTGCTCGTGAGATAGACTTTGTGCCCGAAACTAGATCTATGTGGAAATTGATCTTGCGTGGGGGAGGTAACCCTGGTAGCTCCCCTGGAAAAACATCTGCAAACTCTCTCAAAATGTGATGGCCATCAAGGGATGGTCCACTACACTCATCCCCATATCTATCAATAACTGTAATAGCATACATTTGAAAACCTTGTCACACACACCACTTAAGCTACATAACGGATATGGTGCAAATGGAAACGAGCCTCCTAACTCCCGCTATCACTGACTCAACTCCTAGATCATCTATACAAGTAATAGTATTATGGTAACAATCCACTAGCTCTGTGTACAGACAACCATTCCATGCCCAAGATGACTCCATACAATCCCAAAGGAAGGATTCAAAGATTCGAGGTAGTGGTGAAGGGTCCTAAATCCACTACACATTCATTAACTAAGGATTCTACAGAAATTTTTACTCCATAAGCCATCTCAACATCTCAAATACAACCTTTCCGAACTGCCACTAGCCTGCAACACTCTATTAAGGATAGTGCAATAAAATAATTAGAGGAACTGGAATCAAACAATATAGAGGTGGAAATACCACCAATACTACCTATCTTCTCTATCATAGTACTCTGGTGCTTAGCTTGGTTGTTCTCGACTGCTACATATATCTGATGGCTTCATCCCATATCTCCAACAGTTAGCTCTGAGATCTACATCTTACCCTTGTTACTAGGATTTTGTGGGAACTCTCTCCAATGATGTCCAACAACACCACAACCATAACAACTACCTGGTCCTCTCCAGTGGGATACAGCTCCAGCCAATACTCTAAAGGTTTGTGCTATGGATCCTAATGACCAAGCTATGGACTATTGATGAGCTCCTACTGAATGATCTCTCAGTGTACCCTGTGTCCTAATGAGACCCGTAGGAGGAGGCCCCATACTCTACCCCCTCTATGAGTTGAAACTTTGAGGAGGACTGTAAGGTGGGTGGGTCTTCTACTACTACTATTGAGGTGGCTGCTGTGGTGGCCTGAATGAAGACTGTCCTGAAGCCTGTCCACCACGAGGAGGAGGAACTGACCCCCTCGATCTGCCATCCTCCATCTGCTAGATGCGGCTCTGAACTCTATCTCTAGCCTGTTGCATCTTTCCCTGTGTCTCCTCTGTAATATAGGCCTTCACCATGGCCTCTACTAATGTCTGGGGGAAGTAAATGTGCATCGCACCACCCAAATCCAAATTTAAGCCCCTGATGAACCTGTGAATCCATACCTACTCATCCTGCATATAGTCGACATACTGGAGTAGGTCTAGAAATCGACTCTCATACTCAGCTACAGTTATAGATGCCTGACGAAGGTCATGAAACCCATTTATCCTCTACTGAATAAACCTTCTAGGAAAATACCTACTCTTGAAGTGCTCCTCAAATAGCTCTCAAGTAACTATCTCCGAGTCAACATGGAGCTTCTGATCCTCATTCCTCCACTAGAATCATGTTCCATCCCTTAGAAGATGGATCGTAAAACAAGCTTTCATGTTGCTATTACAAGGGCAGATGTTGAAGCATCCACTCAAGCTCACCAACCAGGCCCCCACCTGAAATCCACTTGTATCTCTAAAATAGTGAGATGGTTGTAGCTTTAATATCTCCCTGATATGGTCTGCAACTGATGTCTGACGATCCCTAGGTCTCTCTACATTCTCCTACCTCATCCTAGGGCTCCGAGATCTATCCCTATGTCTTGAAAGCCTATCTCCATGACCTCTCTATGATGACTCTTTCCTAGTCGACTCCACAGAGAAGTTATCTTCCCTATACTCCTCGCTATGTCGAGGTGATGCATGGGCCTCCACTGATGGATCCATGTCATGCCTAACAATTCATCCTCCCAGAGACCATCCGCGTATAGTGGTATTGACATCTTGAAGCGTCTATAAAATCTAAGGTAGAATGGTTACTACAACGTTCTCTGGAGGTGGTATATCTAGGTCTCTGTGAAAGGACCCCTCGTCTGATTTTTACCTCCTGCACAGATCAAGGCGAGAGTTAGTTCATCATACTAGGTTCTATCCCATTTTTCTAGGTTTTCTACATAATACAATTATCAGACAGTGTGGTTTTCTAGGTTTAAAAGAAAACAAGTTTATGCTAGGTTAAAATTTTATGTCTCATTTTTTCTAGTGTGCCCAAGCGTCCAAGTTTTGAACCCAAGGCTCTGATACCAAGTGTAATGCCCATAAAAATGACATTCAAGGAACACATTAAAACCTAACACTTATCCCGAGAATTGTGACAATAATTTTTTTTGTTTTAGTTAAGAGGTTACAAGGGTGTTAACCCCTATGGTACATTAAATTAACTTACACCACTAAACTCAACTTTACGATTAATAGGCCAGGTCTAGTTAAAAGATTAAATATTAAAATTACTTTACCTCTAAGGTCAATTAATTAAAATTCAACTAGGAAGGTGCCATAGTTTAATTTTATTGGTTAATTGTTTTCTCCTCTTTTAATAATAATCAAACCCAAAAAGGTTAACCTTATCACGTATTTATTTTAAATTCATTATCCTATTAACTTAGAGTCCTGTTTATTAACTTCCTAAAGCTTGCTAAGAACTAAAAATGACATTCCACCCTAAGACAATTAAATGGCCCCATTCACCCATCTACACATACCTTCAAATTTATTTAAAACATTTAAAATTATATTCCTACCAAAAAAAAATAGGGTTGATCCTCAACCCTTAGATCAAATCAAATGTGACCACTACATCATAGGGTTCCAAACTAACCCTAAAAATCCTTAAGCATTCTTATTAAAACCTCTTATTATATTGAGTAGACTGATAAAATTGAATTTAAAATTGATGATTATATAGTTGCTGATGAAATTGTAAGTGATATTGATGATTTTTTGGATGTTGTTGTGATTCATATATATATTGATGATTTTGAAATTATATTATATTCATTTGGATGTTCTAATATGGCCATGAGGCCAAATGAGGTATGGTGTTTTGGAGTGTAAAATATCAAAAAAACCATCGGGGGATTGGAGACCAACCACATTGGAATTCTAGATGAATTCAACAAGGTCACCATGGCAACTTGTATTGTTCGTGTGTGTGCATGTTTGATTGTTGTTAGGGATTCCCATGGGGGAGATCACCTTTAAATGTGACCAAGGGTTATGTGTATTTATTTATTTGGTTCCTTTTTATTGGTGTTTGTATGTGCTTATTAAGTGATATGTTCACCCCTTTTTATTTAAATAAATTGTGGTACATAATGTGAGTAATCATATTGTTAAAATAAATTAACCAACTTGGGTCATAAGAAAGTAATTATTGGAGTGGTTGACTCTTGTATAAAATGTTGTAAGATATGTGTAAGCAATGTGTAAGTGATGTATAAGAGATATGTAAGTAAAATTTGGAGTATGAAACACTTCATCTTCTTTGGAATTCGAATTTGTCCTTGGAGGCTGACTTTTTAGGCTTGTGGGACAAGTTAAACTTGTCCCATACCTCTTAAATTTGCATGCCAACCTTACCTATGGTTGGAGGGTTTAAATATAGCCTTCATTATGTATTTTTGTAAGTCAAGTTGTATGTTTTAATTAAACTTTTCTTACTAGATTTAATTTCAGTCCTTTGGGGTGTGGGCTTATTTTGGAGTGTGTAAGTAATTTGTCATATTATTCACCTACTTATTTATTGTGCTTTGGAGATTTAAGTTGACTTATGAGTTGGAGTTGAGGATGCTTGATGGGGCATTCCAATTGGATCAACCTCATCCTCTTCTCTTCCCTCTCTATATATTTGAATTCATTTTATTGTTTGGGTGTTACACTCTTTTGGTTGTTGTACTTTTGCATACTTCTTTTGGGGGAATTATTTTGCTATTTGGAGCTCTTGCTTTTGGAGATAGTCGCATACTTTTTACAAACCTATGTTTTTTTGATCTTGGGCTATTTTGCATTTGAAATCTTGCTGGTTGGAACTTGAAACAAACTCCATTATGGAGAGGTAAGAGCTTAGCTCTTAGAAATTATCTCCTTGTATTTGTATGCATATGTGAATGGTTGAATGTTTGAATGTGATGTATTATTTGTTAGCTGGTTGGGTAGATGGCCTAGGGACAGTTTAGGAGAAGAATATGGGGCATTTTGTGGGAGGCATAAGTGTTTTAGGGAGGTATAAGTGTGGAGGGAGTTGGGATTTGGGTTCCACCCTACAAAGAAATAGCTTGCATTTCTTTACTCGTTATGGGGTGCCATAAGAGGTTGGGGAGGCATAAGGAAATGTGAGGAACAAGGGGTACTTGGGGGAGGCATAAGGGCATGTCAAGGATTTGAAATGATATATATTTTGTCAGTTTGTTCTTAGGTGGTGATACTCATTTCCCTCTTGGGAGGCATAAGTAGCATTCCCTATAGTTTCTTTCTCCTTTGGCTTGCATGATGAAGCCTGAGTATTGTTTGTTGTTTTGTTTCTATGGTTGTAAACTATAGTTTTGTTTGGACTATGTTTTGAATGAGAAATATGTCTTTGTGTTGTGGAAGCCTATTTTTGACATGTGTTGAAAATAATTTATAATTGCAGTATGGTTGGGGCTCGGGGGCCAATGAATAAGGACAAATTCTCCTTTTCATTAGATGTCTTGGTTGGGTGGAGAGCATTTCCTTTCTCCCTATTCTATTGTGATAAAATTGAAATAAAGAAAAATGGAGGATATTCATGTTATTGTTCTAGAGCAGAGGAAAAAGAAAATTTTGATAGTCCTTGTTGAGATTATTACTTATTGTAACCCTTCCCACTTTGAAGTGGATGAACTTGTACGTTATTTGTGATGGAAATATGGTCTGTATGGGCTATGAAAGTTCTAAATTGAATTGTTAAAGAGATATACTTTGTTCTTCTTCTTTTTTGATAAATGTGGAAGAAATTGTATTCTATATATTGTAATTGAGGAAGAAGAAAAATTTATGATAGTCCTTTGCGAAACTACTTTTGTAAACCATTTCCCAACTTGATGTGGATGAAAATTTAATACACATTTTGTGTTGAAGAGTTACTATGTTTTGGAAATAAAATCCCTTTTGAATGTGAAAGAAATTTACTCTATATTCTATTTGTAAAAAGGAATGTAATTAGAAAGAGTTGTGATTGTAAAGTTGTATTTGATCTATATAAATATAAGTGGTTACTTTGTTCAAGTGATATTACTATCATTGGAAATCTTATTGTTGAATGTAATTTGAAATCTCTATTGGAAAGATGAAAAAGTGAACACGTATGAAGAAATTTCATAATGCTCTGTTCTTTAGAAATGAAAGTTTTGAAAATCAGAATTGTAATTTGGCATTTGAATACGTTAATTCGAATCAACTTAATGAGTTAGATTAGATCCGGAATGATTTCTAATACTTATAAGATGATAAATGGAAAATAGATCCTTTCGAATTAGATCTCTTTTAGATGTTTTCAAAACAGGAAAATGTTTTATCAAAATGCACAGATCGACCTTGCAACATAAAAAATACAAAATGAAATATCAAATTTTATTTGTAAGGTCAAAACGACCCCAAACATACCAAAATACTTATGAAAATTTTATAGAACATTTTAAATCAAGAAAAGGAAAAATTATAGACTCCTTCCTGTATAAAATTGATAAATTTTGAATGCAAATCAATTAAGTAAACTTAACCTTGCAATCTATCCTAAAATCTTCCAAGTAAAATCCTCCATGCCTGTTTGGCAAATGGAAAAAGAATTAATGATAAATTTGAACAAAATTGGTAAGTTAAAAATACTAGTTCACTTTATAAGTGACAGAAAGACATTTTCTTAAAATTGACCCTTTAAGCTTTATCAAAATCAAATTCCTAAGGTTGTGAAAATAGGACGTCGAGAGCTATCGAGAAAGTCCTTTTTTGCCAAAAAACGGGTTCCCAATCAAAATTTATGGCCTTCTGAAGTTTTTACTTCATTTCGGGCTCAAACTAATCTAACTGTCAAATTTTAAATGAATAAAATATTCTTGGGCAGACCTGTGGGCTAAAAATTTCCTTATTTTTTATTTTATCCCAAAAGGTGCGAAGTCATGAAGTTTCTCACCACTCCGCTAATACGCAAGCCTTCATTTTGTCTAAAAATGATCTAAGTCCAAAAAATTTAATTTGCAAATGTTTACTCTGCGGCCCCACCGCCCCGCAGCCAATCATTGATCAACATGTGGCTTTGTTGGGCATTGACGGAGGCTTGGATCGATTTTAAACTTAAGCGCTTTCAAAAATAAATTTGGAAAAAAAATTTAAGTTTTCCCCACAGCCCCACCGGCCCGCAGGTAATTAGGTGTTGCCACGTGGCTTCACGAGGTGTCGATGGGGGAGCAGATCTTTTTAAGCCTTAACGCTTTAGAAAAATTTTGGGCAAAATTTCCAAATTATCCTCGCCGGCCTGCCAAACTACAGCTAACAGTTCGCTAACATATGGCATCTCTCTCGTCGGAAAAGGCGCGAGTTTCTTTCAACCTTTTTTCCCTTCCTTTTGAATAGTCAAATTTTCCAAATGTTCCCTGCCGACCCGCTGACCCGCAGCCAATAAGGAGCTGCCACATGGCCTCCCTGGGCATCGGCGGAGGTGTGGGTGTAAAATTCACTTTGTCCCAAAAGGGAAAAAGTGCTAAATGCCTTCCCTGCTCCACTGGCCCGCATCTAGGAAACGTTTTCTTCCCTGCTCCACCGGTCTAATTTTCTCCTCCTAGAAAATTTTCTCTCCAAATTTCACAGGCCCGAGTTGGGAAAAATTTTCCTCCCCAGGCCCGCAAGCCCGCTTTTGGGAAAATTTTCACCCCAAGTTCTTCCAGTCCATAACTTGAGAAATATGAGGAGTTAGGATGACTTATTTATATCACCAGAAAGGTGAGGAAATTCCCTATCTAATGCGAATGTTTTCAGGAAGTTTTAATTACATTAATCATGGAAAAACTAAAATAGAATCTTTAACTGAGTTTTGGGAGTGGGTAAGTAATAATTTACTCTGATGATTTTAAAACATGTATTCTTTCTCCTCCCCCTTGTAATTAAACCTTGCTCTTGTCTTGGACCTTGTGGAATTAAACACCTTAGGTATTAATTGTTTTGGTCCCTTAACCCTAAAATTTTAATCAGTGAATATTTAGCTAAAATGTCAATGTAATCAGTGATTAAATTAATTCCTAAGGAGATTTGAGTTAGGTGTGGACTTATCACACTTGGTGCTTTATAATGTAGAATTAGTAATTACTATAATGGGAAAAATTATTGGTTGAATTTAATTGTCCTTGAGACTTTAGTTGTTAACACTTAAAAAAAATATTCCATAGTTTTCTAACTAAACCTAGGTTGTTCATGGGTCTCAAGTGGGATATTTTAGCGGCGTTACACTTTCTTGGTGGGTAAAAAAATAAATGAAATTTTCATAATGATCCTTAAACAATCCATAAAACATATTTTTATTTATGAATAGTATTGGGTTAAAGTCATCTTTGTAACGCCCACATTTTACACACACAAAAACAATAATAAATATACTGAAATATATTTGTTTACTTACACTGTAGTATACACGAAACTACAAGAGATAAATTAGGACAACACACAACACATGATAGGTTTGCACAAACATTAACCCCCATAGATAACATGAAACACTTGATGCGCAACAAGGACACTATTTTTTTCAATGGCAAGACACAACATAACGATTCAACTACAATATAAACTTATAGATAGGGTCTTCCCACATCATGATAATTTTTAGGATTACACATTTATTTCAATGACGTTTCAATAACTAACATAAGTTCTATAAAGGATCATAATATGTGAATCAAACAATCATTTTCCTTTTATCTAGAAATTTCCTCTATACTACTTAACATTTAACTTACAATGTAATTCATTTAATAAGTATCATCTACACTATTTCAATTTCTTGTTTAATTTACTTGTTTGTTAATAGGGTTTTTATTTACACACAATCCTATTTACATATACACAAGACTACTTGATCTTATCCCTAGGATTCACTCCTAAGGAATGCATCTTGATCTTATATCGTATCTCCATTACAAAATAGAACAAGGGTAACTCCAAAGGAGGTGAAGTACGCATTTTTTACTTAAGGAGCTAGGGTTGCATTCCTTTCACTAATTTATAAATTTATATTTGATTTAGTACCCACTAAGTATTATATACGAAATAGTTTCTTTATTCACAACAAGAGGGTTTAATCACATTACAAGGAATTTTCAAAACCATGAAAAATGAAGCTCCTTAATGAATCTTGTGCTCCTACTACAGCCAAATCGTGGGCAGCCAAATTATTTAGTGGCGCAGCTATAGATCCTCTAAAAATATTTCCTTTATGGATTGGTAATGACCCTCATCTGAAGATCCCAAAAATTGTGGTACATAGGGAAAAGAATCTATTTAAAAGTGCATCGGTTGGAAGATTTAGTGGGCTTTAACCAAATATTATTTTTTTCAGGGAATGGTGTAAGAAGAAATGGTCTTGTAAGTTGGATGTGACAGTGCTTGGAAGAGATTTATTTTTATTCTACTTCATTGATGAACAAATTTGCAGAGCATGTTGCTAGGAGGTTCTTGGTTTCATGGGAAATCCAATCCCATCTTATATCGATGGAGCCCAGGAATGAAATATAATTACGCATTTATGAATCTTCTAGTTTGGATATGATTTCTTACTCTTCCTCTAGAATTTTTGAAGCCTGAATTTATTTTAGGCATGGTAACATTGATAGGTGTTCTAATAGTCATGGACCCATATATAAAGGCACATTCAAGACTAATTTTTGCAATGATGTGTGTTAATGTTCCTCTAGGGTCTAAAATAATAGACATATTTTTTAACAGCGTAACAAACCAATGTGAATAGGAGATTATTGTTGAAAAATCATGAACTGTGTGAAAAATGAAGGTATGTGGGGGCAAGATGCCATGTCATACCATAGGGATGCTAAGTCTTCTCAATCAGTGGTTAACAATGGCAAGGTCTCATATATTCATGTTTCCTAATTCAAGGATGTTTCATATGAAGAGGAGATGAGCAAGGAGAGAGATACAAAAGTTGAATATGGTAACTTATTGATGGAGGAGACAAATGTAGCATCCTACAGGATGGGAAAATGGAATGTAGCTATTTCTAGCACGGAGAGTGAGGAGATTGACATGATAGAAGATCTGTAGGGAGGATAAGGGTCCCATTCCAATGTGGTTGCATCTGTGATCTAGATTGGACAAATAAAACACGTTAAAATTCAAATCCTATAATTAATAATGTCTTAGGAATGCCTAGGGTGGATTCAATGATCGTTGGTACTGTGTAGGATTTGGTCGATTTTTTCGGTGACTGTTGTAAGAACCGTTGCAACAATGAGAAAATGAATCCCAATTTTAAATCAAGTAAAAATTTGTCATGCCATGTGGAAGAAACTTCTAAAATGCGGTTGGAAATAGACAAGGGGAAAAGAGCCCCATCCTTGAGCAACCTCGGTAGGAAGATTTGCATGGTAAATTAGAAGTACTTATCATGGCCAATGGGTGTGACATCATGGATGATCTTATGCCATCCTCAAATGGAAACTATGGTTGGACTAAGGTTAACCATAAAAAACACAATATTCCTAAGACTGATCATATTTTGCGAAGCCGTCCTTTGACAGTTACTATTGGCTAGTCTTATTGTGTTTTTCCATTGTTTTTTGTGTTATTTTTGTAGTGTGTTGTTGTCATTAGTACTCTTCTAGGTAGAATTTTTATCTGTTATTGGGCATGCTTGTAGAATTGTATAATATATCTTCTAAGCCTTTTTGTATAAGGTTAAATTCCCTTTCAAAAAACTATTTGCAAATAATAATAATAAAAAAATCACTTTCATGTGGAATAACATCCTGCAATTACACTTCCCAAGGTCAAGCGTAAATTATAACTTTACTATAGATATGATCCAATAATTAATTAAGGATTTGAGTAACTTAACATGGCAACATGCTCCCTTTTTTTGTTTCTAAATTAGGTTTCCTGAGTATAGTTTTACGTCCAACTTAAGAGGGGTTTTTTTCCTAACTAGGTTTGTATGTTTTTTTTATGAATTATATAACCTATTTGCTAATATGGAATTTTTATCCTCATGAGACTATTGGTCCCTATCTTAGGGAATTTATCTCTAAGAACATGATCCCATAGTTTCACATCATACATCCATTACATAACACGAAAAGTGGGAGAGCAAGATGGAGTAGTCCATTGTTTAAAGGTTAAGGTTTACATTAGAGATTACACAACGTGGATGCTTTTCTCACCACAAGATGGTTTAGACATGTTATAATATCAATCTAAATTTCATTTGTCTCCAAGCACATCATCTTATGGTTACATTTTCACCAACTAATCATAAATTAAAATTTTGTTAAGTTTCAGAGTTAACTCTTAATGGTGACTTCCAAGGTTAGTTGGCGATCTTCGCCACTAAACGTGTATGCCAGTCCAAGAGGATTTTACACTATGTTTGATGTTGGTTTCCTATGGATTACTATCTTAATAGAACACATTATCCTTACTACACACCCAATTACCAATCCTAGGAGGGAACCACATACCCAAGACAAAGTTCAACCATGTTGTTCCTAATCATCGGGTTGATGGCGATGTTGCTAAGCATATAGGCTATGACAGTAAACTCAAACTTGGGCTCTTATTTACTTAACTAGAAGGTGACATAGAGTGTAAATATTTTAAGTTCATCCTAACGTTTTATTTTTCTATGCTAAAAGAATCACGCAGGAAGGGTAGTTATACATGAATTTTATACTAGGGTTGACTATTTCATTTAGATCTCTTTATTACATTTTCAAGGTAAGAAACACTACACACCAATTATTCAGTCTTCAATTACACACTAGAAATGCACTATAACCTATTAAATTCAATTTCTTTTAACACATATATCCATCTTTTCTTTTTATAATACATAATTTTGGATCAACATGATACTCATGGTTAGGTATGCAACGTTTATCTAAACCCTGAGTTAATAATCGATCATCACCAAATTAAATAAATCATAATGTTAGATAAAATAATTGATTAATTCTATGGTTGGGTCTAAAATATTTCCTTCGATTAATCCTGAATTAATTTAATACATTGGTATCCAAGGTCAAGCAATAACTTATTAATTAAAGTCCAAGGTCAAAAATTTCTCCCCTTTACACAACTATTAAATTCAAATCTAAAATATCAATGATGTTTATAAAATTAAGGGAAGGAAGCTACTAAAAATAATTTCAAGAAAATACAAACAATTTAATTAACTTACAACCCACACAAGTGGCCCATTCAAAAGGGATGCTAAGTCATACCATAGGGATGTTAAGTCTTCTCAATCAGTGGTTAACAATGGCAAGGTCTCATATATTCATGTTTCCTAATTCAAGGATGTTTCATATGAAGAGGAGATGAGCAAGGAGAGAGATACAAAAGTTGAATATGGTAACTTATTGATGGAGGAGACAAATGTAGCATCCTACAGGATGGGCAAATGGAATGTAGCTATTTCTAGCACGGAGAGTGAGGAGATTGACATGATAGAAGATCTGTAGGGAGGATAAGGGTCCCATTCCAATGTGGTTGCATCTGTGATCTAGATTGGACAAATGAAACACGTTAAAATTCAAATCCTATAATTAATAATGTCTTAGAAATGCCTAGGGTGGATTCAATGATCGTTGGTATTGTGTAGGATTTGGTCGATTTTTTCGGTGACTGTTGTAAGAACCGTTGCAACAATGAGAAAAGGAATCCCAATTTTAAATCAAGTAAAAATTTGTCATGCCATGTGGAAGAAACTTCTAAAATGCGGTTGGAAATAGACAAGGGGAAAAGAGCCCCATCCTTGAGCAACCTCGGTAGGAAGATTTGCATGGTAAATTAGAAGTACTTATCATGGCCAATGGGTGTGACATCATGGATGATCTTATGCCATCCTCAAATGGAAACTATGGTTGGACTAAGGTTAACCATAAAAAACACAATATTCCTAAGACTGATCATATTTTGCGAAGCCGTCCTTTGACAGTTACTATTGGCTAGTCTTATTGTGTTTTTCCATTGTTTTTTGTGTTATTTTTGTAGTGTGTTGTTGTCATTAGTACTCTTCTAGGTAGAATTTTTATCTGTTATTGGGCGTGCTTGTAGAATTGTATAATATATCTTCTAAGCCTCTTTGTATAAGGTTAAATTCCCTTTCAAAAAACTATTTGCAAATAATAATAAAAAAAAAATCACTTTCATGTGGAATAACATCCTGCAATTACACTTCCCAAGGTCAAGCGTAAATTATAACTTTACTATAGATATGATCCAATAATTAATTAAGGATTTGAGTAACTTAACATGGCAACATGCTCCCTTTTTTTGTTTCTAAATTAGGTTTCCTGAGTATAGTTTTACGTCCAACTTAAGAGGGGTTTTTTTCCTAACTAGGTTTGTATGTTTTTCTTATGAATTATATAACTTATTTGCTAATATGGAATTTTTATCCTCATGAGACTATTGGTCCCTATCTTAGGGAATTTATCTCTAAGAACATGATCCCATAGTTTCACATCATACATCCATTACATAACACGAAAAGTGGGAGAGCAAGATGGAGTAGTCCATTGTTTAAAGGTTAAGGTTTACATTAGAGATTACACAGCGTGGATGCTTTTCTCACCACAAGATGGTTTAGACATGTTATAATATCAATATAAATTTCATTTGTCTCCAAGCACATCATCTTATGGTTACATTTTCACCAACTAATCATAAATTAAAATTTTGTTAAGTTTCAGAGTTAACTCTTAATGGTGACTTCCAAGGTTAGTTGGTGATCTTCGCCACTAAACGTGTATGCCAGTCCAAGAGGATTTTACACTATGTTTGATGTTGGTTTCCTATGGATTACTATCTTAATAGAACACATTATCCTTACTACACACCCAATTACCAATCCTAGGAGGGAACCACATACCCAAGACAAAGTTCAACCATGTTGTTCCTAATCATCGGGTTGATGGCGATGTTGCTAAGCATATAGGCTATGACAGTAAACTCAAACTTGGGCTCTTATTTACTTAACTAGAAGGTGACATAGAGTGTAAATATTTTAAGTTCATCCTAACATTTTAGTTTTCTATGCTAAAAGAATCACGCAGGAAGGGTAGTTATACATGAATTTTATACTAGGGTTGACTATTTCATTTAGATCTCTTTATTACATTTTCAAGGTAAGAAACACTACACACCAATTATTCAGTCTTCAATTACACACTAGAAATGCACTATAACCTATTAAATTCAATTTCTTTTAACACATATATCCATCTTTTCTTTTTATAATACATAATTTTGGATCAACATGATACTCATGGTTAGGTATGCAACGTTTATCTAAACCCTGAGTTAATAATCGATCATCACCAAATTAAATAAATCATAATGTTAGATAAAATAATTGATTAATTCTATGGTTGGGTCTAAAATATTTCCTTCGATTAATCCTGAATTAATTTAATACATTGGTATCCAAGGTCAAGCAATAACTTATTAATTAAAGTCCAAGGTCAAAAATTTCTCCCCTTTACACAACTATTAAATTCAAATCTAAAATATCAATGATGTTTATAAAATTAAGGGAAGGAAGCTACTAAAAATAATTTCAAGAAAATACAAACAATTTAATTAACTTACAACCCACAACTCAACCTACTAATGTTACTAGAAGACAAAAGGAATGCTTTCATTTACAACTATTTCCTTCAACTAGTTTTGGTTTAGTAATAAATGTATAGTTTAAGCCCTTCAATTTACTCTCTTTTAAGGTACAAAATAATCATTCCCTTTTCACAAGCAAGAGCAACCAACAAAATAGTTGTTTCTTTCAAAAAGGGAGTCTAACAACTTTACTATATATATATATATATATATATAAATATAATGGGAAGCATATCACATTTGAAAGACAAAGAACCCACTTGGATTAAAATCTTACATAACCATTCCAAAAATATTCACATCTTCCTTTCACCAAGATAAGGTATAACTTGATAATTTCTTTTAATCATGACTAACACATTTGAAGTTTTAATTCTCTTAAACAAACACTCATAAAGGGATTTTACAAGATTAGTGGATTTTCAAGTATACAACAACTTTCTCCCAAACTTAGAAATTACAAACATCCACTCAAATGAGAAGTATAAATTTGAAAAAATTACAAGGCTATCAAAAATCAACTTTCAAGTCTTCAAAAATTATGTCCTCTCCACAAAGGTAGTTCCATTGGTTCTCTTCAACTTCAAAAAAGGAAACACAAACAAGGAAGGGGGAGTAGGCAACGCTCTCTGCCCAACCTTAAATCCATTAAGGGAAGAATCCATTCCCTAAATGGCCCCTGAGCCCTAACAAAGGAACCATGAGGAGAATTGAGAAACAATGACAACTTGAACAAGGTGGTTTCACAACAAACACATATAATAAATTTGACACAAAGACGACAACATAATCCACAAGATTACAATTTTTCAACAACATAAAGGTTTGCGGATCAAAACAAATAGAGAAAGTTATGGGAGACTGTCGACACTAAAATTTTCCTCCGTAATTTCTATTTCATTAATGTATGTATTAAGAATATGATGTTGTTAAGTATAATTAGTAGTAGCGTCTGATACAAGATAACGGCACTGTCGGTATGACGCTGCCAATAATGTATAGTACGGTAATAGTCAAAAGTACAATAGGAATGTTGTGGTAAAAAATAAATATTTGTCATAAGTGGTCCGGGTAATGTTAAAATGTCAAAGTTGGGGTAAGTAGAGAAGTAGGGTCTACATGAATAGGAATTATAAATATTATATTGGTAATAAGGACAAGGAGTGAGGTCATAAATATTTTGTGTATTTTATTTGTAAAAAGTCTAAAAATGTGGACCCCATGTGAAATGATAACGTTTATCTTATCTTAAAAAGATGAGCTTACATGTAAAGATAAGAGTTAAGGTATGGAATATGATTCGTCAGAGTGGATTTCTTATCCTATCTTACAAATAAGATGGATAATCCTGGAAGTTCTATAAATAAAGAGGCCCACCCCCCTCATTTAGCATACAAGGAAAGTAGTGAGAAATATTATATGAGTAAGTGTGTAAAGGAAGCTATCATTTTAAAGATGTGTTGAAGAAGCCATTAAGGGGTGTAATTGTAAAGTTTCTCCCATATTATTAGTGAAAGGCAAGTAAATTCAATAACACTTGAAGTACCTCATGGGTGAGATTGTAACAATTTCATGTTAACATTACAATTTACTCTAATATTTCAAATTTATCATCATTCCTTCTTATCATAGTCTATGGTATTCTTGTGTTATGTTTGTTGTTGTGTTCCCATATTACATCCACTAAACTAAAGGCTATGCATTAGTAAATAATCATAGCATGAGGAGGTTCTCGGTGAAGAATTATCAAAGTGCCGGATTGGTGATGATATTTTGGTTCTGTTGCTGGGACCATTCCTCATTAGTGGATTTTCTGGGGAGATATTCCCACTTAGTCAGAAAATCATTTGGAGGGTAACCTTGTTTTTATTATGAATAGTAGTTACCATGGTAAAGTCACTTTTTACCATGAATAGTATTTACCGCAGTAAAATCACTTTTTATCGTGAATTGTATTTGCCATAGTAACTTCACTTTTTACTGTGAATAGTGTTTACCGCAGTAACTTCACTTTTTACTGTAAATACTGTTTACCACAGTAATTTCAGTTTTTATTGCAGTAAGTCAAGTTTTACCATAGTTTACCGTGGTCATTTCTAATTTCTATTAAAGTGATTCCAATTATTTGTGCACATAAGTCTTGTTGATCGTACTTATGGGGTTGGTATTTCACTGTGGCAACTTTTGAAAATGGGGAGAAGATTCCTATTTTTTCATCCCAATCTAATGAATATGCTTCCTCTTTCATTCAAGAGTTTAAATGATCTTGTATTTGTAATGGCCTTATAAGAATGGAACGATGGAATTTTTTTCTACCTTTTTAGATGGTTCAGCCCTTAGGTGGTTTAAAACACTAAGTGATAATGTGAAAAACTCATGGGATTTATTAATTGAAAGTTTTCTTGAAAAATTTGGTGAACAACAAGATATATGTAGATCTCATGATCGATATCACAAAGCTATTCCAAGGAGAGAAGGAGAAGATAAGGGATTATCATGCTCATGTTCTAGAGCCAAAGAGGAAGCTCGATGCCCAGATCTGGAAGGAAGGATTAGCGGATGGGTTGATGAATGGTATGGATAATCTCCTATGTAAGCACTTTATTCTTGGGATGAAGTCAGAGATCAGACTACAAGTGAAGTATGACCGCCCAGCTACCATTGAATAAGTAAAGGAGATTGTAAGAAGGCAAGAATAAATCATGGAAGAGGAGCCCAAAGAAATTCTTGCTAAAGTAGAACCTACACCAGCACCTTTGGTTCAGAATCCACAAACACTCTCGTGTGAGCACAAATATTTCTCCTATTACATCTACTGAGTATGAAGATCTACTCAGGAAGATGGGGCCAGTTAACTATTAATCTGCTTCAAGGAAAATAATTTAGTTCTCAGGGAGGAGATAGAGGTCCAAAAAGAAATATTTCTAAAGTTGTATGTTATGGTTTTTATAAAAAAGGGTCATTATAAGTATAATTGTCTAGATAGAGCTTCTACATCTGGTACAAGGAGATAATGATAAAGTGAAAAGTACCTGTGAATTCTTTTGATGTAGTAGATAAGAGCATAAATAATAAAGTAGATGTGTTTGTAACAAAACGAAAGTAAGAAAAAGATAATCAAGATGGAAATAATTCTAAGAAGATGAAAGGAGAAACTAGTAAGAAACATAGGAGAATAAATTTGGGGTGTGCAGGATTTTCTGATTTCACAGGGGCACGGACCATACTCCATTTTGGAAGATCTGTTCAAAAGGCCCGTAAATATTACATATGGTCAACTCTTGGCTATGTCTTCTGAAAAGAGGCGGGGAGTTGCGAAGTGGACTCAATGCTTGACGAATGAAGAAGGTTTGAGGTCCTTATTTTAGAGGTAGAGACAGATCCCTATGCTCCACAAGCTGAGATATTATGTAATGGTATTTCAATTCATGATGTCTTAGTTGATGGAGGTGCTGTAATTAATGTAATTACCAAGTCTGTAATGAATATGTTGAGTTTAAAAATTAATTTCCCTTCAACACTTCTGTTAAGGTCATTAAATAAGGGAAAAAATAAACTAGAAGGTGTTATTTCAAATGTGGCAATATCTGTTATGGGTGTTGTATGTGTGGTAGACTTTCAAGTGATGAAAAATGGTACTGTTGCGTACCCAATGTTGTTGGGAAGACCATGGATAAGGAGAGTTCATGCAAGAAACTACTGGAATGAAGGCTTCATGACACTTGGACGTGGTAGAGAGAGGGTGAAGATAAGACGTGATCCCTCGGCATCATAAGACATAACCTGTGGATTCAAGTGATGAAACTGATGATTAGACATCCTCTGATTACTCTAGTACCAGTGAAGTGGACACAGAAGATGAAGAAAGTGAGGTTGATGTTTTGGTCATGGATATCCTTCCAGTCACACCGACTCATGAACCCCATAAAATTATCTAAAGAAGAAATTGATGATCGTCTCCAACAAATAAATATTGGTGATGTTGTGATGGAGAATGAGAAGGAATCTTACCTCCAGCTCTTTCGAAGGTACATACACCTATTCACTTTTGATTACAAGGAACTCCATCAAGTAAGTTGGGTAGAACATTCTATTGAGTTGGTAGATGGTGCTAAGCCCATAAAGAAAATGCCATATAGAATGAATCCTAATTTTTCCAAGACTGTAAAAGAAGAAATAGATAAGTTGCTTGATGCAGGATTCATATTTGCTATGGAGAATTCAGAATGGGTTTCTCCCATTGTGATCTCAATAAAAAAGAATGGGAAGCTACGCATTTGTGTTGATTATAGGAAGCTCAATAAGGCAACAAAGAAGGATCATTACCCTCTTCCATTCTCAGATCAGATCTTGGACGAAGTAGCTGGCCAGGAGTGTTATAGTTTTGCTAATGGATATAGCAGATACAACCAAGTTCGTATAGTAGAGAAAGATCAGCTGAAGACCACGTTCACCATTCCTTGGGGAACGTTTGCTTATAGAGTTATGCCTTTTGGGTTGTGTAATGCTCCGGAAACGTTCCAGCGTTTGATGAATAGGGTGTTTGAACCCTACATTGGGAACTTCATCAGAGTATTTCTAGATGATTTTTACATCTATGGGAGCAAGATGGACCACCTGCACCAGATGGAGACAGCATTTCAAAGGTTAGATGAAGCACAAGCCTCACTAAACCCTACAAAGTGTGTCTTTGGATGTTCTAAAGGCATTTTGTTAGGACATGTTGTATCCAGAGATGGTATTGGTACTGATCCTGATAAAGTTTCAAAAATCAAAGAGTTACCATTTCCTATGAATAGAAGTAAGTTGAGATCATTTTTAGGCCATGTGGGTTACTATAGAAGGTTCATCAAGAATTTCTCAAAGATTTCACAGCCACTAACCCAGTTCTTGAAGAAGGATGTTACTTATGAACCAGGAAATAAGGCGCATGAAGCTTTTGAACAACTGAAGGAATCCCTGGTGTCTTCACCTATTTTAAAGAATCCAGATTGGAGCAAGCCATTCATTGTGTACATTGATGCCTCAGATGCAGCACTAGGAAGTACTCTGAGCCAAAAGGATGAAAATGGGAATGAACATCCAGTTTACTTTGGGAGCAGACAAATGAGCAGTGCTGAGGTAAATTATACTGTAACTGAAAAAGAGGCTCTAGCTATCATTTTTGCTGTAAAGAAGTTTAGAAATTACTTGCTAGGGTAGAAATTTATAGTTGTAACAGATCATCAGGCTCTAAAATATATTGTAAATAAGCCTAACCCATCAGGGAGGATAGCAAGATGGATAATTTTGCTACAAGAATTTGAATTTGATATTATAGATAGGCCAGGAAAGAAGCATGTCAATGTAGATGCACTCTCTCGAGCCTATGATGGTTTAGGTTCATCTTGTGATGATGATGATTTCCCAGATGCAGCATTGTTATCCCTTGACACAATCCCTAGTGAATACATAGATATTTGGAATTATCTGAATGAATTCAAGTTTCCTGATGGTGCCAATGCAAAGACTAAGAGGAAGATTACTCAAGCCAGTCGTCCATATTCTATTCTGCATGGAGTATTATTTCGAATAGGACCTAATGGACAGTACAAGAGGGCAGTTGGATGTGATCAAGGGAAGGAGCTGATAGAAGAATTCCACAATGGTACATGTGGATGGACACTTCTCTGGACAACTTACAACAAGAAGGATCTTGGATGCAGGTTATCACTGGCCCACTCTTTTTAAAGATTGTTATAATTATTGTAAGACATGTGATATTTGTCAAACACATGGTAATCGTAAGACTTCATCAGCTCCATTATGCCCTATTCTTCCACTTGGTCCCTTTGAAAAGTGGGGAATAGACATTGTAGGTCCACTTCCAACTACCCCACACCAAAATAAGTATATTGTAGTTGCCACAGATTATTTAACCAAGTGGGTTGAAGCTAGGCCATTGAAAACAGCTTCCATGGATGAAGTGGCAAGGTTCATATATGAACGCATTGTCACCAGATTTGGTTGTCCATTAGAAATTGTAACAGATCAAGGAAGCCACTTCATTAATGAGGTGGTAGAATCCCTAGTCAATAAGTTTTCTATTAAGCACAGGAAGGCAACAACATACAAGCCAAGCACAAATGGACAGGTGGAACGAACAAATTTTGTGTTGTGTCAAATTCTAGCAAAAGATGCAGCCTTGTAGGTACATAAGTGGGATAAAAGGATTCATGCAGCATTGTGGGCATATAGGGAAACATCAAAGTCAGCAACAAGATACTTCCCATTTCAGTTGGCTTATGGCATTGATCCAGTTCTTCCTATTGAGTTTGATATTCCCACTGTGAGAGTTATGAAAAATGAAAGGATGGATGAAAGTGATTCAGTAAAAGAAAGGTTGGTACATCTTCATTTGCTAGAGGAAATGAGGGAAATAGCGAAGGATACAAGCTATAAGAAGAAAATGAAGCAGAAGGAATACTTTGATCAAAATATCCATTGGTCTCAATTTCATGTGAATGACTTGGTCCTAGTATATGATTCGAGATACAAAAAAAGAAGACAGAGAATTTTTTTTTCTAAAATGGATGGGGCCCTACAAAATAACAGTTGTGCATGAAAATGGTACATACTGACTGGAGAAATTGGATGGCACTCCCATTACGAAATGGGTCAACCACGGCAAGCTAAAGATTTTATAAGCACCAGAATAGTCTACTCCAAGGACAGAGTAGAATCTAGGAAGGGGGAAGATGTCGACACTAAAATTTTCCTCCATAATTTCTATTTCATTAATGTATGTATTAGGAATAGGATTTTGTTAAGTATAATTAGTAGTAGCATCCGATAGAAGATAACGACGCTGCCGGTACGACGCCGCCAATAATGTATAGTACGGTAATAGTCAAAAGTACAATAGGAATGTTGTGGTAAAAAGTAAATATTTGTCGTAAGTGGTCCAGTAATGTTAAAATGTCAAAGTTGGGGTAAGTAGAGAAGTAGGGTCTACATGATTAGGAATTAGAAATATTATATTGGTAATAAGGACAAGGAGTGAGGTCATAAATATTTTGTGTATTTTATTTGTAAAAATTCTAAAAATGTGGAACCCATGTGAAATGATAAGGTTTATCTTATCTTAAAAGATAAGCTTACATGTACAGATAAGAGTTAAGGTATGGAATATGATTCGTCATAGTGGATTTCTTATCCTATCTTAGAGATAAGATGGATAAGCCTGGAAGTTCTATAAATAAAGAGGCCACCCCCCTCATTTAGCATAGAAGGAAGTAGTGAGAAATATTGTATGAGTAAGTGTGTAAAGGAATCCATCATTTTAAAGGTGTGTTAAAGAAGCCATTAAGAGGTGTAATTGTGAAGTTTCTCCCATAGTATTGGTGGAAGGCAAGTGAAGTCAATAACACTTGAAGTACCTCATGGGTGAGATTGTAACAATTTCATGTTAATATTATAATTTACACTGATATTTCAGATTTATCATCATTCCTTCTTATCATAGTCTATGGTATTCTTGTGTTATGTTTGTTGTTGTGTTTCCAGATTACATCCACCAAACTAAAAGTTGTTCATTAATAAATAATCATAGCACGAGGAGTTCCCGGTGAAGAATTATCATAGTTCTGGATTGGTGTTGACAAGACCACCTCCTTATGCCTCCCAAGTGAAGTGGGAGTATTACCCTTAGCCTCAAAGTGAACAAAATAATCACACAAATCCTTATCTCTCCATTGCAAAAGGCAGCAAATCCATGAATCCCTTTTCTCTCCCCATAGGTAATAATCCCATTCACACTCCCACAAATATTCATGCCTCACATAAACTCCCTTTTCCCTCTCCAATGGTTCCAGAAGCCCTTCTCACACAACCAACTAATTCCAACTACTCAACCAACCCACACAAACACCATCACAAGACAAAAATAAATTTTAACAAGCACAACATTACTTACAACAAACAAAATAGCATAATAGTAATAAGGTGGAGATCCTACCTCTGCATCAAGATCCAAGCAAAAACCTTCACAAGCCTCTTCAAATAAAATCCAAGAAATTTCTAAAAATTCCAAAAGCTTCAAAATCCAAAAGTACACAAAAAGAAAAATGAGCAAGTAACCCCCATTCCAACCAAAAATAAAAAATAAATAGAAATGGGAAGTGGGGATAGTGAGGTGGCTCCATGTAAGATGCAAATTCATCATTCCCCATCCCCACATTTAAGTCAAACACACCAAGACAAATAAATATCAATGCACAAGCAAGGACTATGACAACCCACATTGCTCAAACTTGCACACCATGCTTTCAAGGGACATAAGAAATCAGATTAGAAGGAAAGTGTAATGATTTTCCTTCTCTAACACTCAAAAATGGACATAGAAGTCAAAATTAAGCTTCCTAACCCAAGGGTAAGGTTGTTAGGTTAAATTAAGAGGCATGGGATAATTCTTGCTTATCCCACAAGTCTTTAAAAGTGCCCCCAAGTAAAAATCTGAATTTCGAACTTAGGGTGGAGTAAAACACTCCCAAATCAACATAAATTCTACTTACACAAGGAATACAAGATCTCATTATCACTATAGTCACATCTCTACTTTGGTTAAACAAAACAAGAAGGGTTAATTCTAATAAACACACATTTAAACATGCTAATAAAGTGACAAATTTTCCAAATTTAAATACACCAAACATAAATAAACACATACAAAAATTAAATAAAAGGACAATTCACTGCATGGCCACATATGTGATGTCACCTCCCATGGGAGACTTCCAAACAAGACATGCAAAACACACACAAAAAAATATTACACAAGTTATTAAATTTGGCCTCGTTACTCAATCCTCAACATCCTTCTATGGTTGGTCCCTTATCCCCTCCAATGTTTGTGATTAAATTCTTGCACACAACAAATACCTCTCTAGCCTTTCAGCCGTATTAACAACATCGAGAACATATGTATATAAATTCAATGTTCATCGTTCAACATTTAACAATTCTATTTTCCATCAATATTTCAAACTCTATAAATAAAATCCATAAGATTACAATTCTACTCAAAACATCCCAAAACATGTTGTGTCATTAGGAAATACATATCATGAAAATCAACATATATCAACTGTCTAACATCACTATCTAATGCATCATAATAAAACATAACATCATAGTGTTAATAATCCATATATCGATACAATATTCTATCATCTACTGATCAATGTATCATAATCAAATGTCTAAACATCAGTCCAATAGTATCAATATCAAGCGAGAACAGTGTCAAAGAGGAGTGGGCACTACACTAAACATTTACGACTCATACACATTACAAAATTCCAATAACAAATTTTATTATAACATAGAAATATATATATATATATATATATATATATATATATATATATATATATATATATATATATATATATTTCCACTAACATACATAAATTATAATAATACACAATGAATTACAACTGATCCATTTCGTCATTTTACTTCCATTCTGTAAAACCATGTGAGCATGAAATCAATGATAAATTGCTAGCACGGCATCCACCTTAATCTAGCATAATTAACATTTTTAGTTTTCTATTTATATAATAATAATAATTTTCACTAAAAAAATAGGGTTAGAGACATATATTGATTTCATTTCATTTCACTTCATTTCTTAAGGAGAGAGAAAGAGATAGGGAAGAGAGAGAAACACTATTTTTCCAAAAGTCACATTTCACACCACAAGCTGCATGGGAGAGTTTCATATAGTTACTTATATGTTTCAATAAGTTTTCACGATGGTTTATTGTCTTGGCTAGGGTCCTATGACCTTATTTTACATTTTTCTACTAGTTGCAAAAACGTCTCATTTTTGCTCAGAGGATAAGAAACCGTGTTCAAAAACCATCTTCTAATGAACAATGACACAATAGGTAAATTTCAACTTTTCCTCTTATATACCAAGAAATCAAAGGAGCTGATGGAATTATGAACTAGCAAACGGTTTACAATTGGAGGCTAGTTTCCTGGGGCCATTGGTCGTAATTTGGATAGTTACAACAACAACCAATTTTAGCTTGAGGGCTAAGAAACATAATCCAAAAATTGTCTCTCGATGGATGGACTACCCATGAGAATATTCCTACATGCCCCTATATATGGAGAATTCTTCAAAATTCACGGAATTGAGAACTGGTAAATGGGTTACAAATGCTGACTATTTTTTCTGGAAACACCAATCCAAATCAGTCCAGTTTGACCTAGTCAAACAACGACCGGAGGCCTACAAAACCTCGTTGCCAAACTAGCTAGAAAAGTGTTTCTTCCAAACTAAAGGTTACATACAATTATCTAGTATAAATACTACAAGTTTGTGAAGGCGGCAAGGAAATCCTTTGCTAAGGGTCCAAATGGTGAGCCGAAATGAAAACCAACTTCTTGGTTTTAACAGCTCCCTAAAAGTGTAAAATGGGGTAATATGGCTCCTGGAGGGGTGGAAAAAATGGCACAAATGATTGATCAAGATTTATTTAAGGTTTAATGAGACTTCCCACATAAAAAGGAACATAGACAAAATTTGACATTTCTTTTCCGAAGCTCAGAAAGTTGTATTGTGAGCCTTTGAAAATCACAATTTACCTACTTTCGCCAAAGGATGTTAACTAGGTTTAATGGAGAACTCCAACTCAGCTAACCCACTCAAGGGGATGCAACTATCTAGTTAGATTACAAAGTTTCCAAAACATATGATAAAGTGGGTTTATGTCTAAGGTTTATGCCAAGGTTTATTTGCAACGCGTAAGTTACAAGGTGATTTTTTAAAAATTGTTCTACAATACAAGTGTATTTATAATAACCAATTATTTAAGCATCTAATGGTTTAACATTTCTATTATATTGAAAATGAGAAACCAAATTATATGAAAATTATAAAAGATGAAGGTAAGAAGACCATGCTTGGAAATTATTAGCATCCACTCTTGTAAATATCCATGATTTTATCAAATAAAAAACAAAACATTGCACAATAAAATAATAAAACCAAAGATATTGTAATTCATTCAGGATAAATTCCCAATGGAGAGATTACATATAAATAGCTCAATGAAATCCTATAAGTAAGGAGTCAAGGCTAATCTCTAAGTCCTCCCAAATATCTATCAACTATGAGTTGTGCATTACAATTGTTTTGCACACTCATATATTATTTTATAAATATTAAAAACTATTACTACCAAATAACCCAAACCATTCCTAAGTGTTCACACTATGAACAATATTTTTGTAATAGTCACCCCTTTGTGTAAACATGGGGAAAGCTATCTCCTGTACCTTCTCATGATCTACAAAGAAATGAATGTTTTCAATGAGTGACTAACAAGAGATGCTAATTTTCCTTCATCCTACTATGCCTCCATCCTCCATCAGGCACTACTTAGTATAGGTAGTCATATTCATCCTCCTTCTTTTCAGTTTCATATTCTTCTTCATTGTAGTGCCCACTTCCTTTTGACACCCTTTTGATACTAATCATGATATTGTTGATTATATTATGGACATGATTATGGACCTTATTATAGTATGATAATAGATGTTAGATCATGGATTATTGTTGACTTGATTCAGTTATGATGCATGATGATTATTAGAGACATTTTATATGTTGATGATGATATACTGTTTGACATGGTTATATTATGGATGTTGTTCGGACATGTGATATTTGGATATTGTGAGTAGACCTAGAAATGGAAATTATTGGATGATGATATAGTTGTTGATAAAACTGTAAATGATATTGTTAGATTACTTTGATGTTGTTGTGATTCATATATCTAGATGATTTTGGGAATTATATTTATATTATTTTGGATGTTTTGATATGGCCATGAGGTCAAAGGAGGTATTTGTGTTTTTCAGGTTGAAATATCACAGCAAACGTCGGGGGATTGGAGACCAGCCACATTGGAATTCTAGATGAATTCAACAAGGTCACCATGGCAACTAGTATTTGTTTGTGTTTGTTTTTGTGTGATAGGGATTCCCATGGGGGGTCACCTTGAAATTTCACCAAGGGGTTTTATGTATTTCTTTTATTTTAGTCCCTTTGTTTATGTTTGCATGTGTTTATCTTGTGGTGCTTTTACCTTTTCATTAATTATTAAATGGTGTGTAAATATTGTGAATAATCATATTGTTGAAATAAATAAATAAAATATGTCATAAGAAATTAATTAATAGAGTTTTTCACCTTGAATTAAGGTGTTGTAAGAGATTTTTAAGTTAACTTTTGAGTGTGAAACACTCCACCTTCTTGGAAATTTGAAATTGTCCTTGGAGGCTGATTTTTGGAGGCTTGTGGGACAAGTTAACTTGTCCCATATCTCTTAAATTTAATTACCAACCATACCTGCGGTTAGAGAGCTGAGATTAGAATTTTTAATGTTTTTTGAGAAGGAAAATTGTAGGTTTTAATTTCACTTTTCTTACATGATTTAATTTCAATCCTTTGGGGGTGTGGGTTAGATTTGAGTGTGTAAGTAACATTTCATATTATTCACCCACCTACTTATTATACATTGGAGAATGAAATTGACATCCTACATGGACCCACCTCATCCTCTTTCCTTCCCTCTTCCATAAAATTTGAATTCCTTGCCTTGTTTTGGGGTTGCTTCATTTTTGGAGATTTTATTTTTGGGTGAATTTATTGATGTTTTGGGAGCTCTTGCTTGGAAGAAGTTTTTGGAAGATTGTTGCATGCTTGTGCTTGGATGATTTGGACTTTTTGCATTGGGATAAAGTTTTCTATTTTGGAATTTGGAACAACTCCATCATGGAGAGGTAGGAGCTTGGCTCTTGAAATGCTCTTCTTTTATGAATGTATATGTTAATGTATGAATGTTTTTGCATGTTTGTGGGTTGTTGGGTAGATGGCCTAGGAATGGTGTAGAAGAAGACTATAGGGTTTATTTTGTGGGAGGCACAAGTGTGTTTTCAGGAGGTATAAGGGTGGAGGGAATTGGCATTTGGGTTCCACCTCACAAAGAAATAGATTACATTTCTTTACTCATTACGGGGAGCCATAAGAGGTTGGGGAGGCATAAGGAAATGTGAGGAATAAGGGGTACTTGGGGGATGCATAAGGAATGTCAGGGATTTGATATACTATATTTTGGTAGTTTGTAATTTAGGTGGTGGTACCCATTTCCCATTTTGGGAGGCATAAGAAGCATCCCCCATAGTTTCTTTCTCCTTTGGCTTGCTTGAGGGAGCCTTAGTATTGCTTGTAATGCTTTAATGTAGTTGTAAACTACATATTGTTTTGGATTGTGTTTTAATTGTGAAAGTATTGCTTGTGTGTTTGTGGAAGTTTGTTGTTGCCATGAGTTGGATCACATATTTTATTACATTGTGGTTGGGGCTCGGGGTCCAATGAAGAAGGATGGCTTATCCTCTCCATTGGATGTCTTGGTTGGGTGGAGAGCGTTGCCTTTCCCCTGCTCTTGTTGTGATCAAATTAGAAGAATGAGAAATCTACATGTTCTTGTTCTGGAATTGAGATAAAGACAGTTTGACAGTCCCTTGTAAAATGGAATCTTATTGTAACCTTTCCCACTTGAAGTGGATGAACTTGTATATGTTTGTAATGGAAAGATGTTGTAGTGGTTATGGAAGTGTAAATTGGAATGTGAAAGAATGATACATATTTTGTATGTTGTATTTTGAAATCAAATGGAAAGGAAGTTGTAAGAGTTTCATTTGAATTAATGGAAGTGGTTTTGTCTTTTCCATATGATATTATTCCATTGGAAATCTGTTTTTAGCATGCACTATGAAATCCCTGTTTGGAAAGTGGAAAAGTGAAACACGTGAGAAGAAAATGTATTATTCTGCCCTGTATATAATATATGGTTTTGGAAAGAATAAAAGAAGGATGTTACAAAGTTGTATTTTGGAATCAATAAATGATGTATTACCTTTCTCCAATTTACACTGTGGTATTGAATCTGACCTTTTAAATGTAATTGAAATCTCTGATTGAAAGAAAGAAATGCGTATGAAGGAAATGTAGTACATTGTTTTGTATAATAAAAGTTACATTCTTGTATTTATCATTTGATTGAAGGAATGAAACATTTTTTAAACTAACATGAAATAAATTCATTTGCAAGACAAGTAAAATGAGAACCATAGAGCTAATTTTTTTGTTTCCATTTTTCTTTACGTTAAACTCTGTAAATTTTACCATAAATGAACAGACCGAACCTACAATCAAGAAATAACAATGAAACATTAGAATTGAACATTCCAAGGTATAAATGAGTTCAATTAGACAAAAACAATTAAAGGAAATCTTTCAAAACCTGGCAAAACTGAGTTCAAAGCTTTCACAGTCGTTCTGTTGTCAAAATTGTAAAATTTCAAATTGGAACTCAATAAAATAGATCTACCTCACAAAATTTTCTTAAATCCACCTAATAACAATTCTCCATGTCTATTTGACATGTTGAGAGAGGAAGAAGATCAAATTGAACAAATCTCACAAGTTATAATTTACCAGTTTACACTGTAAAATCCTGCAGATCATTTTCTTGAAATTGACCCCTTAAAATTTATCAAAATAAAAAATTAATGACTCCTAAGTAAAGAGGACGTTGAGATATTTCCAGAAAGTCCTCGTTTTACCAAAACAGAGCTCTCTATCAAAATTTATCGTCTTCTGAAGTTCTTCTTCACTTGGCGTCCAAGAAAAAAATTGGGAAAAATTTCCTTAGCGAGCCCATGGGCTCGAATTTTTCCCTTAGCACTTCGGAATTTTTTTGAGAAAATTTTCCTAATTTCCCCCACCTGCCTATATCCAATCAAAGGCTGCCACATGGCACCATGAGGTATTGGTGGAGGGGTGGACCCTTTTTTAAGCTTAGTGCTTTAAAAAAATATTTTGGGAAATTTTCTACATTTTCTCCGCTGATCCATAGCCAATCAGAGGCCGCCACGTGGCACAACAAGGCATTGGCAAAGGGGCGGATCTCTTTTTAACTTATCACTTCAAAAAAATGGCAAAATTTTCTACATTTTCTTTGCTGGCCCGCAGCCAATCAGGAGCTACCACATGGCATCATGAGGCATCGGCGGAGGAGCGGGTCCCTTTTTACCTTTGGCGTTTCAGAAAATTTTGGGAAATTTTTTAAAATTTTCCCCGCCAGCCCGTAGCCAATCAAGAGCTACCACATGGCATCACGAGGTATTGGTGGAGGCATGGGTGAATTTTACCCTTTTTTCCTTCGGGGTGCTAAACCCTTTTTATCCCCGCCGCCCCGCTTTCTCCACGTTGGCTTAGGAGGTGCCATGTGTCCCTTGTGGACTCACAGGAGCGTGGGTGAAAAGTTGGCTTTTTTCCCTACATAGGAAATTTCCAAAATGTCTCCCATTGCCCCGCTGATCTGAAAACTCCTCTGGGAAATATTTCTCCCCACGGCCCACAGATCCGCCCTTGGAGAAATTTTTCTCCCATGGGCCCGCAAGCCCGCTCTTGGGGAAAATTTTCACCCTAAGGCCTGCCGGCCCATAACTCAAGAAATATGAGGAGTTAGGAGGACTTCTTTATATCAATGGAAAGGTGAGAAATTTTCCTATCCAATGGGAATAATTTAGGGAAATTTTGAATGTGTTAATTTTGAGAAAAATTAGGTTGAATCTTTAAATATTGTTAGAGAGTGGGTATGGTGAGGAATTACCCTTTGAACCTAATTGAACTTTCTAACCCTAAATTTTGGGACCTTGTGACCTCTAATAATGGTTAATAAGAGAAAATTATTTTTCCAGTGGATTAGAATTGTTCTGTAACTTTTTAGTGACAATTGTTGGCTTGTAACTTGGTTGTAGACTCTTTTAAACAAAAAAAATATTATTCCATAATTTTCCTAACTAGTCCTAGGTTGTTCTTGGGTCTCAGGTGGGTTGTTTTAGTGGGTGTTACACTTGGTATCAGAGTAGTGGTTCAAAATATTGGGCCATTGGGCACACTAGAAAACTTGAGACATGAACCTTAAACCTAGCACACTTTTAAATCTAGAAAACAACTTAGTTTAGAAATTACATATTTTAGTAAACATGGAAACTAAATAAAACTTAGAAAGATGAACTAACTCTCACCTTGGTCTATGCAGGAGGCACAGATGGTATGAGGGGTATTTTCACATATACCTAGACTTACCACCACCAGATCATATTGTAGTAGCCATCCTAACCTAGATTTTGCAAACTCTTCAGGATGTTAATGTCGCTCTACATGGAGGATCAGTAGGAGGACATGTAGCTAGACATGATAGAGTCACTTCCATTGAGGTTCATGTATCTCCTCAACCCAGCGAGGAGGGTCATGCATGGAGGAGAGAACTTCCATGCAAGGTAAGCTAGAGATAAGTCACCAAAAAGGGGACAGGGTCATTGAGTTTCAATACATAGAGAGGGGTCTTGGAGCCTTAGGCTTAGGGATGAGCATACAGAAAGGCGTAGGGGCCATCAGACCATAGCTAGAGATCACATCAGGGAGATCCTGAAGCTTCGGCCATCACATTATTTTGGTGACATAGGTGGATTTTAGGTAGAGGCCTGGTTAGTGAGCTTGAGTGGGTGCTTCAAGCTCTATCCTTGTTCTAGCAACACAAAAGCTCATGTTGTGATCCATCTGTTGAGGGATGGAGCTGGTGTCTGGTGGCAGACAGAGGAGAAGAAGCTCCATGTTGATTCTGAGATAGTTACCTAGGAGGTCTTTGAGGAGTGTTTCCGGAGTAGATATTTATCACAGAGGTTCATTTAGCAGTAGATAAATGAATTCCATGACCTCTGATAGGAATCTCTTATAGTGGTTGAGTATGAGAGTAGATTTCTGGATCTACTCCAGTATGTTGATTACATGCAGGATGAGCAGGTGTGAATCCACAGGTTCATCTGGGGCCTGAACCTAGACATTGGAGGTGCAGTACAGATCCATTGTCCACAGACATTAGCTGAGGCCGTTGAGAAGGCCTATATAGCAGAGGAGACTCAGGGAAAGACCCAACAGGCTAGAGACCGAGTCCGAAGCCGCATATAGTAGATCTAAGACAACAGATCGAGGGGGTCAGTACCACTTCCTCATTGTGGATAGGGTTCAGTACAGTCATCTTTTAGACCATAGTAGTAGCAATCCCGCCCACCTTATAGACCTCCATAGATATTTTATGCACATAGAGGTCATAGTATGGGGCCTCCTCCTATGGGTCCCATCAGAACATAGGGTTCCCAGAGAGCTCACTCAGTAGGAGTTCACCAGAAGAGACCTCAGCAGACCGCACCCAGATCATCAGGATCCAGACCACAGACCTCGAGAGTACCGGTCGGACCTACTACACAGGGTAGAGGATCAGGTGGTTATTTTGGTTGTGGTGTTACTAGACATTTTTGGAGAGACTGCCCACAGAACCCTAATAACAAGGGTAAGACACAAATCTCAGAGCCTACTGTTGGTGATATGGGGCACAGTCATAGGATGTACACAGCAGTCAAGAACCGCCAGGTAGAGCATCAGAGTACAATTATTGAGACTACAGGTAACATTGGTGGTATTCCTACCTCCATTTTGTTTGATTCTGGTTCTTCTGATTCTTTTATTACACCATCTCTAGTAGAGTGATGTAGGCTGGTGACAGTTAGGCAAGGTCATAGTTGGGATGTTGAGATGGCTTCTGGAGCCAAGATCTCTATAGACTCCTTAGTTAAGGAGTGTGTGGTAGATTTGGGACCTTTCACCACTACCTCGGATCTCCGTATCCTTCCTTTGGGCTCATATGGAGTCATCTTGGGTATGGATTGGTTATTTACACACAGGGCCAGAGTGGATTGTTACCACAAGATTATATCTTGTGCAAATTATTTTGGAGTTGAGACGGTGATTTTAGGGGTTAGGAGACCCATTTCTATTCACACCATCTCTACTATGTAGCTTAAGTGGTGTTTGTGACGGGGTTGTCAGTTGTATGCTATTACAGTCAATGACAGGTCAGAGGATGGGCCTAGTGGACCATCGTTAGATGATCACCCCATTTTGAGAGAGTGTTTAGATGTCTTTCCTGGGGAGCTATTGGGGTTACCACCCCCACATGAGATTGATTTTCATATAGATCTGGTTCCGAGAGTAGAGCCTATCTTACGAGAACCTTATCGGATGACCACCCCAAAGCTCTGTGAGCTCAAGTTACAACTCGAGGACCTCCTAGAGAAAGGCCTTATATGTCCTAGTGTATCCCCTTGGGGTGCACCGGTGATTTTTTTGAAGAATAAGGATGGATCCTTACAGTTGTGTATTGATTACCACTAGCTGAATAAAGTAACGATCAAGAATCATTATCCCCTTCCACGCATTGATGATTTGTTTGATCAGATGAAGGGAGCCAAAACTTTCTCTAAGATAGACCTTAATTCAAGTTACCATCAACTGAGGATTTCGGAGGTGGACATTCATAAGACCACCTTCCATACAAGATATGGCCTCTATGAGTTCATAGTGGTGCCTTTTGGTTTGACAAATTCCCCCATAGTGTTTATGAGTTTGATGAATGGGGTATTTAGGACCTTCTTAGATCGCTTCATGCTCATCTTCCTTGATGACATTTTCATTTACTCACATACGCATGAGGAGCATGAGGGGCACCTTCCCCAGGTTCTTCAATGTCTTCAGAAGCAGTAGCTTTAGGGGAACTTGGAGAAGTGTGCATTCTTTGGGTCATATCATCTCTGGGGAAGGTATCACCGTCGATCCTTCCAAGATTAGAGCTATTATGGATTGGCTAACACCTACTACTGTGACTGAGGTGCGTAGCTTCACGAGACTAGCATGTTACTATAGGATATTTTTCCAGGACTTCTCTCGAATTTCACACCCCATCACTTCCGTTCAGAGGAAAGAGAAGAAATTTTTTGGTCGGATAGGTGTGAGAAAGTTTTCAGTACACTGAAGGAATGCCTCACTACAGCACCTTTCCTCGTAGTACCGGATCCACAGGGTGAGGTTTTCGTTTGCATGGATGCTTCTTTAGTGGGGCTTGGAGGTGTGTTGATACATGAGGGTAGAGTAGTGGCTTTTGAGTCTCACAAACTCAAATATTATGAGATTAATTATCCAAATCATGATCTTAAGCTTACGGAAGTTGTGCATGCTTTGGTTTGATGGAGGCACTTTCTACTTGGTCAGAGATTCACACTCAGGATAGACCACCTAAGTCTTCGCTACCTCTTCATGTAGCCAAATCTCAACACTCGTTAGCAGAATTAGATGGAGTTACTTTGTGAGTATGATATGGAGATAGAGCATGTGAAGGGGAAGAAGAATGTGGTGGCAAACACTCTCAGCATACGGAGACATGTGGCTATGGCCACCTCAGTGAGCACATATTTATGGAGTAGGATTCTTCAGCAACTTCCTCTAGATAGCTTCTACATTGTAGTTCGAGCAGAGATTAATTCTCAGAGACCCCTCGAGGGGAATTTTGATGGTTTCTCACTAGAGGCAGATGAACTTCTCAGGCATAGAGGCTGGATTTATGTTCCCAGAGATGGAGGCCTGAGGCAGGACATCTTGGCAGAGGCACATTGTGCACCCTATTCATCCCATCCTGGGGTGAAGAAGATGCATGCCACCAGAAGAAAATTGTATCATTAGAGAGGACTTCATAGAGACATGGCCCAGTTCGTTTCATAATTTTTAGAGTGCTAGAAAGTAAAGACCAAGCATTAGCATCCAGTTTTCCTTCTCTTTCCTCATACTATACCGGAGTGGAAATGGGACACCATTTCCATGGACTTCATTGTTGGGCTACGGATGTCAAGATATGACCACGATGCCACCATGCTCACGATTGATAAATTGACAAAAGTGGCTCACTTTTCCCCTTTGAATATCACTTATATAGCTAGTGCAGTGGTACGGGTATATTTGGATGAGATTGTCTGGTTGCACAGGATTTCGTAAAAGATCATTAGTGACCGTGATCCTTTGTACACTTCCCATTTTCAGACTACCATACAATATGCCCTTAGGATGGAGATCAATTTCATCATATAATATCACCCTGAGACAGATGGACAGACTGAGTGGGTGAATCAAATTTTAGAGGACATGCTTAGGATGTATGTGATGGATCAGTAGTCTAGATGGGAGGAGTACTTATACTTGGTGTATTTTGCCTACAATAATAGTTTTCAGAGTTCTATAGGCATGGGTACTTTCTAGGATTTGTATGCTAGAGAGTGTAGGACACCTCTTAACTGGGACAGGCTAGAGGACAGGGTTTCTCTTGGACTAGCTTTGTTGCAAGACAAGGAGCAACATGTGGTTTTGATCAGACAGAGACTGCAGGAGGCATAGGACAGGTAGAATAAGTACACAAATTAGCATAGGAATGACCATAGTTTTGATGTGCACATGAAGGTGTTCCTTCGTGTCAAGCCACATAATACCCCTATCCGTTATGGAAAAGGTTCTAAGTTAGCTCCTAGATTCATGGGTCCTTTTGAGATCTTAGAGCATATCGGCCCTTTGGCCTGCCATCTAGCATTGCCACCTAGCTTGTCTCACGTGCATGATGTGTTTCATGTTTAAGTTCTTAGGAGATGTGTTGCATATCCTTCTCATGTGTTACATTGGACATCATTGTAGGTGTAATATTAAGGGAAAGTGATGGTGGAGCCCGTTCACATCCTAGATCGCAGGACCCTGGGCCTTCAAGGAAGAGAGTTTGATCATGTTTGGGTGCAGTGCAAAAGATATGGTGAGACTGTAGCTACATGTGAGGATGATACTTTGCTATGAGTTTAGTTTCCACATTTTTTCCAGTGACTTCTAGGAGGAATTCGAGTTTAAGGGGAGGGGGATGTAGTGCCTGTTGGTACCAAAATTTGACCTCCTTCAAAGACTGAGCAATATCATGGACTAGGAAAGACACTCAGAAGCAGATAGACACTCATGTATGTCGTTTTGCAGCCGGGGAAGAAATCTATCTGGCTCGTTGGCACTCAGGATTTGAAAAGAGTGGGTACCACATTCAAAAGGATATGATCTGATCCTAACTATTTTAGGTTTTTCCCTTCATCCAAGGTAGGAGAGCCTATTTTGTAACCTTTGTTATTAAATGAATTTAACAACAAAATGGAAAGTCAAACCAACAGAATACCACATAATAGCTAAAATGTCTCTTCAACCAGAATATGTGCTTCAATGGAGGCCCAGATTACCACACTTTCACACAATCTCTGAGATTCTATCATGAAGGCTCGAGTTAGAAAACCAAATAAAGCATCAAGATCTAAACCAAATCACACCTAAAAAAACCCAAAGGTTTACAAACAATCTTTGTCAACAGATGAGAGAAAAGTGATTTTAAATCATTTATTCCAATCCCAAATGAAAGCTCTTCTGAGAAATGGAATTGCAGATGCCACTAAATTGTCACAAGGATTGAGGCCTATGTGATTGAATCATATTTTAATACAAGATTGCAACAGAAACAAGAAAAACTACTTGCAGACATTCATAAATAAAACCAACACATTTTGCTCAAGACAACATAGAAATAACTCAAATTTGATTAAATCTATCAACTGTAGAAATTTTCTAGAACAATTTCAGACCTCATCAATGGTTGTACACTTGCAACCACCTTGACATGATCAAATTTTAATATAAAAGAGATAACCTAGTTTCTCATATGGATTCTCAAAAGACAAGCTTAGTCAAAGTTTCCTCTTGGAAATTTTCTTCAACCTCTAGCACTCTGACCTACAACTTCCCAACCCTTTTACATGATCAATTTTTTCCATTTATAAAATTTACAACAGAGCACCTTCTTCCTAAAAGACAAAAATGTTTAATGCACCAGTGTTCGCCATGATTTTTTTGTGATTCACAGGATCAGATTTGTAAGAAGTCTCCCTGTGCTTGAGGGGGTAGATTTCATCAAATTCCTCCTGCATTCAACTCCTTTCTCTGGTAGATCACTCTTTCTTCAATTTTCCAACCATTTTCACCCATAATCTATCAAATCTGGCCCCTTGCGTGCACAGGAGAAGAAAAATTAAAAATCTAATCGGGCACGAAATTCAGACCATTTTAATGGCAAAAGATGTCCTCTAGATCTTTCCACCAAACTTCAGATATCAACATTAACTTCCTTATCTACTTGGCATGTAGAAAAGACCAATAAATCATGGAGACTCACACTTCTAGACATGTTTCAGAGAAATGGGGGGAAAATCATATTTAGAGTCACAGCTGGCATCGATCTTTACTTTGAATTTGGGTCGTCCACGTGGCAGATTCACACTTTAGAATAGACCTGGGGGCCTCCTTTGACTTTTTACAACCTTATGAAAAATTGGAAAGAAAATCAATTTTTCTCCACACCCCCGCCCGTAGGAAATGAGTCTAACACGTGTCCAAACATTATTGGAATGAAACCACGGCCAAATTCTACCATTTTACTCTCTTTTGGAACAAGGGAAAAATTTCCAAATTTTCCCCACAGCTCCGCCTTCGAGAAACAAGCCTGACACATGTCCAAGTGTGATTGGAGCAGGGCCTCGCTTCCCTTTTTACTTTTGAGTCTTTTTTCTCAAAAGGAAATTTTTCCAAATTTCCCCTGAGATCCCGCACCTCTGCCATTCACCGAGGTAAAACATTGACTTTTTCCCTCATCGGGCTTGGGGGGCATTTTGAAATTTTAAATCCTTAAGGGGAAAAAAAATCCAAGTTGCCTCCGATGGCCCACATCCCTGCCTCTTTAACTTTTCAAACTGTCACGTGTCACTACAGTGCACCTTGAGGCGGTCCCAAAAATTGTATACCTTAAACGAGCGCGGGCTCGCCATGTGTCCTGTTCTGAAAAGCTTTGTCTGAATGCTTGAAGCTCGGCAGAAGGCACCACATGTCATGCTCCGAGCCAGTCTCCTTTTGGTCGTTCAAAAGTCTAAGTACAATGTAAAGTGACTGGAGGCCTCCACGTGTCATCCTAACGCCTGTTTAGAATGAAACTCAAGGGTTGGTTCCCGAACATGCACGGTTCCTCCATGTGTCTCCATGGCGCAACTTCAAGATGGTGCCCAAAGAGGAGACTCTAAATGAGCATGATCTCACCACGTGTCCTATTCCGCCAAACTATTCTAACTACATAAAAATTTGCCTAAGTATGTTCCAAGCAATGGAAGCCTCCACGTGTCCTCCTGGCGCTGCTCCAAGGCCAAACCAAAAGGTAGATCTTGAAATGAGCATCATGCCTTCACGTGGACACACTTTGAGTTAAGGATTCCCATGAATTTTTCTAAGTACCCAGTTGAGCCATGTCCAACCAAAAGGTGCCACGTCTCCCTGTAGATACAAGGATGCAAATTTGACTGGGAGAAACACCTGTCAAACTGTAAAATTTAGAAAAATGACCATTTGAGCCTGGGAATGAAATTTTCTTCAAGGACAGAGAGTTTAGAAATGTTACAGGGATCAAATACATTCTTCATGGATACATCCATTCATTTTCTTCAAGTACTTAGGGAAGAAATGATAAGGGAGACAAATCCCAACCATGGAGAATGGAAAACATGGGGGAAACCTAAGTTTTTGATGAACAGAGAAAGGGAGACTCAAAATACAGACCCATTCCAGAGGAACAAAGAGATAAGGATCAAACCATAGACCCCTAAGTTAATTATGACCCAGGAACCAATTAAAAAATGGCCACAAAGACTGACCCATCACAACACAGGGAAGGAGAAAATGACAGAGGCCATAAATCATTAAGTTTTCAAAGGCACAAATGCGGTGAGACTATTTTGAGTACCAAAACCAGCTCCAACTCGGGGATGGGCATTCCCTACGAGTGCCACAAGAACAATGGTAGACCAAGTGCCAAAATATCCATTGGGAAATGAAGTCATCTTGCAGAGTAGAGAAACATAGCCATCTTAAAAAACAGATAGAGAAACCAACAAAAATAGGTCACCGAGGACTAGAACGAGAAAAAACACAAAAAAGACAGGAAACAAATGACAAACTATACACTACACAAGATTTATGCCTTGATTCAGGGGAATCAATCCAAGAAATGCTTCAAATGCCTACCATTGACATGCAACTCAAGCAGTTCACCATCTAAGTCCTTGAGGAAGAAGGTATGCTCCCCAATTCTGATGTCAATAGAGTAAGGGCCCATCCATAATGAGTCAAACTTGCCATGCTTGACCTTATCCTCATGTTTGATATCCCATAGTAGCACAAGATATCCAACATTGAAGGCTCTAGGAGTGACCTTCTTGTCAAATAAATTCTTCAGTTTTTCTCTAAAATTTATATGCCTCTGGTGGGATGCCCTCCTCTCTTCTTCAAGGTCAACAATCTGATTAATACGATCATCATAAGGACTTACCTCTTGATCTTCCAGTTGTTGCACAAAATGATATGAAGATAGTTGCATATGAAGAGGTAGTAGGGCCTAAGTCCCATATACCAACTCAAATGGACTCTTTCCAGTGACCCTCTTGACAGTGATCCTATCTACCCACACAACAAACTTCAACTGTTCACCCCACTTTCTCTTGTTCTACTCCAATGTTCTTCTGATGATCTTCAACGAATTTTTATTACTGGACTCAACTTGTCCATTTCCTTGAGGATTGTAATTGGAGGCATATGTCAAGTTGATCCCATACTCTTTGCACATTGCCACCAAAGGTTTAGCTCTAAAGCTCATGGCATTGTCAACAATAATCTTGACTGGTACCCCAAACCTACAAATAATGTTGTTTAGAATAAAATCCATGATTAACTTGGTGTGTTGTCCTTCCTAGTGGGGATTTCCTCCACCCATTTAGTAAAATAATCAATTGCTACAAAAATCCATCTGTGGCCAGCACTTGAAAGGTCTGAAATCTCAAAAATGAAATCCATCCCCCATTGCCTGAATGGGGCTTCAATTGATACAGGTTGTAAAGGGAGGGAGCCTGAAGCTTTAAGTCTTCCAGAGAAGCATTGGAAGCTTTCACATCTTCTAACCAACAAGGTTGTATCCTTGAAAAGAGTTGGCCACTAATAACCAGCCCTCAGGATCTTATGTGTTGTGACTCTTGCAGCAAAGTGCCCCCCACAAACTCCTCCATGGAGATCAACAATTATCTTGGGGGCTTATTCTTAAGAAATACACCTTAAGAGGACTCCCTCTGGGTTCTTCCAAGCTAACCCATAATCAGTGATGACATATTTTTGGGAAGCCAACTTAAGGGCTCTCTTCTGGTTCCTACTTAAGTGCTCAGGGCAGCTCAGGTGCCTGAGATAAAAGATTACATCTTTATACCACTTAGAATTCATCAACCTTTCAAATACACGTGCCCTTTCTTCTTCTACCTCATTTACCTCAATATTTTTCAAGTTTCTCTCAGCCATAAGCTTAGCCAGGCCTAAACCTCTCACAAACTTTGTGGTTTGGATATCCATGTCATATTCTTGCAACTTGTTTTCCCATCTACATCTTTTTCTTGAGAACCTCCATCTCTATATAAGATGTCCTTCACCATTGTGTGGGGAACATAAGCAACTACTTTAGAACTTAGAATGTAAGTTCTAAAAACCTTTGTTTCTTTTACTAGGGAAAATGCCTATTTTTCCATGATAGTGTACTTCAGCTCAGAACCCTGCAAGGCCTTACTAAAAAAGGCAATTGGCCTCTCAGCCCCTTCATCATCCTTCTGTAGCAAGACAGAAGCAATAGTGTTTTCTGAAGCAAAGGAAAACAGTTGGAAAAGTTTCTTATAATCTAGGGCCCAAAACAGGGGCATGCTTCAATGTCTCTTTGATTCCATTAAATGCTTGGATGGAAGCCTCCTCCCACTTGATGACCTGGTATTTCTTCAGCATGGAAGTGATTGGAATGGTTAGCTCAGCAAAGTTTGATATGAATCTTCTAATGAAGTTTATTTTCCCAAAAAAATATTGAGTTCCTTTCCTGGTTCTTGAGATTGGGAACTTACTGATGGCCTCTACTCTTTCTGGATCAATCATCACTCCTTCTTGTGACATAATGTGACCAAGAAACTTTGCCTTCTGCACTCAAAAATGGAATTTCTTTGGATTGAGTGAGATGCCATATTCTCTACATCTTATTAGCATCTTCTCCAAGTGCAGCAAGTGGTCACTTCTCTTTCTAGAAAATATCATTTACATCATCTTGATAGACTGCAATGAACTCATTGATGTAACCAGCAAAAGAAACATCCATTGCTCTTTGAAAGGTTGCTCTAGCATTCATTAGACCAAAGGGCATCCTGACATGAGACATAGGTCCCCCAAGGAGTAGTGAAGGCTATCTTGATCCTTTCTGATTCCTTCACCACAACTTGGTTGTAACCAGAGAAACTATCCAAGGTGGAAAGTAACTTAGAACCAGTCACCAAATGCAACATGTTTTCCATATTTAGTAAAGGATAATTATCCTTCATTGATGCTCTATATAGGTTCCTGAAATACACACATATCCTGATGTCACCATTTTTATTTCTCACTGGCACTCAGGTTTGCAACCCAAGAGGAATACCTTGTGGGCTGGATAATCCCTCTATCTCTTAGCTTCTTTAGTTCTTCTTGCATTTTGAGGGATAAGAGTGGATTGATGGGCCTCTATTTTTAACTAAATGGATTTGCATTAGACACCAAGGGGATTTCATGCTGAAACAAATCCTCTCTCTATGCTTTTAGTTCAGAATAGGTCCAAGCCATGCAATCTTGGTATTTTTTCAACAGCTGGATGTATGACTGCTTCTCCTCCTCGTTGAGATTACTACCCAACCAAATTTTCCTTGGCCTTCTCTTTTGTACCAAGATCATGCTCCTCAATATCCCTCGAGGTTTTCATGCATCTGTTAACAATGCGATCAACATTATCAAAATTGGACTCAAGAACCACCAACCCTCTAGGAATGGCATTGGTCTTTAGCTAGATGATACCCTTGCAAAACAAGATATCCTTTCCTTCTATTGTACATACCAGTGGCTCCCAATCAATACTTTGATCAATAAATTCTTCCTTATTTTGTAGGAATCTTCTGATTTGAGTATCATCATCAAAAACCTAGCAATTCTTGATGTTGTCAAGAACAGAAGGTCTTGTCAATACATCAACCTCATATTCACAATATGGGGACATTGTCCAATTGTCAAACCGATAACTCAACACTGCAAGCTTCTCTGTCAAGTCATTGAACTTCCTATCATGATGCAGTATGTTAAATGAATCATACATCTCAATGAAGTCCCAAATTGCATGCTTGTATTACTTCATTCGCTGGTTCTTTGTGGCATAAAGTTTTTTGACTTGTTTCACAATTAATTTTGAATCTCCTTTGAAAATGATTTCCTTGACACCATATTCCCAGGTAATTCTTAAACCCAACAAAAGTGCCTCATACTCAACAATGTTGTTGGTTTATTCAAAGCTGAGTTTGAAGGAAAAAAACAAATTTCCTTGACCAGGAGAAAGTAGAACAATACTAGCACCATTCCTAATTTTGGAGCAAGCTCCATCAAACAATAGAGTCCATGGAGAGCCTGTTTGTTCAAGGCATTTGCATTCCTCAATCTTGTGCTCCTTCCCATCAATAAATCCCACAAACTTATCTATATCAACACTTGTGTACAATACCTCGTAGGAAGTATTGTTGGGATCCTTAATACGATGCAACATTTTCTTTTCCCCATATAACCTAACAAGGATGCCCTCAATTGGAATGGTAGCATAAGAAATATCCATTTGGACACTCCTACCAACACTTGGAGCCCATTTTCTTGATAGTAGCATGCCCCACTTGGCTGGGCAGTCAACAATGACAACATCAAGTTTTAAATTTTTACCTTGGCAAGCTGCAAGCTGCACCACTAAACCCTTCACACATCCCACTACTAGCACTTCTCTAGAGTCCATGGTAGTGCAGTTCCCATATGCTGTTGTCACTTTGATGTTTATCTTATTTATGACTTCCAAAGGCATGACATTGCATGATGCCCCTGAGTCAAACATGTAATTATGTAGCAGTCTATCCTTTATGATCAAAGTGGTGAAGAATGGATCCACATTCATTTGAGAGTCCACCAAGTATGTCCCCAATTAGACCTCAGGTGGTTCATCTAGCTCTTATAATTTTGGTGGTGCTTCTATTTCTTCAATGATTGGAGTAGTCTTTACAATATTTACATTTCTACCTAGGGCAGAATTCTCTTCTTTCAACCCCAAGTATTCAAATGCTCTCTTTTTGTGCTCAAGAATCCTAAACAATTCAACAATTGGGACAGAGACTTTGATTTGACTCAACACTTGGGTAATATCATATGGGACATTCTTTGGCAAGGCAGTATTAGAAGGAAAGACAACACACTCATTAGGTGGTATAGGATTTTTGACAACTTGGGCATGAGGAGGGGTATGATTTTTATTTGGAACTGCAGGGCTTTTGGTAGATACATCTTTCCTAGGAGTCTCTTTAGGAATGTTTGAAATTAAGGGAGCTTTAGGCTTGGCCTGAGGCCCTGCCCCTTTGACAACCTTACTTCTTGTGTTATATTCTCTTTCTTTGAGCAACAATAGCATTCATCAATAAATGTCTATCTTCCTTGTATGGGATTCCTCCATTATACTTTTTGACCATTAAAACCATTAAATATTTAAAGTCATTATTGGGAAATTCAAAACCTTGTACATTATATAATTCTAAAGTATGAGAGAGAGGAAGAATAGGTACCCTATGAATGCAGTCCCAAAAGGTGGCAGCAGTTCTAGCACTTTTCACCTCAATTGAGTTTTGTTGGCTATATTTTTTGTATAGCTGAAAACCTAGGCAGTCATGAGATAAATCTCCCTCATTTATCGGTGAGGCTCCCATGTAAGATTTGTCAATAAAATATGCTAATATCTATTTAGGGGTTTTACTTTAACCATGCAGCTCATGAACCATAGGTGTATAGTTTTGTAGCAAGTAAGCAGCTGTTAAAGAACAGGAAATATCTAATGAAGAAGGAAAATAATAAAAACATAGGAAAGAAAGAGGGAAGAAGTGCAACCCAATTAATAGATTACAGAGTTGATTGCATGCACATAGACAGAACCAATAAATATTAACACACACAAAATTATAAGCAAAGGCAGCCTTCAGATCTAGATCTAAAATAACACAAAGTTTATAAGTAGACCTGAGATAAAAAGCTAGAAGAAAAATGCACTGTGACACAAAGTTCTCCGGAAATCTGCTCCTTTGCATTCATTTGCTTCAAATAACTATCATGGGTTTCAGCATAAAGTCTGGAATAGAAGAATGTTGCTTACAAATTCTGATCATTAACCCAAAGGTTCTTTCTCTACTTATAGCATGTAGAGGGGAAATTACAAATAGGAAGCCTTTAGTTGAAATGGCACATGTGGAAGTCGGAAAGGAAACAATTGGAAATCTCCCTCCTGGAATTCCTTTTTGCATGACATGCATGATTTGCAACTAAAGATAGAACCTTCTATTTTGCATGTCTACCACCTATTTCCAAGTAGTTGAATTTTTCAAGTAATGGCTTTTAAACCAATCACTTAAATTTTATAATTTAATTGATCACTCAATTACTTTGTCGGAGGAAATAAGAGAAAGAAGAAGAAAGAGGAAATATGTAGTCTTGTCCTTTTTCATATTTTGCATGTCGCTGATTATTTTACCTTTGATTCTCAACAAATTGGATCTGGAAGCAGCTAGATCTAGAAGCGGCTGGATTTGGAAGCAAGTGACTATGATTTTTTTGTGGGTATTGTCTTTGACATATCTTCCCTCTTATCCTTAAAGCTTTTGCAGTTCTTCTCCAGTACATGCATCAGTGCAATGTTTTCCATAAATAACTCATCATTTTTATTTTTAATTGCATATGAGCAATTAAAATTTTTGGAAAGCACTCTAGGTGAATGCAAATTCAATGAAGGCTTCAACTAGGAGATTGGGTGAACATGCACAAGGTCTTGGAAGGAATTCTCCATGCACTGACTTCTTCACGGGCTACATTCGAAACAAGAGAATGAAGCCTCTGCAATTATGGATATGGATTTGGATCTGAATCAAGATCTGGATCTATGCATGATTCTGCTGATCTTTCTCATTCATCTCGCTTTTCCATGGCTAGAGTGATCTTTGTCTGAGTAATTATTTTTATTTTTATTCAGCTGGAATTCTTTACAACTGATAGTGAATTCCTACAATTAATTTAGATAAAGATGGCAACTGAAACATGAACACTTGATTTTAATAATAAAAATCTACATATATCAAGCCTGCTGCCCCAAAATTTGATGTTTTGTTTGCATAAAAAGAAAGCATGAATTTTTTCAACTTCACCTGAGTACCTGTACCACTATGCAAACAATTAATCAGGCTACTTCAAACCTAGGCGCCAAACTTTGAAGATTTCCGGCACTAAAAACACCTTCTTCTGTGCAAAATTCCTCCTTAATTAGGTGCCAAAATTGCCTGGGTTGCACTTCCTTGTTGAAGAATTAATTAATTCATCATTATGGCAGCCCATTCTTATATAACCTTCACCATTCTATAATTAATAATTGCCTATCCTATTCCTGGCAATTAATTAATTAATTAACATGTTTTTCTCTTCAATTTGGGCGCATATTTTGTGCATGCTCATGGCTACCATTAAATAAATTAAATTTATTTAATTTTAGCTTTCTACTTCCGGTCCACATTGACTTCACAGTGTGCTTTGACCTTATGCACAAAAAATAAGAATTAAGTCCATTAATTAATACTTCAAAAAGTATTATTTCTCCTCAATATGGGTCGCACTTTTTTGCATGAGAGGGGGGCATATTAAATAAATTAAATTTATTTAATTTTAGAATTATATTTCCAATCTTCTTTATCCTTTCATCATACGTTGACTTTTCCTCATGCTTGGGCACCAAAATTGGGTGAATAAATATTATTAAATGCATTATTATTCACCCAAGGTGGGTCGCACTTTTTGGCATGGGTGAATTCTATTTTTAAAAGTCAATTTCTAATGGGATTATTCACCCTACACCGCAGCTCCAAAAATCCCATGATCCACTTAAGCTGTTTGACTTTCATAATGGGATTTTTTACCCTGCAAGGTAGATAAAAAATTCCCATCAATACCTTTAGTGATTTTCTTTTATTTTATAATGGGAATTTTCACCCTATAAGGTAGGTAACAAATTCCTGCCTTCCTGTTGCCTCTAATAATCCCATCATGACTTAAGTGGCTTTGCCTCCATGGGAAAAGTACCCTGCTAGGTAGGTACAAAATTCCCACCTTCCTGCTGCTACCAAAAATCCCATTGTAGCTTAAAACCTTCTTTTCCCAAAAATGTGACCTTCCCAGAAGAATCTTTTTCGTGCATGACTTCATCTTTTCAGAGAGAACCAGACCTCCTGTGGCAAATTATGTCTGGCATAACGTCCATAAATGATCTCTAGATACTCCAAAAAAGAAATCAGACTAAACCGGCAAAGGAATTGACCTAGAGAAATTTCACAGAAAACAAAACGGGAAAACACCAAAAATGCAAAACATTTCCAGAAGTCACAGATAAAGCCCAAGATTCATTCCTAGTTAAAACCCTACTGGTATTTAGGAATATCGACATGTAAGACCACAACAGGGTTAAACTGGAGAAAAATTTGTCTCAAACGGGGCTCAGAATAATTAAATAAAAATTTCCCGTAGGCAAATCCTAGTGACAGAATATAACAATTTCGTGCATCTAGGTATTTGGTGAAATTGGCTAATATGACTCTGGGAATATCTTGACACAATACAAGCACTTTCTTGAAATTAACACATAAAACAACCCATTTTTTTAGAAGTATGAAATTTTCTACATTGGGTAGTCTCAGATTTCAGGGTGAATATGGGGACACCAGGTTTGCCCCTTTCTGTGAGATGGTGGAACAACCCATCATGCAGACATCATCATCATTATCATTATCAACTCCTTCCTATTGATCTTCTTCACAAGGAGCATGGGGCATGAAACATTTGTCACACCAATCAATTACATTTTTCTCCTCCACCGTATCAACTCTAGAAGCTAGAGGATCAAGCACCATTCTTTTATCCCTGGCTTGGGACTATCTATTTCCAAATCCAACAAGTCCCTTGCCTCTGTCATCAGATCTTTCGTGATTTTTGAACATGTCTTGGCCTTGTTGCTTGTGTTGACCTTCTGAACTCTGCCCAATTCCCTTCTCAACTTGGGCTAGCTTGTAGGAAATCTCCTTGACAGCCCCTGCCAAAGTCTTCACAACTTCTTTCAAATCAGCAGCTTTGCTTGCTTGGGGTTTTTCTGGTTTAACCAGCTTTAAACCTTCCCTTTTTAGAGGCTTTCCAATTGCCTTGATATTGTTCTCTATTTACAAAGCCATAGTGAAGGTCTGCCTCAAATTTGTGGGGTTTTTCTCTCTTAAATAATATGCAACCTTTTTATCAAATGCATCAGTATATTTGATCAAACATGACTCATCACAAGGCCTTATTCTAACAGGAAATCTTATCAAGGTCTTATTAAACCTTATGTTAAAATCATGTACTAACTCATTAGGGTTCTTCTTGATGTTTTCAAATTATGTCAAAAGAAACCTAGGGTCATTTCTATCACCATATTGCAATTTGAATGCATTTCTCCTTTCAGTCCAAGAGCCAATAGATTTATCTAGCAATGCTTTATACCATTCCCTAGCATCCTCTTCCAATGTATGGATAAATAGCTTGTTATATACATCTTCATGTTCAATCTCAAAATATTCCATCATATTGATAAAAAGCTTTAGATGCTGATCACCAGTTATAGTATTGTTTCCTTGGAACTTTGGCATTATGTTCCTTACATCTTGAGGCACTGCATTTGGATAACCAGCCATTCCCACCAAATTTATAGGTCCAAAGGTGTTTACAAAAAATGGAGGCCTGGGTTGAGCCATATTGATTCGAGGAGGTGATCTTGGAGGGGTGACAAACTGATGGGGGCAGAGGGTTCTTAGAACACAGGAGTATAATTTTCAAAATGAAAATCCCCCAAAGGCCTTGTATCTTGGAAAACCCTATTAACTTCATAAAAGATAGGTGCAGAGTGTGAAGTAAACCTTTCAAAATCAAATGAAGGCCCCTCTCCAGGTAGAGAGTTCAATTCCACAAAGAGGCTACCTGATTCAGAGTCGCTTGAATGGAAGTCTTCAATGATAGGCTGTTCACTTTCATCAATGGAGATCCCTCTTCTTGTCTGTTGATCTCCAACACCTCTCAAGGATTTTCTTCCTTCTGATTTTTCCTTTCCTAACTCATGGAACAATTTCCTAGTGGGGTCTCTAGCAAAGAAAGATCTTCTTCCTTCCATATTTGTAAATATTAGTAACAAATCTGAATTCGACAGATTTTTAAGACACTGGTACTTATTAAGAATTAGATTCAATAGGGAATCACCATTAAGGATTACCTAAATTTGACCTCCTTAAAAGACCGAGCAGCATCATGGACTAGGAAAGACAATCAGAGGTAGATAGACACTCATGTAAGTCATTTTGCATCCGGGGAAGAAATCTATCTGACTCGTTAGCACTCAGGCTTTGAAAAGAGTGGGTACCACATTAAAAAGGATATAATCTGATCCTAACTATTTTAGGTTGTTCCCTTCAACCAAGGTAAGAGAACCTATTTTGTAACCTCTGTTATATGAAAGGAGATACAGGTACCTTTATTTTGCATGAATTTTATAGAGGAGACCTTGGGGAAAATATGATCAACACACCAGATCTGACTCTCACGAGTTGTCACTTGTAGATCATGGAGATGCTTTCACAACAAGGAAAAGGTTCCTAAAGACATTTGAGATCATGATTGCTTCTGCAAGTTTTGGTAACAGATATTATGCATTTGTGTACACACATGGCAAATAGGGGTAGTATGGGTAGGATTGGTTGTTGTTAAATGAATTTTTGGTGGGAGGTTAGGCAGGGTGAAACTAGATTCACTAGATCCTTGAGGAGCCTTACAAAATGGAAAGTCAGAACAACATAATGCTACAGAATAGCTAAAATGTCTCTTAAACCAGAATATGTGCTTCAATGGAGGCCCAGATTAGCATGCTTTCACACAATCTTTGAGATTCTATCACAAAGTATCGAGTTATAAAACCCAACAAAGCATCAAGATCTAAACCAAATCACGCCTAATGTACACTCAAAGGCTTACAGACAATATTTTTCTATAGATGAGAGAAAATTGATTTTAAATCTTTTATTCCAATCCAAAATGAAAGATTTTCTGAGAAATGGAATTGCAGATGCCACTAAACTGTGACAAGGATTGAGGCTTGTGTGATTGAATCATATTTTAATACAATATTGCAACAGAAACAAGAAAAACTACTTGCAGACATTCAGAAATAAAACCAACACATTTTGCTCAGGAAAACACAGAAATAACTCGAATTTGATTAAATATATCAACAGGGGAAAGTTTCTAGAAAAATCTCATAGATCATCAATGGTTGCACACTTGCAACCACCTTGACATGATCAAATTTTAATACAAAAGAGATAACCTAGTTTCTTAGATGGATTCTCAAAAGACAGGCTTAGTCAAACATTCCTCTTGGGAATTTTCTTCGACCTCTAGCACTCTTACCTCCAACTTCCCAACCCTTTTACACGATAAATGTGTGCCATTTATAACCTTTAAAATAGATTTCCTTCCTCCTAAAATACAAAAATGTTTAATGCACCAGTGTTCTACATGATTTTTTTGTGATTCACAGGATCATATCTGCAAGAAGTCTTCTGGTGCTCGAGGGGGTAGATTTCATCGAATTCCTCCCACATTCAACTCCTTGCTTTGGTAGATCACTCTTTCTTCAATTTTCCAACCAATTCCGCCCCTAATATGTCAAATCTGGCCCCTTGCGTGCTCGGGAGAAGAAAAATAAAAAATCTAATCAGGCACAAAATTTAGACCATTTTAATGGTGAAAGATGTCCTCCAGATCTTCCCACCAAACTTCAGATATCAACATTAACTTCCTTCTCTACTTTACCTGTAGAAAATACCAAGAAATCATGGAGACTCACACTTCTAGACGTGTTTCAGATAAATGGGGGGAAATCAGATTTAGAGTCATAGCTACCATCAATCTTTACATTGAATTTGGGTTGTCCACATGGCAGATTCACACTTTAGAATAGACCTAGGGACCTCCTTTGAATTTTTACAACATTTTGAAAAAATGGAAAAAAATTCCATTTTTCTCCGCACCCCCGCCCTCAGAAAACGAGCCTAACACGTGTCCAAATATGATTGGAGCAGAAATGTGGCCAAATTCTGCCATTTTACTCTCTTTTTGGAACACGGGAAAAATTTCCAAATTCTCCCCGCAGCTCTGACTTTGAGAAACAAGCCTAACACGTGTCAAAGTGTGATTGGAGCAAGGCTATGCTTCCCTTTTTATTTTTGAGTCTTTTTTCTCAAAAGTAATTTTTTTCCAAATTTCCCCTAAAAGTCCACACCTTCACCATTTGACCGAGGCAAAACATTGACTTTTTCCCTCATCGGGCTTGCGAGCCATTTTGAAATTTTAAATCCTTAAGGGGAAAAAACTCAAAGTTTCCTTCGATGGCCCGCCTCCCTGCCTCTTTGATTTTTCAAACTGCCACGTGTCACCACAGCGCACCTTGAGGCGGTCCCAAAAATTTGATACCTTGAACGAGCACGAGCTCGTCATGTGTCCTATTCCGACAAGGTTTTTCTGAATGCTTGAAGCTCAGTGGAAGGCACCACGTGTCATGCTCTGAGGCAGTCTCCTTTTGGCCATTGAAAAGTCTAAGTAAAATGCAAAGTGAACGCAGGCCTCCATGTGTCATCCTGGCACCTGTTTAGAATGAAACTCAAGGACCAGTTCCCAAAGATGCACGGTTCCTCCACATGTCTCCATGGTGCAACTTCAAGATAGTGCCCAAAGCAGAGACTCTGAATGAGCGCAAGCTTACCATGTGTCATGTTCTACCAAACTGCTCCAACTGCATAAAAAAATTTCTAAGTCCAGGCCAAGCAGTGGAAGCCTCTACGTGTCCTCTCAGCGCTGCTCCAAGGCCAAACCAAAAAGTAGATCTTCAAATGAGCATCGTACCTCCACGTGGACACACTTTTAGTTAAGGCTTTCCATGAATTTTTCTAAGTACCCAGCTAAGCCGCATCCAACCAAAGGTTCCATGTCTCCCTGTAGATACAAAGATGTAAATTTGACCGGGAGAAACACCCGTCAAATCGTAAAATTCATAAAAATGACCATTTGAGCCTGGGAATGAAATTTTCTTCAAGGATAGAAAGTTTAGAAATGTTACAGGGTTCAAATACCTAGTTGTAGACTCTTTTAAACAAAAAAAAAATTATTCCATAATTTTCCTAACTAATCCTATGTTGTTCAGATTTGGTCTCAGGTGGGTTGTTTTATTAGGTGTTACATTCATTCTCTAACTCTTCTTTAACAACTGCAATAGCTTCATCCATTTTCAGCTTTCCTTTTATGATGTCTTTGGCACGAGTAATACAGAAAGAAGATATATGTCCTTTTTTCTTACAATAAAAGCATTCTAATTCCTCTTTGTTTTTGAAAAGATTAGTATGCTTCCTTTTAATATAAAGAGCATTTTCTTCCACAATATCTTCTTTTGTTCTTTTTTCTTCAGCTAGTAATGCATAAATCATACCATCAAGTCAATGAGAAGGCATTTGACCAAGAGTAAAAACTACATTACCATATTTTGGAGGTAAAGTATTTAATAAAATAGGTTTTGCATCTTCATCATCTACCTGAGCACTTACTTCCATTAGTTGTCTTAGAAGAGATCGAAGATCGATAATATGAATTGACATAGTTACACCCTCATTCATTTTCAACTTGAATAACTACAACTTAAGTGAGAATTTAGAATTCACAGCCTTTGCACCAAAATGTCTTACTTAGAAAATCCCATATATCTTTAGACTTTTTTTCTAAGTCTATATAATGCAACTCAGTATCTGATAAAGCAAGCCCAATAATGGATTTTTCTTTTTCATCCATAGTTTTCCATTCAAGTAATTTTGCAACATCTATTGGTTCTGGTTCTTTTCCACTGACAATTCCCCAAAGGTTTTTATTCATTAATTGCATTTGAATTTTCACCTTCCATGTGTGAAAATTTAATCCATTTAATTTATCTAATGGAATTTCCCTAATAGGTGTCGAACTCAGTCAAAAATGCACCCTTACAATAAACTTTAAACACTAAAAGTAATTTTTTCTGACATATTTGCCAAAAATGGAAAAAAAAAATTGTCTGGTAAAAGAAAATACAAGATCAATGTGTAGAGATTAAAAAAATACACATTTTTAAAAAAATGGCACATTAATCTAGGTTACCAACTGAAAGTTATGACAATTTTAAGTTATAACTCCAACATCGTCCTGGACCCTTTCCAAATTTGGTAAAAAAATTTCTATTCTTCTATTTTTTTCTTCTGCATCCAAAAAAGGAAAGAAACGCAATACCTCTGTCACTACGGATCCAAATATTACATGAAGTCACATCGCAGCCAAGTATGGATTCACCTAAGTGAAGCATCACCACTATTGGTAGATAAACATGCAGATCACAGATTTGATTCCAATGAAACACGCAGATCACACATTTGATTCCAATGAAACACGCAGGTCGCAGATTTGATTCCAATGAAACAATTTCATTCCATATCTAAATGCCTCACAAACTCCTACAGGTTATCATTGCGGTCTAACCCACTCTGATACGAAATTTTGTAAATATCCATGATTTAATCAAATAAAAAACAAAACATTACACAATAAAATAATAAAACCAGAGATATTGTCATTCATTTTAGACAAATTCCCAATGGAGAGATTACATATAAATAGCTCAATGAACTTCTATAAGTAAGGAGTCAATGCTAATCTCTAAGTCCTCCCAAATATCTCTCAACTATGAGTTGTGCATTACAACTATTTTGCACACTCATATATTATTTTATAAATATTAAAAACTATTACTACCAAATAACCCAAACCACTCCTAAGTGTTCACACTATGAACTATATTTCTGTAACATCCATAGTGTAAGTGGTGCTCCAGCTGGGTTTGTACTCACGGTCCATTCAGACCACCATTCGTTGTTGCATCTTGCCAAATAATTTACATGTAACCCCAAGATATTATTAACGCACACAAGTAATAACTCCACCACATGACCATATGTCTACAATTTCATGTACATTATGAGTGTTTCCACATTCTGTATGATAGATAACTATACACTTTGTTTATTTGAGAGTCCGTACCTTGCTCCAAAGTTACCATTTTGGTAAAAGTGGTTAGGATGCTTACAATGGTTGTGGAACTTAGTATAACATATGCCCATTTCTTTTTCTAGAAGGTTTTTAATGCCTTTCAAAACAAAATCCTTTTTTGCATAGCCTACAATCAGTTTTTTTTTGAGAATTCTTTTTTCTCTTTTGGTGATTTTGTCATACAGTTCACATGCAGTGCATAAGATCCCATGTTTTGTTGAAATATTTTGCAATATTTTTATCTAAGACCACATTCCACTCCTTTACTTTGATTCCCTGAGCATGATGATGAGGAAGACGAGTTTCCAATGCTTTCGTGGACTCCTGTTGCTTGTATTTGATGAAACAATGATACTGTTTCATGAGAATGCCATGTATTTTGAAAATAGATTCATTTATGTGGATGACGAATATGTGACCCTGTTTTGGTTGAGGTGTTTTGTCAAATAGTGGTCATGCCTTACCTGTGCATCCACATTTTGAAATATATATATATATATATATATATATATATATATATATATATATATATATATATATATATATATATATATATATATATAAACCAGGCATTTGCAACTACAACATCTAACAAAAGACCCCTCTATTCGCCATTTTTATTGTTATAAGTCTATTCCCTATTTCCAAGCTCCCATTTTGTACATATTTTATTGCTAGCTCGATTAAGCTTCAACACAATAAATAAATAAAACAAAATATTCCCTCTTCCACATGGGTTTAGAATATTTTCAACGCCCAAGGTAGGCTTGTAATGCCAAAATACTCCATTCAATCTCACTACATTTGTAGATATGGTGTGATGAAGGAGGTGCTACTAATCATCTCCCAAATAAGAAGATTCAAAGAGATGATGAACCCACATGAAAACTACAAATAAAAGAATTTACACCCAAAACAAAACAAATGCGATTCTAACAAAGGAGTGAAGAACTAAAAAAAATCTCCCATTTTGGCATGATCTAGATCACAAAAATTGGATGGTCTCATTATTAGAACAAGGATAATTTAACCACATTGTTATTTACAAAAAAATCGTTTTGTAGAAAATTTGTGAATTTTCAACATTAAACGAATAACTTCTATAAATAAAATGTAGATTTTTCACAATTTCATAAAATTTACAATTTAATTTTTTTAAGATCCACATTATTGAAATTTCATTGTGGAAAAATCACATGTTCTCATTTTTTGAAAAATCTTTCCAATACTTCATAAAATTCAAATTTAAAATTGCTAAATATCCACATCACTACTACAAATATAACACTTTATCCACAAAAAATACATATTGTGAAATATTTTTTGAAAATTCACAATAGTTTTTTTATTTGTTAAATTACATTATGGTTGTTCTACAATATAATATAATTTAAATAAAAAATATTTAAATTATCAACAATCCACCTAGACTCTTAAATAAATGTATGATGCATTGAACCTACAAATTCATACTTTGTGGATCCAAAAACACATGGTCATTCCTAATGATAAATTATAGGTGTTGATTTAAAACACATCGAACAAATCCATTTTTCCATCTCATAAAATGTGAAAATATCAAAACTTTAAAAACTAAGAATTATTGTTAATTTATAAAACCATATTAAAAAATATACACAATTGAAAAAAAAAATCAACACTAAAAACACTCTTCAAATTCAAGTAAATACATCCATAGTACTTATAATATTTACTAACCTACTTCAATAATTAACACAAATAAAATAACATATGGTAACATTAATAATTATAATAATACCAAAAAAATTGTACAATTATTTTAGAAAATGACCTTTCAATAGTGGAACTTTCACGTTAATAAACATGAAACATTATTATTTATTCGGGTAAAAATAATAATATCATCTCAACTTATTTATGGGCAGGTGCTTTATTCAGAAAAATCCTGAAATAGAAATGAGATCACATATTAATAATAATATCATTGACTACCGTAAATCACGCCTATAATTAAGCCCCGAATTTTGCCTTCATAATTGATTGGGGCGTTTCTAACCATGAATAATTATTTAAATGATCCCAGTGTATAAGTTGTGTTGGGTTTACCTTAGGAAATAGGATTGAGCTTTCAAAAGCTTCAGAAGATGTCAGTGCAATAATAGTTAAGATAGTGTTATTCCACTGCATCTTTGAGGCATGTGTTTGCCACTACGTGAAGGTCATTTGCCCAAAAAAATCTGCGTGCTGAATATAATTTTCAGAGCTTCTTTCTTCAATTCCTGATAGTAGAATCCCCATCATTTCTATGTTATTAATAGTTACTGCCTTATGCAAGGGTGTCTTTCCCTTGGCGTCATGCGAATAAATTATTCTCTCCACTTTAAGGATCTAAAAAACTCCGAATTACATCAGCATTATTGGAATTCACTGCCAACTGTGGAAGATTTTCCCCATTTCAACCCCTATCACTCATTTTCATCTCACAATCTTTGATAAATAATTTTGAGAGGCCGATGTTCCCACTACCCATGGAGAACTGCACGACGAAGAATATGATTGTTGAAATGGAGTGTTATAATGAAGTTTTTCATGTTTAACTTGGATGAATATTATATTTGTTTTATTTTCACCTGAGTGCATTTTTTTACAAGTAATAATGAAATATTTTGGTATTGGATTCAAGATCTCTTAGAGAGTTTCTTCGCTGCTGATTTATTGTTATTTAAATATAAAATTTAGAAATATAAAATTTAGAAATATTATAACATATGTAAAAGAATTATATTTCTCATTTTTAATTAATTTTTATTTATATGTACATGTACAGTTTTTTGGAGTTCAAAACCATATCTTAGATATTTTTAATCTAAATTGTATATGACATCATAATTTTGAATTCATAAATCTAAGTTAAATTATTTGGACAAGATTCAAAGATTTAACAATGCCTAAGATTATCACCAACCTAATTTAGATTTTTAAATATAAATAATTCTACCATACACCATTTTAATTCCTTGAATTGGTTATTGAATTACATGGTTATGGGTCCAAGGCAATTATTTGTGTGTATGGATTATATTTTACAAATTAATTAAATATCAACCGCTCTTACTATAAAAACTTTAAAGTTTCATATGTGAAGATTAAGGGCACAGGGGGTTCACTTAGTAAAAGTATGGTATAGCACGTGCATTCGAAGGGTTTTAAAGAATACTCTTAATTCTAGATTTTACCTCTAAATATTCAATTGATAATACCCCCTCCTGTTATATTATTAGAATGAAAATACCCCCTATTTTTAAATTATAATTTTATTTACCCCTTTTTATTTATACCCTAATATATTAAACAGAAAATATATCATATTTCTCACTCAATTTTTTTTAATATGCATTTCCTCTTGAAAGATAGTTTGAAGCCATTAAATACCTATTAAAAATCACCTTATAAATGTTAATCTTTAATCATTTATCAATAGTTATTCAAATAATTAAGATCCAGTGAAATAATATCACGTGTATTGAAAACATACTCAATCCTAGTTTTATACCATGACACATAACATGACACAACATGTCGTCACAAAGTTACAACCAACTCTAGGAACCACTTGTTACGGGGATGACCACAAAGGCAGCACGGAAACGTTCACACCCAAAAGGATAATACACTTTTCTTTTTGACAAGACAACATAGAAGTCCAACCACAAAACACTCTAACAGTTAGGGCCAACCACAATGAGATATTCTTGAGGGTTATTTATTTTAAAAGACATCTTGCAATTCTTAGCTTACATTTTCAAGGAGACTCAAGATATGATTCATACAATTCATCTTACCAAGCTAAGTTTATTCATTTTTCACTGAGTAATTAACTTTAAATCTTCTCTATTATGACATTTATTTGTTTAATTCAATTATTTAATAAAGGAGGTAATTTAATTCCACAAGGCCATCTATCCTCACTTATGCTACTAAAACTCGCTCATAACCTTATTACAATATGGATTCACTTTCAACATACTCAAGAGAAAGATTACCAAGCACCTTAAAAAAAAATAGGTTAGAGGAAGAAGGTCGAGTTGAATTCATCTTTATGACCTCATTAGTTATTAACCCGGTTTTTATTGAAGCTTGAGGATTTATCAAAAATTATTAAATATTTTACTTAGGCTTTACTGGATGATTTTTACAAAAGAAAACAATTTACCTTTCAAATGGTTGAGAGACAGATTGCATGGTTTCGAAACCGATTCCTCCTACTTATTAAATCTTATTATCTTATATCAACTAACAATTTGTTTCACCTTAGGATCATTCTAAGAATTCACCATAAAAAGGATAATGTTCGCTAGTGTAGCTAGGGATATCAAGTTATAAAATTTTTACTTCACAAAGGATGGTTTCATCTTGATCACTCATGGAATTATTTGATTTCGAGTAGATCACCTCTACATTTATTTGTTGAATATAAAATTATTATTTTTGTTTAGCTTCTTTAAGGGTTAACCAACCCATTTTACTTTACTTCTAAAATATTGTCACTCAGTCTTAGAAAGATTTAACTTGACAATTTATTCTCAAGATCAAAGTTTTACAATACTCATATCAATGTAAAGATTGAATACCATTTCTCACAAAGGTAAGTTACCAGTTTACCTACAGAAGGACAAGACAACATCATCACGAAATTTCAGAACAACCCAAGGCAAGAGGTCTTCTAAACTCCTTTGCAAGCACTATTACAAAATTTACCTCACATTGGACATTTTTACAAGGAACTTCATAAATTGCACTGATGAAACCTTTACAACTCTTTCCTTTAATCTACTCGCATAATCCATCTGCACAAATACTAGCTAGAATCAGTTCGCGAGAACTGAGCATGTTAAGGCTACACATTGCAACAGTAAGCTAACATTTAACAATATCAAGAAAGGAATGTTCTAATTCAAAAATGGATTTAAAACACAACCCACAACTCCAAAATTATTCGCATGAGAAAGAAATCTAAACCATCCAACAAGGAGAAAGTCAAAATACCAGTAAGAACAAAATCACATAAATCAAGGCAAGACCTTATGGGTTAGGAACAAGAAAGTCAAGAGTGTTGATATATTTCCTTCATGTAATCCTATAGATTACGTGATTGGAATCCAATACCCAATCCATCCATCTAAAGAGGTCCAAGAGAAGACAAAACATACTAATTATGATCGTAGGCGCGAAACAAAACGACGTTATCCAAATCTCCCAGGGGGAGGCTTCATAGCAATAAGGGTTCGACGCCCTTAAAAGAAAAACAACTATAGTTTCAGTTTTAACCAAGGAGTTTTACCACTACCTTCTTATAGGATTTCTTAAACGTAGGACAAGTTAACAAAACAAAACCACTCTTCCAAAAGCGTACAAAGGAGACACAAAAAGGGCCATTATTCTACCAACAAACCTTATCCTAATCGTCAACTTCTCTACATAATATAAGGGAATGCTAAACCCAAAAGTCGTTAATAATTTTTATATATTTCCGACAATGTCAATAAGTATTAAAATAAAAATTGATTTCCTTAACAAGGCCACAAAATGGGACCTTTTAGTAACCAAGTTTGAAGTATAAGATATTCGAGTTCGAAAACAAAGGGATTCGATACGCAGAGGGTAAAACACCAACGATGCCCCAGACTCAAAAGACCCTACCACGAGTGCAAGCACAAAAATAAGAACCAACACACATATCCATCAGGAAGGTTACGCAGTGTAGTCAGGCCTAGAAGTTCTATGAGCTCCTTGCCAATGGTATAGAAGATGGAAATTTTACCCGATCCATGTGGGCTTATCAAGGACATGTCTAGCAAATATCAAACAGATGAATATAATAACCACCTATTATATTATCACTGTAATCAGCTGTCATCTAACAGGAAACGAGTTCACGAGTCCAATACCATGGATTCACCTACAACTTTTGTTTCAGTCCAGCTATTAATAGCTTGCTTGCGACCCTTAATAAAATTTGTAGAGATTTCATTCAATAAAACTTACAATGTTTCCCCCTTACTTTAATCAAACAAGAGTTTGAACCAGGTAGTAGGTATAGTAATTTTCTCAACACGTAGAGGCCAAAATAGATGTCAGGTTATTCATCCTCTAGAACTGGGTACAAAAGTCAACCATGTACAGTTCTAAAGCAAAACCCTAGTGCCATTTTCTAATTAAACAAAAAGTAAGGAATGCCCACAGGCTTAAACAAGTTTTAGAACACAACGTCACTATTAATGTACCTTTTAGCAAAAAAGGAGAGCCCTAAACAGGAAATACGTATTTATTCAACCAAATAGAGATATGAAGGCTTAACCTTCCATATAGTAAGCCTTCAATTATAAATACCATCACAGAATTCTTTTAAAAGAGAGTCATATAAGCAAACGAAACTCTATAATGTTTCCTTCCCTACGAACTAGACTGCATCACACAATATTGCAGTAGCCCATTTAGACAAATATGAAATAGAGTAAGCTATAAGAGAGGAAAAGAACATTCCAAGCAAAACCAGTGAAAAAGGAACGAGATTTAAAGGAACAGCCAACACATTCAGGCAGCGATTTAAACAACCACGAAAACATTTGTCTAGGCGCCATTCAAGGGGAAAGAATATTCATTTCAAGATACTGAAAGAAGGTAGAAAACTATTACAAGGAGTATAGTTAACATGCCTGATTAGAATTCTTCCAATCCAACAAGCACGTCGACCAGGGCTCGGGCAACAGCAACACAACCTGCGCAACTTCTCTTCCTTAGCCTGCTGAAGGTCCAACTCTGTTAACGGCCATGCTTGGCATAGGAAAGGGGTGATTGAAACATGCCTTCTTGGAATCCTCGGGAGCAACTCCGGGAAGATAGAAGCACTCTGCTATGAAGAGCATCACAACCACCATAGAAACCCACACAACCATCGTCATGACTGTCATATCCAAAGAAGATCTGTACCTGTTTCTATATCTATAAACCCACTTTTCCCATCTCAGCTTCAGTTGGGTATGTTAGAAAGTTGGATTTCTGCAAGGGTTTATTAATTTAATGGCACCAACTTCACCACTGCCACATGCGAAGATGATCTGTACCTGCTCCTATAGCTATAGACCCCCTTTTCCTTTTGCCCACAAACCCAACTATATTCTCCACCAAATCCTCACGCAGCCAGCCAATAATTGGCGTGTGAGCATACGTTTAATAAGCAAATGTAGCACCAAAAGAAACAAAACCAGGGCATACAGTTTAATAAGCAAAAGAAGATGGCTCCTTAAAACCAAAAAAAAAAGATCTCTTGGTACAGACTCCATATCCATAAAACAGTCCCTAGACTTAGTATCCTCAATTAAGGCTGACCAGTCACTAGATTGTTTCAATGCAGCTGCTTTTCCCTTAACCCAAAGTGCTCTGCGAGCTCGTGCTAGCGCCACATTCATGCGGTGAATAACAGCTACAAAGCCAACCCCATGATTTGAAGCTCGGACACAAGACATAATGATTACATCATGCTCCTGGCTCTGAAAGGCATCTACCGTAATGATAAATAAACCTTTTCCTTCATCAGGTTTGAGGACAACATCAAACTCTCGGTGCAAACATTTCAGCTGTAGCTTGCAAGGTGCGATAAATCCAACAGAAACCTTTATGCCTGCCAACTTAGTGACTCGTTGAAGCAGCTCATATAATTGCAAAGCAAATTGTGCTTCATGAATATTCTGATATGATACAGATCCACGCCTATGAGATTCTCTTCCATGAGTTACATCGTAAAACAAGTAAAGTCTCAAAAGAGAATCCTTGCAATAATTTTCATCAGGTCTCCTGGTAACACTCTCACTGTCACATAGTCGATTTTGACATAAATGTCTTGAAGGAGAATCCCGAATCAGAGGATGCATTGATACTGCACAGAAAACAACATAGTTGGACAACCTGCCTGTTGGAAGCGCTCAAAAAGCTTCAACCAAACTGTAACCTGTCTGCCGCCTGGCTATCTCCTGCTGCAAGCTGTTGCTGAGGCTCTCCGACCAGAACACACCTCGCAGCACCCAAAGAAAGTGGAGGTAACACGCCTTCTTCACTAGCCTTCTTCCACGCCCCTCCTCCACAAGGAACCAGTCTCCATCTGCAATCCCACGCGGCCAGTAACAAGGCAAAAGCCCAGATACAAAAAAAAAATAGTTCATGAGACCACACAAATCCTTCACCACACAAATTCACGCGTCCAGGACAGAGTAAGGCACGCAGACCACGGAAGACAGCAGAAGATTTGCAAATCCAAAAATAAATAAAAGGAAGATGTGCGGCCACCAGCAAGGAGAGTCCAACACACCAAAAGGATGCAGGGGTCTTTAATGCAATGGCAGGTAAAAGACAAACACATGGAAAATCAAGATAAAAATCTGATTTGAAAGCTATGCGGCCAGCAGGGAGGAAGACATACGGTGGGTGGATAATAAAATTTGTTTCATTAATCCTCACCAAACATATGCCAAACAAGGCACCAAAAGAAATTAAAAAAATAATATGGCAGGAGGCCATACACTCTACCACGCACCCCTCTTGCTAGAAAACAAGGAAACCCTCCACCTCATTCCAACAGAAGGAATATGAACCATAAAGGCAGGTCGGTGGTTGAAGGCACACTTCCATAATTATGAAATAAGTATGCGTGGATGCCTGAAAAGGCTTAGTTTATTTGACATAAATTTATTAATCATATTACTAGCAACCAACCGTTACATTCGACAAGGCAAAAACACTAACGTTTCAAAAGAAACGCAACAACGTTCAACTCTAAGAAGCACGGTCGTCGCAGAAGCAAAGGCGCAATGATGAACGGGGCATTACATTCTCCTCCCCTTAAGAAAGCATCGTCCTCGATGCGACATTACACAGAGGAAAGGAAATGGTTCGCAACCAAGAACAGGTACAGGAGAAAGTACACCCTATGGTTTAAAATTTTAGTTGATTAAAGCACGGCCACAGGGTAGCCTTAGGAACATTTGGTAGAAATTTTAACTTTCAAGGTTCTGTGAAGATTGGCAGTTCCCTCTTATTTATTATTTCATTAGTTCCTTTCCATTAGCATTATTCTTAGTTTAATCTCTTTTAAAATTTCATCATTGAAGAGTTTTGGTCTATTTCTTATTGTGGGTGCCCAACATGAACTGCTAACACAACACCCTATCAGGTTCACAAGACACTACAGATTCACAAGCACACAAGTATATACTTCATGATTGTATTACACCACAAAAGGTTACTCAAATACGGAATGGAAGAGGCACAGTCCACATAACATAGTATTCGTCACACCTCTATGACTGACATATTAAATACTTGAACAAAAAGTACTACAATCCACCAGACATTTCCTCAATTTGCATCGATGAAACAAATTCACATAACTCCAAACAAATGCTACAGGTACATAGTGTCCATAGGGAATCAATGACATATCCACAACATCACAACACATATCCATCTGACATGAGTAACACATACATCAAAAGACCACTACCAAAACATCACAATAACTCAACATATATCCCAGAAACATCAACCATACACACAAATATCATATGCCTCCCTCAAGTCTCTTATGCCTCCTCCCTCAAACTCTCCCTCAAACTGCCTCCCTCAAGTCTCCTATGCCTCCCTCAAACTCTTATGCCTCCCTCAAGGAGGCCGGTTGACCCTATGGCCTAAGACACATAGAGTTCGAACACTCCTAACCCAAGTGACATAATAACGCATGGTTCAACAACCCGCTAGTTATCTGTAACTCCTTGGGGCGTACCCCTATACAACGAAGCGGGTCCATAGGTCCAACCATTCCATGGTGCATCCCATGACCCTATTCCACACATCACGACAATAGAACCAGCACAACAATCCAATCAAAGTGCCAAGTGGCAAAGTACAAGCCTTGGGCAAGGCGGTAAAAATTCCAAATTTAAAAGAAGACCCAAAATCAAGCAAAATAAATGGCCAAATAGCCATAGTTAGTATCAAAATCCCCATGTTAGTGCCACAAACCAAGGAAATGCCCAAAATTGTAAAGCATGGCAATCAAGAAAAGCTGTTGGTCCTTACAAAATAAAGTAAAAAAAAAAACTCAATTTACGAATAAAATCAACTTATAATAATGTCACATTACGATAACTGTGTGGCCTTATCTGGCCACCAAGGGGTACTCAACGAGTTGCTAGCACTCGGAACATCAAGCCTCAGCTCGCAAAATACGTATCAATAATACAATTGTCATCACCTCTGTCTGAATCATCCCGCCACCACTTCGACAAGGCTAAACATAGTCATAGTTGCACTTAGGTTGCATACATACAACCACATAGGGAGAGAGGAAAGAGTCACAGGTTGTTATCTACTAAACCAAGTTTCGGCTCGAAGTTATTGACCCATGGTACACCATTCCTCACTCTCAACATACACTTCTACCGATTACCCTCAGGGTCGGTTAGCGTAAGGTTCACAACATAACATGTAACTACATCACTAACACAAACGGTGGTACATATACAAGGTAGATCACAATCATACATTCACTGGGTGTAACACACCACTTTACCACATTCTGCACCCAAAGTGCAATCACTATACTCTAGGGTTCATACACTCACCGTATGACCCTAAATCACAACATGAAGCATTACATATTACACAAATCATACATACGATGAACATAGTACATCACAACATAACATCCATTGCTACATAACAAGGTGGTACACACATTTCTTCAAAACATGGTAAAAACATCATGATACAACTCATTTCTTTTAACATCAATCTAGTCATACAACACATTGATACACCTACATACCATAATATGCCACAATGCTCCAACACTACGTCATCCACATTATAATTCTTTTCACACATCACAAACAGTAATTCACACGTGAACTCTTCATAGAATCCACAAGAAGGAGAGAGAATACTCCCATCCCCAACATATCAACATGATCACAAACACGCACAAGGTGACATACACATCATGTGCGTTCACAATATCACAATTACGACAATGGATCACATCACGCTTAAAGCACATTACTCTTCCAATATAAATCATCATCATGCAATACCATCATCTCCATGAAACAACATCATGTAACACCATCACCATCATGTAACATCACCATACAACACCAATCCGGCCCATAGGTTCGAGAGCATGAACCTACGCTCTGATACCAAGTGTAACGAACCCAAAAATTCACACACGAACAACACAGGATAATTTTTTTTTTGACTTGCTTGACACATAACATGACACAACATGTCGTCACCAAGGATACAACTAACACTGTGAACAACTTGATACAAGGATGGCCATAAAGGCAGCACGGAAACGTTCACACCTTTCAAGGACAATTTACTTTTCTTTTAGACATGACAACATAGAAGTCCAACCACAAAACACACTTACAGTTAGGGCCAACCACAATGAGATATTCTTGAGGGTTATTTATTTTAATAAGACATCTTGCAATTCTTAGCTTACGTTTTCAAGGAGACTCAAGATATGATTCATACAATTCATCTTACCAAGCTAAGTTTATTCATTTTTCACTGAGTAATTAACTTTAAATCTTCTCTATTATGACATTTATTTGTTTAATTCAATTGTTTAATAAAGGAGGTAATTTAATTCCACAAGGCCATCTATCCTCACTTATGCTACTAAAACTCGCTCATAACCTTATTACAATATGGATTCGCTTTCAACATACTCAAGAGAAAGATTACCAAGCACCTTGAAAAAAAACAGGTTAGAGGAAGAAGGTCGAGTTGAATTCATCTTTATGACCTCATTAGTTATTAACCCGGTTTTTATTGAAGCTTGAGGATTTATCAAAAATTATTAAATATTTTACTTAGGCTTTACTGGATGATTTTTACAAAAGAAAACAATTTACCTTTCAAATGTTTGAGAGACAGATTGCATGGTTTCGAAACCGATTCCTCCTACTTATTAAATCTTATTATCTTATATCAACTAACAATTTGTTTCACCTTAGGATCATTCTAAGAATTCACCATAAAAAGGATAATGTTCGCTAGTGTAGCTAGGGATATCAAGTTATAAAATTTTTACTTCACAAAGGATGGTCTCATTTTGATCACTCATGGAATTATTTGATTTCAAGTAGATCACCTCTACATTTATTTGTTGAATATAAAATTATTATTTTTGTTTAGCTTCTTTAAGGGTTAACCGACCCATTTTACTTTACTTATAAAATATTGTCACTCAGTCTTAGAAAGATTTAACTTGACAATTTATTCTCAAGATCAAAGTTTTACAATACTCATATCAATGTAAAGATTGAATACCATTTCTCACAAAGGTAAGTTACCAGTTTACCTACAGAAGGACAAGACAACATCATCACGAAATTTCAGAACAACCCAAGGCAAGAGGTCTTCTAAACTCCTTTGCAAGCACTATTACAAAATTTACCTCACATTGGACATTTTTACAAGGAACTTCATAAATTGCACTGATGAAACCTTTACAACTCTTTCCTTTAATCTACTCGCATAATCCATCTGCACAAATACTAGCTAGAATCAGTTCGCGAGAACTGAGCATGTTAAGGCTACACATTGCAACAGTAAGCTAACATTTAACAATATCAAGAAAGGAATGTTCTAATTCAAAAATGGATTTAAAACACAACCCACAACTCCAAAATTATTCGCATGAGAAAGAAATCTAAACCATCCAACAAGGAGAAAGTCAAAATACCAGTAAGAACAAAATCACATAAATCAAGGCAAGACCTTATGGGTTAGGAACAAGAAAGTCAAGAGTGTTGATATATTTCCTTCATGTAATCCTATAGATTACGTGATTGGAATCCAATACCCAATCCATCCATCTAAAGAGGTCCAAGAGAAGACAAAACATACTAATTATGATCGTAGGCGCGAAACAAAACGACGTTATCCAAATCTCCCAGGGGGAGGCTTCATAGCAATAAGGGTTCGACGCCCTTAAAAGAAAAACAACTATAGTTTCAGTTTTAACCAAGGAGTTTTACCACTACCTTCTTATAGGATTTCTTAAACGTAGGACTAGTTAACAAAACAAAACCACTCTTCCAAAAGCGTACAAAGGAGACACAAAAAGGGCCATTATTCTACCAACAAACCTTATCCTAAACGTCAACTTCTCTACATAATATAAGGGAAGGCTAAACCCAAAATTCGTTAATAATTTTTATATATTTCCGACAATGTCAATAAGTATTAAAATAAAAATTGATTTCCTTAACAAGGCCACAAAATGGGACCTTTTAGTAACCAAGTTTGAAGTATAAGATATTCGAGTTCGAAAACAAAGGGATTCGATACGCAGAGGGTAAAACACCAACGATGCCCCAGACTCAAAAGACCCTACCACGAGTGCAAGCACAAAAATAAGAACCAACACACATATCCATCAGGAAGGTTACGCAGTGTAGTCAGGCCTAGAAGTTCTATGAGCTCCTTGCCAATGGTATAGAAGATGGAAATTTTACCCGATCCATGTGGGCTTATCAAGGACATGTCTAGCAAATATCAAACAGATGAATATAATAACCACCTATTATATTATCACTGTAATCAGCTGTCATCTAACAGGAAACGAGTTCACGAGTCCAATACCATGGATTCACCTACAACTTTTGTTTCGGTCCAGCTATTAATAGCTTGCTTGCGACCCTTAATAAAATTTGTAGAGATTTCATTCAATAAAACTTACAATGTTTCCCCCTTACTTTAATCAAACAAGAGTTTGAACCAGGTAGTAGGTATAGTAATTTTCTCAACACGTAGAGGCCAAAATAGATGTCAGGTTATTCATCCCCTAGAACTGGGTACAAAAGTCAACCATGTACAGTTCTAAAACAAAACCCTAATGCCATTTTCTAATTAAACAAAAAGTAAGGAATGCCCACAGGCTTAAACAAGTTTCAGAACACAATGTCACTATTAATGTACCTTTTAGCAAAACAGGAGAGCCCTAAACAGGAAATACGTATTTATTCAACCAAATAGAGATATGAAGGCTTAACCTTCCATATAGTAAGCCTTCAATTATAAATACCATCACAAAATTCTTTTAAAAGAGAGTCATATAAGCAAACGAAACTCTATAATGTTTCCTTCCCTACGAACTAGACTGCATCACTCAATATTGCAGTAGCCCATTTAGACAAATATGAAATAGAGTAAGCTATAAGAGAGGAAAAGAACATTCCAAGAAAAACCAGCGAAAAAGGAACGAGATTTAAAGGAACAACCAACACATTCAGGCAGCGATTTAAACAACCACGAAAACATTTGTCTAGGCGCCATTCAAGGGGAAAGAATATTCATTTCAAGATACTGAAAGAAGGTAGAAAACTACTACAAAGAGTATAGTTAACATGCCTGATTAGAATTCTTCCAATCCAACAAGCACGTCGACCAGGGCTCGGGCAACAGCAACACAACCTGCGCAACTTCTCTTCCTTAGCCTGCTGAAGGTCCAACTCTGTTAACGGCCATGCCTGGCATAGGAAAGGGGTGATTGAAACATGCCTTCTTGGAATCCTCGGGAGCAACTCCGGGAAGATAGAAGCACTCTGCTATGAAGAGCATCACAACCACCATAGAAACCCACACAACCATCATCATGACTGCCATATCCAAAGAAGATCTGTACCTGTTTCTATATCTATAAACCCACTTTTCCAATCTCAGCTTCAGTTGGGTATGTTAGAAAGTTGGATTTCTGCAAGGGTTTATTAATTTAATGGCACCAACTTCACCACTGCCACATGCGAAGATGATCTGTACCTGCTCCTATAGCTATAGACCCCCTTTTCCTTTTGCCCACAAACCCAACTATATTCTCCACCAAATCCTCACGCAGCCAGCCAATAATTGGCGTGAGCAGGTCACCAAAAGAAACAAAACCAGGGCATACGTTTAATAAGCAAAAGAAGATGGCTTTAAAACCAAAAAAAATCTCTTGGTACAGACTCCATATCCATAAAACAGTCCCTAGACTTAGTATCCTCAATTAAGGCTGACCAGTCACTAGATTGTTTCAATGCAGCTGCTTTGCCCTTAACCCAAAGTGCTCTGCGAGCTCGTGCTAGCGCCACATTCATGCGGTGAATAACAGCTACAAAGCCAACCCCATGATTTGAAGCTCAGACACAAGACATAATGATTACATCACGCTCCTGGCTCTGAAAGGCATCTACCGTAATGATAAATAAACCTTTTCCTTCATCAGATTTGAGGACAACATCAAACTCTCGGTGCAAACATTTCAGCTGTAGCTTGCAAGGTGTGATAAATCCAACAGAAACCTTTATGCCTGCCAACTTAGTGACTCATTGAAGAAGCTCATATAATTGCAAAGCAAATTGTGCTTCATGAATATTCTGATATGATACAGATCCATGCCTATGAGATTCTCTTCCATGAGTTACATCGTAAAACAAGTAAGTCTCAAAAGAGAATCTTTGCAATAATTTTCATCAGGTCTCCTGGTAACACTCTCACTGTCACATAGTCGATTTTGATAAAAATGTCTTGAAGGAGAATCCCGAATCAGAGGATGCATTGATACTGCACAGAAAACAACATAGTTGGACAACCTACCTGTTAGAAGCACTCAAAAAGCTTCAACCAAACTGTAACTTGTCTGTCACCTAGCTATCTCCTGCTGCAAGCTGTTGCTGAGGCTCTCTGACTAGAACACACCTCGCAGCACCCAAAGAAAGTGGAGGTAACACGCCTTCTTCACTAGCCTGCTTCCACGCCCCTCCTCCACAAGGAACCAGTCTCCATCTGCAATCCCACGCGGCCAGCAACAAGGCAAAAGCCCAGATACAAAAAAAAATAGTTCATGAGACCACACAAATCCTTCACCACACAAACTCACGCGTCCAGGACAGAGTAAGGCACGCAGACCACGGAAGACAACAGAAGATTTGCAAATCCAAAAATAAATAAAAGGAAGATGTGCGGCCACCAGCAAGGAGAGTCCAACACGCCAAAAAAGATGCAGGGGTCTTTAATGCAATGGCAGGTAAAAGACAAACACATGGAAAATCAAAATAAAAATCTGATTTGAAAGCTATGCGGCCAGCAGGGAGGAAGACATACGGTGGGTGGATAATAAAATTTGTTTCATTAATCCTCACCAAACATATGCCAAACAAGGCACCAAAAGAAATAAAAAAAGAATATGGCAGGAGGCCATACACTCTACCACGCACCCCTCTTGCTAGAAAACAAGGAAACCCTCCACCTCATGCCAACAGAAGGAATATGAACCATAAAGGCAGGTCGGTGGTTGAAGGCATGCTTCCATAATTATGAAATAAGTATGCGTGGATGCCTGAAAAGGCTTAGTTTATTTGACATAAATTTATTAATCATATTACTAGCAACCAACCGTTAAACTCGACAAGGTGAAAACACTAACGTTTCAAAAGAAACGCAACAACGTTCAACTCTAAGAAGCACGGTCATCGCAGAAGCAAAGGCGCAATGATGAACGGGGCATTACAATAAGCTCTATAACTATATTACGTGGAATGTAAATAATATTATAATAAATAATAAAAACTTAATTTACAAATAAGTTATGTTCAAACATTGTATCAATTCTTATATATATAATTCACAATTTATAAAAAAATTTATTATATTGTGGAAATGTCAGAATTATTTTATTGTAGAAATTCTACAATATTTGACTTGTGGTTATTTTCACAATATTCCAGTTGTAATTATTGCCACAATTTAATGTTTCCACAAAATAATTGTAGGTGGACTCCACAAATTTGGATTCACAATTTAGTCATTGGGATCCACATATATTTTTTGAAAATATTGTGGATAAAAGGCCCATTATCTTGTAGTGTCTATTGGGTGCCTACTTCCTCTGTAGTCTCCAACCAAGAAAAATCAATCAAATGCTTAACTCCACACAGCCCCAAAATTCCACATTTTGTCCAAGGTATGCAATAGCTAGAGATATGTAGAAAGATTTGCAAGAGGATGCATGTAAGGGATGATACATGAGAAGGCTAAGGATTTTGACATAGGCACCCAAATTTACACCTGCAAATTGAATTTGTCAGAAGTTTCTAGAGCCCTTTTTTTGCATTTTTTAGAAGTTTCCAATGCCGATGTGCTTTGATGGCTGCCATACCCATGTCATTCCTCCTTAACCACCTGAAATTACTACCCACTAACTCTATTCTCCCTCTACTGTCCAAATTCAATTTCACTACCCTATTTGAATATTATTATTTTTGTTCAAATTTTTTATTTTATTTTATTTATTTTCTATAAACAATGATTTATTAATTTAATTATTGTTTTTATCTATTGACTTAGATCATACGTTTGTCTATATATATATATAAAATCTATATGTACCCATCAATATATTTACCAATTTTAATTTTATTAATTTAAGATGTCGAATTTGGATCAGAATGATAATGTTATCATTTGTATTATCTTTTGAAATAAAAGTGAGTTTTGAGCGACTAAAGACCACCTTCCTGAATGTGATTAACGACACGAAGAAAACAAGGTTTTTCTATTTGTGAGACATGTCTACAACGAAAATAAACCAAAGCGATGGCCACTGAAGATGTTTAGAGATTTACGTAAGACAATGCGACTGAGGTCCAATACCTCCCTGGACTTCCGAGAAATTGGTGTAATACTCACGTGTACCGACAACTAGGTGTGAAAGCGAGAATCCACACTTTACCGGTTAAGATTAACGAAGCGGGGCATTATAATCTTGGAGATACCTCTTCACGATGAGGTTAGGCTAGAAGCAAATAACGTATTTTAAAAATTATGATACAATGTTTTCTATCTACGCAACCATTATAGGCATTTTACCTTGGATTTGGATACGAATGATGGGTGGCATGTCTTACATTGTACATAGGTGGAAACTTTTAGAAGTGAAAAGCACCACTTAGGCTAGGGAAAATTAAGCCAAGACTTGTAAGTTACTCTTTAAGGTCTATAAGAGATATGGTTCGAATAATCTCTCTAATGTTTCATTTTATTTATAACCACTATAAGTTGAGGTTGTACTATAAAGAACTCGGCCTTATAGTTTTGTCAACCCTTCATGTTTTAAATGCATTTCTTGAATTCAAAACAACTCCAACAAATTTCTACTATTTCATTGTATTTCTAACTCCCGCTAACTCAAGCAAGTCACTCACATATCTCACCCATAAAAATGAACTATTGAGTCTCAATCCCTTGAAAAAGAAGAGGTAAAAGGTTTTTTGGCGTGAATTTGGAAGAGTACCATATGTTTGGCGACTTAATTTCATTTCCTTCATTGTAAATAGGGAAACACATGACCACCCCGAAGGCCTATGAATATAGCAAATATTTCGAACTTAGAATTAACGCAGTTGTATAGATATAATGTAGTCTAGCATGTAATTCTCGAGAACTGAAGCAATTGTTTTTCATGCGCCGGTGAGATAAACATGTTAGTTGAAATTTATATAGAAAGATTTGGATTTTTTTTAATAAGATCTGATTATTGTTGAGATTGCTTCAAAATAGTTTTTATTTTTGTTGTGTTTGTCGTCAGCCCCGGAATCGACGTTTGCGGGTATGACTAAGTATTGATTGCGTATTTTCCTGCAGTATGTGTGTATATTGACTTGGTATTATTCTATACACTGTCGTCGTCAGATAATAAAAAATTGAAACACAGAAATAACCCATCTCCTGCAACCAGTTGGACTTAAGAGAAGCCTAACCCAGTCAAGCATGTTCAGCTTTTTTATATTTGTTTTGTACTATATATTATTAAGATTGATTCTCAGCCTGCACGATGCCCTTTCCTTCTGCTACTGTATTGCCCAGATGGCAAACATTATCCATCTCACCAGCGCCCTTTGCGTCTGCTACTGTATTGCTTCCTCGGCATTTGTGGCAGACGCAGGAAGCCTTAACTTCACTTTCCCTCCTGATAACAATTTCAACAAGGCCAGTGATGCTGTCAGTGGAGGGGACGGCCATATAGAACTCACCAGGAATGGACCCTATAGCATGGGCTGGGTGACTTACAATCAATCTATTCCACTATGGAACAGCTCTTCTCGGGCTCTGGCGAATTTCTCTACCCATTTCCAATTCACCCTCGGCCCGGGCAACCTTCCAACAGGTTATGGAGACGGACTTGCTTTCTTCATGGCGCCTTTCCAGTTGGAGCAACCCTTGGGGGCTGCAGGCGGATGGTTAGGCCTTTTTAATCGTACAAGCTATTACGGATCAACCTATCCAATGATTGCTGTAGAGTTTGACACTTACAGGAATGATTGGGATCCAGATGACAACCATGTGGGCATCAACATCAACAGCATTTTTTCAATGGTCTATGTTTCGCTGAGCAACCAAACTGAACCTCGCCGCCCTAGCGGCGAAGATCTCAAGAACTGGGAAAATTGGGAGGCATGGGTGGATTACAATGGCGGAGCGATGCAGCTTCAGGTTTTTTTATTATCCAACCCGTCTGGTAATGTCAATAATATTTCGAAACCCAAAAACCCAATCTGCTCGTATGATATAGATCTGCGAGACCATCTTCCCGAAACCATCAAGGTTGGCCTCTCGGCTTCCACTGGCAACTCAACAGAGACGCATACAATCTACGCTTGGAATTTCTCTTCTGAATATTCCTGGGAAAGTGACGGAAACCAGAACAGCAGTTCTGTCAAAGTTATTTTGATATCCGTCTTTTCCAGTTTTCTTACTGTGTGTGGTTTTGTATTCGGTGCCGCACGGTGGTATTCCGGGAAAAGAAAAAACAAGCTCGGTGGTGACGCAAAAGAGGAGAGCGATTCGGAGCTGGACGAATTGTGTGCGCAGGGCCCTCGCAAGTTCTCCTATGCAGACCTCAGCGCCGCTACTGCGAACTTCAGTGATGACAATAAGCTTGGGCAAGGAGGCTTCGGAGGAGTCTACAGGGGCATTTTGCCAGGCACAGCCGAGTCTGTGGCCGTAAAAAAAATATCCCAGGGATCGAAACAGGGCAGAAAAGAATACGTTGCAGAGGTTACCATAATCAGTAAGCTGAGGCATCGTAACCTCGTGCAGCTCTTGGGATGGTGCCATCAAAAGGGCCAGTTGCTTCTGGTCTACGAATTCCTGCCAAACGGAAGCCTGGACAAACATTTATTCGGGAAGCGCCAAAACAGTGATCTTGACTGGGATCAAAGGTACGGCATTGCTTGCGACGTTGCCTCGGCTCTTGTTTATCTTCACGAGGACTGTGACCAGCGGGTGGTGCACAGAGACATCAAGGCTAGCAATATTATGCTGGATTCAAATTTCATTGCCAAGGTTGGAGATTTTGGTCTGGCTAAAGTCATGGGACGTGATCAGGGAATCTCCCATACCACCGATGTAGCGGGGACATATGGGTATTTGGCACCAGAGTGTGTAATAACTAGAAAGGCGAGTACACAGTCGGATGTGTATAGTTTTGGAGCGGTGGCTTTAGAAATTGCCTGTGGACGGCGACCAGTAGATCAGAGCTCGGATAAAAGACTGGTGGAATGGGTTTGGGATTTGTACGGACAGCAGAAGCTTTTAGATGCAGCAGACGAAAAATTGGGTGGAGATTTTAACGCCGAGGAAATGGAGCGGCTGATGTTGGTGGGATTATCTTGTTCTCATCCTGAGCCAAAATCTAGACCAACTATGCGAGAGGCTGTAAAAATTTTGAAATTCGAAACCGAATCTCCATATGTTCCTCTGAGTATGCCTGTACCTGTGTACAGTGACGCTCTCCGCCGAGTTGTTACGTCATCTTCGATATCAACCGGGTATGGAACGTCGAACTCCTCTGTATCATCAAGTCCCCCAGCTTTGCGTGCATCTGATTCTTAATTCAAGAACCAAATTCATGTTGAATCCTCTGTTATATCACTATGAAGCTCAAACTTCAATTCCCCATCTAGACTGACGTGCTGTAATATATGCAACACCCATTATTAATCTTCTCGTTAGATAGTATCATAAGTCAGTTCTACACTTTTGTGACACAACTAATTAGAGAGTATCTTTAGATGATGTAGATTCTAAATTGTCAGAGAGTGAGTACATTTTCAAAGCAGAAAATCTTTCTTGTTTCTTCTAGTTTTGAATAGGTGAGTATATATTGTCCAATTCTACCATATGTAGTTCCATTTGTTTTGTAGGCCAACTAGTAGGAACGTTCTGGCACATTTACAAACATGTTGTAAAAACTAGCAAATATTATTTTGATCAAAGTGAATTTGGTGTTAATTTATCTACATAAATTGATCCACTTCAAGGGGTTTTAGTCTTCATGTTTAGAGCACAGAAAACTAGTTAAAATGCCTCTAATACGTTTGGAATAAAAAAAATTGTGTACACTTAAATTTTAGTATTTGTTAAATTTTTAGGTTCTAACTATGTAAATTATTAATTAAATACTTTTTTTTTTTGTACGATTTTTAATTTGTGTAATTTGTGTTATCTCAAAATCATTTTTATGAATAATCATTACTGGAATAACAATGTTATGTTAGTATATTTCCTTAACAATAAATTGTTTTATATGATAAAGTTATATTTGTATTCTTTAATTGTAATATAATATGTATTTGATTTGCTCATTAGAATACACTTGTCAATATCTATAAATATAATATAGTATCAATCAAGTTATTGATTTGATTGACTTTATTTATTGATAGATTAAAGCATTTATAAATAGATTTTAGAAATAAATTATAGATTTTTTTTAACAATCTAATTACTCTCCAACTCTAATAATGGCATCTATTCATTGCTATAAAAGCATAGAAATCCAATAGTAGAAGAAATTCATTGTACAAGAAAATAAGGGATATTCTAACAAATTCAATTTTTAACCAGTTTATAAATCTTTGTTACGTGTTTATATTAAGTTTTCATTGAATTATAATATATGCATGAATGTGGGTGAATGTTTTATAGTTATAACATTTCTTGAGGATATTACAAAATCTAAAATTTTCTTCGCGTATTTTTTTAGCAATCAAAAGATGAAGAGACACACTTTACCGCACAACCATCGTAAACAATTTTTGTAAGGGGTTGAAAATTTTAACATAACATAGAAATTATTGTTGAAAGTGGGGCTGAAATATAGCTTTTCATTTCTAATAAGAGACCATGGAAATGGCTTGAAATAATTTGAACTATTGTAGTTAATTTTCTTTTCTATAAATTTATAAACAAATAAAGTAGTTATTGAGAGAGAGATCACTTGATTTTACATTATTTTTTCTATTGCTATGAAGATGTTTTTTAATTCGTCCATATTCTTTTTCACTTAAAGTGGTTAGTAGATATTCAGATCAATCTATGAAGCACTTACGAAGTGAATACACCATGGAAAATCACTCATAGATATCTATTTAATATTTTTCAAAGAAAATAACCATGTAAGATAAAAGTGGGTTGAAAAAACTTCAATTGTGCTCAACAATATAAAAAAATTATAGTAAGTTAATGAGTTTGCAAGAGTGTATTGATATCATGATTAATAATTGTAGCATATCACGCATGAGAATAGTAATCTCTCTCCAACACTACTCAAGCATGTCACTAATTTAAGCCAGGGTTAATATGAATTCTTCGTACGAAATAGAGTTCATAATTGATAGTGAGAGTGATTTATAATAATCTAAGCAAAAAAATTCTCAGTAATAGAAAAAACATAATTGAATGTGATGCTACAATGATTAGTCTTAGGGTTTAGACATGCACATAACAAAGCCCAAATTGAAGCTCACTCTTAGATGATGTCAACAATCCCTTTCAACATGTTTAGGCATATGAAGAATTTAGTAGGAGCTTAGCTCACTGTAGAAATTTACTTATATATCACAATTTTATTGGTTTCTTCTTTCTTAACTCATTTCTATGTCAGAAATTTCAATAGAAATGATTGGGCTTTTAATAAGCTCCCCAAAGGCTTAGGCTGCACCACAGCCCACAGGAAAGCCTCGTATGGAGGGGTATTTTGATCACTAATTACTCCCTCGAGCCCGTTTTCCTTTATCATGTGCACACCCAATCTGATGCTACAATACATGTTGTTCATGGAGAGGTCTAGCCCCTTCATTTATACACCTCAAAGTTAAATGACACAAGGAAATGCCAATGCTCTATGACTTATATAATCGTATAACATCCAAAAGATATAACACTACATTGATAAGTCGCACACAATAAACATCTTCTAATTACCTGACCACATGATTGACTAAATATTTTATGTGATACCCTTAACAATTCAACAAGTTTCACCTTTAGAAACTCATAATACTTTTTGTGTGGAATTGGTCTTCTTAAAATATCATATGGATTATATATCACTACTACCTCGTGGTGTAGAAACTATGTAATATTTGTGTAAGGAAATTTGTTCGAATTAACTTTTACTTCTACACATTGTCTACTTTTTCACATCTCTAACCATCTTTCCCTTTACTCTAAAATAGATAGTGCTCACAAAATTTGCATATAACCTTTTTTTTCTCCCTACCAATCATAAAATACATAACTTCAATAAGATTTACTGTATCACAACATTATTAAACAATTTAACGGGACACGAATCCAAACAAAAACTTTGAGAGGGATATGTTTTTAGGATACAAACAAAACTTGTAAAATCCTTGGAAACTTGACCAAACGTATCCGGCTTGTGAAGCACGCAAGAACATCAACATCAGAATCCTTCCACAGCCACTTAATACATGCCGGCCTTAGCTCATGTTGCATCATACTCATATCTTCATTGACTAAATAAATTCGAAAGACTTGCGTTTTACCATTGTGATTATGCATTGACGAAGATTTGAAATTAGCCTCTACCAACACAAAATTAACCATTTTGGCTACAAAGCGAATAACCCAGTCAAACACGTCGAACTTTTTTATGATTGCTGCTGTGTTCTCATCCTCATCCAAAATGTAGACCCAATAAAGTTCTTCATTTTAAGAATTGGTCAATTTAAGTTTAGGAGTTTTCTTCCCAAACGGTCAACAATAACATTATTAAATATTTGTTTAAAGCAAATATTTATTCAAAATTTAGTGGAATATGTTGTCATTTGAGTTTAGTAATATTTTCTTTCCTTATATTTATGTGTTTATTTTACATTAATATTACATCACAATTGAATAAATATGTAGGGGATATCAAGGTTATATAGTGATCACTCTTGAGAATGTAATGAAGGTCAATCTTTTTTTATCTCGACGTTTCTAATATTTTTTGTTACACTATTCAGAGTCATGTCTTGTAACTTAAGTATCATTAGCGTCCAATCATTTTGAATGACATTTGTAAAAAAATGTCACTTGTAACAAAAGGAATTGAACGATATGTAGGTTTGATGGTATCCCATAACACAAAATTATATTTTTTGAAGCTAATAACCACATAGATTGGAAAATCAAGGGGTTTTGATTTCACATGATGTGTAACACCCAAAAAAAGATATAATATAAAAAAATAGAAAGATGGTGGCATATGAATGTGGAGAGGGCGATGACAGAAATTATTGCTTATAGGTGAGATGGAGACGGGTGGAAGATGGGCTGACAAGGCACGTGGGTAGGTTGCTGACCTGTCAAACCTGTCTTTTCCCTGGATTAATAAAAATTGATTTTATTTGAGATCCGGAAGCATGGAACCCACTGAAAACCAAGGAAAATTGTAAATTTGGCAGTTTTTAGATAGTTGTAGCGATGGTAGAAGTCAGTCATCTAGTTATTGCCATCCTTAGACCTCATCTTTCGACCTTGCTTCAATTATTTTTGTTTTGGATCTGTATCTGTTGATGAGGGATTTCTCGTTGCTAAGGAAGAACTTCTCCCTACTATAATACCCCGTTCGACATTACTCCTATTCATAATTCGGCGACCTTGTTGCTAAGCGTTGAACGTTGTTGTGCTCTAGTTGACCGTTAACTGACTTTGACCTTGCCACAGTGAAGAATTATCACCCTCCCTCTCCATCTTGCCTTCTCGAGTCGTTATCAGCACCTCTGTATGTGGACCTTGTAACGTCCTGTACGATTGACCTATTAAAGGAAGATCTTGATGTCGCATTGTTAAGCTTGACCGTTGGTCATTATTAATGTGAATAATAATTAAATATATATTTCTCTTTATTAAATTTATATATATATATATATATATATATATATATATATATATATAATGATAACAATGATACTTTTTTAAATTTAATTGTCGATCGGCCTTTATTTTATAGTATTATTATTTTACCTTGTTGTTTATTATCATCGATATTTTATATTAATTGTCTCTATATTATTTCTTTTTGGTTGTTTCGTTCTAATCGTGCCATAGACCGGACCTCTTTTCACGTTGAGGAAAGGGTTGCCCTTTCTTGGCACCATGGTCGGTCATTGCTCCGTGTTCACCTTCGAACATTAATCTCTAGTTTCTCCCCTCGATCATTTAAGCCTGCAATTGTGTCGTCTTAATCGTTTAATAAAAAAATGACTTTTGCTTCCTCCAACTTGCCCATTATATGCAATTTAATCTCTTAGTTGGTGTAGGATTAATTGGTTTCCCTTCTTCCTCATTTGCTTTCGTATGAATGCGTAGGGGGTTGTGTGTGTGGTGCAAGTTTTAGAAGGAGGTTATTGTTTTGTTCCCAAATTTTTTACTCCTCCACCTACCACCTCTCACCACTTCAGCAACGATTTGGCCCTTTGTCACGTAGCCTCCACCAATGAATTTATTGGGTTGAGCATAATCCTTTTCTTTCCCTTGCAAAATATGGTTTTTTGCTAATGTTTTATCTATTTGAATTTTTTTCCTTTGGCGTGGAGGGTGGTTGAGCACCTGGCAAATCTTTTAGTGCATGAATTAATGTCACCCACCTTGTACTCCACCCTACTAGCCAACTGTCCTCATTTAATTGGTTTCGTTGACTCTTTGGCCTGCGTGTTCCTTTGGGTTTAGTCGTGTGAGATGGGAGCCTTGTTCCTTTGGGAGCTCAAACATCTTTTCCTGGCGAATTCCTTTTAGATGAAAGATGGGTGCGTGGTGGGTGTTGGCCTTCTACCTCCTATTTGTATCTTATCAAACTCCTACTTTTGCCCATGTATGGCAGGTTTGAAAAAAAATGCCTTCTTCCTTTTTGTTTGTTTGTTGGTCATATGCTTAGATTGTGGTTCCCCTCTTATTTTCTACACTGGCTTTTCTTCATCCTACAAACACCCTGGGTCTAGTTTTGTGGTGGTTTAGAAACCCTTATGGAGGCTGGATGCAGTGTTTTGTTTGGATGGGACGTTTTATCTACTTGTTTGCTGGTTACCTTACTGGGGAGGACGTTCATACCTTTGTCAAAGCTCCTTTCTAGCACTGGCTACGTGAATGCTGGTAAGGCGAACTGATCATATTTGACACCTATTGGTTATTTTTGGAGATCCTTTTGTGCATATCCTACAAAGATGGTGTCCCTTGAAACCACATCTCTTTGAGGCGTTTGGTCAAGTAGTTTACCTGCTTTATGTTAACTCCCACATTTTTCTTACGTGGCCCTTGAGGCACCTACGACTCCATTTGGAAGATTTTTTTCCCCTTGTGCTGAGAGGGATATCATGTCTAGCTCTGATCGCCCCATTTAGACGCAGGTTAGGAGTACGTTTTCAAGGTTGTGATGTCTGGCATTCCTCCTTTCAGATTCATTTCTTTTTTCGAGTTCCTGGGCCTTTCCATTAAACCCATTTTTGGGTATTCACTGTCATCAGGGTAGTCCTTGGGACCTCTTTTCTTTAGACAAATGCACTTGTTGTTTTGAGAGTTATTTGTCATGCCAACATGAGAGTATGTGGAGGTTTTAGTGTGTAGTGCCCACTTTCCCTCCAACCCTTTTTTGTTTTTTATTATGATATTGTCGACTATACTTATGGACATTACTGTAGCCTTTGATTTGGTATGATGTTAGATGTTAGATGTTAGATGTTAGAGATCATGAACTATGCTTGATTTTGATTCATATATGATGCATGTGGATTATTGGAGACATTTTATGTGGGTGTTCTTATGATGTTGGCATGGTTGTGTGTGTGTGTGTGTGTGTGTGTGTGTGTGTGTGTGTGTGTGTGTGTGTGTGTGTGTGTGTGTTTGGACATGTGTTATTTTGTCATATTAAGTAGACCTAGAAAATTGAATTATCCTGTGATTTTATGATCATATGGTTATTGATGAAATTGTAAATGATGTCGTTACTTACTTGATGATGTTTTCATTTATATATAGATGAATTTGGAGTTATATTGTATATTTATTTTGGATGATTTGATGCAGCCACAAGGCCAAAGGAGGTATTGTGTTTTGCAGGTAAACATGTCACAATAAACATCGGGGGATTGGAGACTAACCACATTAGAATTCTAGATGAATTCAACAAGGGTCACCATGGAAATGTGCATTTGTTGTGTGTGTGTGTGTGTGTGTGTGTGTGTGAATTGTTTTTAGGGGTTCCCATGGGGGGGATCACCTTCAAATGTGACCAAGGGGTTATGTGTATTCTCTTATTTAGTTCCTTTTGTTTAATTTTGATATGTTTTTATTTAGTGATGTATTTTCCCCTTTATTATTTATTTTAATTGTGTCTAGATTAGTGAGTAATCATGTTGTTAAATAAATTAAATGGGTCAAAAGAATGCATTTATTAGAGTTGTTGGCTCTTGGATTATGTGTTGTAAGCTATGTGTAAGTAACTTTGAGTGTGAAACACTCCACCTTCCTTTTGAAATTTGGATCTGTCCTTAGGGGCTGATTTTGGAGGCTTGTAGGACAAGTTAAACTTGTCCCACACCTCTTATATTGTCACACCAACCCTACCTATGGATTACGGTGTCAAAATTAGGCCTTATTATGTATTTTTGGGAAGGTAGGTTGTAAGTTTTTATTACACCTTCTTGCATGAAATTAATTTTGGTCCTTAAGGGGTGTGGGCTTGGATTGTGTGTGTAAGTAATATGTCATTTCCCCAAAATTAGAGACCTTAAATGAGCATGGGTTCACCACGTGTCTTAGGCCTTTTAGGAAGTTGCTAAAAAAAACTAAGGAAAGAAGACCCAGTGGAAACCTCCACGTGTCTTTATGGCGGAACTTCAAGAACCTTATAAGGCTTCAATATGATTTGGCGGGGGCGCACTTCCATTTTAAAATTTTTACTCCATTTTTCCAAAAAGGGAAAAATATTCCAACCTGCATCCAAAGGCCTGCATCTCCACTTTTAACTTTGCCACGTATCCTTTTGCAGGGTCAAAGTAAGACTTTTTCCCTATCGCTTAATTTTTTCTTTAATCAAAGCACAACGGGGCCGCGGGGCGGGTTCAAATGTTTTTCCAAAGTAGCTAAAAATAACAAGTTCAAAAATCAAACCCACCATGCCCCATCCAATTAGAAAAAGCCACGTAAGTACCAAAAGAACCAATCAGAATTGAGCGGAGCTACGAGACCAAATTTGCCTTTTTTCCAAAAAAGCAAAAAGTGACAAGTTAAATCATTCACCCGCCATACCCTTAACCAACCATAGGAAGCCACATGACTGTTGAATGCTAGAGGTATAATCTTTGACAGGGAAAAGACACCCATCAGACCATCAAAACACATAAATTCACCATTCATGCGCAGAACCTGAGTTTTTCTGCTAAGGATGAAATTTTTTTGAAACAAAACTATGTGGATAATGCTTCTGAGCATCTCTAGACCATGGATTTGGATTTTCAAAGGCATAAAAATATAAATTGATCATTCTTGAGCTTCCATGGTCATGGGGAAAAATTGGAAAAAACGTCAAAGCCCACGGATTTTGAAGAAATTAGGGTGAAAAACAGGGAAAACTTGGAGAATTCTTCAAGGAGGAACATGAAAACGGATTCTGCAAACAACTCAAGGCATTCAAATGGAGGTATAAGGTTTCAAAGCATCCACATTAAGAAATAAAGCGTTTCACAACACGCAGATCAAAGCGAAATTAGGGTAGAATGGTGAGAGGTCAAAACGAGCACCAGCAGCATCATGGATTAGACAGGACACTCATAGGCAGATAGACAATCATGTATGTTGTTTTGTAGCTGGGGAAGCAATCTATCTGACTTGTTGGCACTCAAGCTTTGAAGGGAGTGGGTAGCACATTAAAAGGATGTGATCTGATCCTAACTATTTTAGGTTGTGCCTTTCAACCAAGGTAAGAGAACTTATTTTTTAACCTCTGTTGTATGAAAGGAGATACAAGTACCTTTGTTTTGCATAAATTTTATAGAGAAGACCTTGGGAAAAATATGATCAACACACCATATCTTACTCTCACAAGTTGTCACTTCCAGATCATAGAGATATTTCACAACAAGGCAAATGTTACTAGAGACATTTGAGACCCTGATTGCTTTTGAATGTTTAGGTGATGAGGATCATGCATTTCCATACACACATGACAAACAGGGGTAGTATGGGTAGGATTGGTTGTTGTTAAATGAATTTTTGGTGGGAGGTGGGGCAGGGTGAAACTAGATTCACCAGATCCTTGAGGAACCTTACAAAATCGAAAGTTAGACCAACAGAATGCCACAAATAGCTAAAATGTTTCTTCAACTAGAATATGTGCTTCAATGGAGGCCCATATTAGCACTCTTTCACACAATATTTGAGATTCTATCATGAAGGCTCGAGTTAGAAAACCCAACAAAGCATCAAGATTTAAGTCAAATCATGCCTAAGGTACACCCAAAGGCTTACAGACAATCTCTGTCAACAGATGAGAGAAAAGTGATTTTAAATCATTTATTCAATCCCAAATGAAAGCTCTTCTGAGAAATGGAATTGCAGATGCCACTAAACTATCACAAGGATTGAGGCCTGTGTGATTGAATCAAATTTTAATACAAGATTGCAACAGAAACAAGAAAAACTACTTGCAGACATTCATAAATAAAACCAACACATTTTTCTCAAGACAACACAGAAATAACTCGAATTTGATTAAGTCTATTAGCAGGGGAAAGTTTCTAGAACAGTCTCAGAGCTTGAAAATGGTTGTACATTTGTAACCACCTTGACACAATAAAACTTAATACAAAAAGAGATAACCTAGTTTCTCAAATGGATTCTCAAAAGACAGGCTTAGTCAAATTTTCCTCTTGGGAATTTTCTTCAACCTCTAACACTCTGACCTCCAACTTCCCAACCATTTGCACAAAAAAATTCATGCCATTTATAGCATTTACAACAGAGCCTCTTCCTCCTAAAAGACAAAAATGTTTAATGCACCAGTGTTCACCATGATTCTTTCGTGATTCTCAGAATCAAATCTGCAAGAAGTCTCCAGGTGCTCGAGGGGGTAGATTTCATCGAATGTCTCCCGCATTCAACTCCTTTCTCTGGTAGATCACTTTTCCTTCAATTTTCCAACCACTTCCACCCCTAATCTGTCAAATCTGGCCCCTTGTGTGCTCGGGAGAAGAAAAATGGAAAATCTGATCGGGCACGAAAGTTAGACCATTTTAATGGTGAAAGACACCTTCCAGATCTTCCCACCAAACTTCAGATATCAACATTAACTTCCTTCTCTGCTTGGCATGTAGAAAAGACCAAGAAATCATGGAGACTCACACTTCTAGATGTGTTTCAGAGAAATGGGGGGAAAATCAGATTTAGACTCACAGCTGTCATTGATCTTTACTTTGAATTTGGGCCGTCCACGTGGCAGATTCAAACTTTAGAACAGACCCGGGGGCTTCCTTTGACTTTTTACAACTTTTTGGAAAAATGGAAAAAAAAAAATTCTCTGCACCTCCGCCCTCAGGAAACGAGCCTGACACATGTCCAAATGTGATTGGAGTGGAACCATGGCCAAATTCTACCATTTTAATCTCTTTTTGGAAAAGGGAAAATTTTCCAAATTTTCCCCACAGCTCCGCCCTCAGAAAACGAGCCTGACACGTGTCCACATGGGATTGGAGTGGGCCACGCTTCCTTTTTTACTTTTGACTCTTTTTTCTCAAAAGGAAATTTTTCCAAATTTCCCCCGAGAGCCCGCACCTCCGTCGTTGACCGGGGAAAAACATTGACTTTTTCCCTCATCGGGCTTGTGGGCCATTTTGAAATTTTAATCCTTAAGGGGAAAAAAATCCAAGTTGCCTCCAATGGCCCACCTCCCCACCTTTTTGACTTTTCAAACTGCCACGTGTCACCATGGCGCACCTTGAGGCGGTCCCAAAAATTTGATACCTTGAACGAGCACGGGCTCACCACGTGTCCTATTCTGACAAGGTTTTCCTGAATGCTTGAAGCTCAGTGGAAGGTGCCACGTGTCATGCTCTGAGGTAGTCTCCTTTTGGCCATTGAAAAGTCTAAGTAAAATGCAAAGTGAGTGGAGGCCTCCACATGTCATCCTGGCACTTCTTTAAAATGAAACTCAAGGGCCGGTCCCCGAACATGCGTGGTTCCTCCACGTGTCTCCATGGCACAACTTCAAGATGGTGCCCAAAGCAGAGACCTTGAATGAGCGTGAGCTTGCCATGTGTCCTGTTCTGTCAAACTGCTCCAACTACATAAAAATTTGTCTAAGTCCGGGCCAAGCAGCGGAAGCCTCCACGTGTCCTCCCGGCGCTACTCCAAGGCCAAACCAAAAAGTAGATCTTCAAATGAGCGTCGTGCCTCCACATGGACACATTTTGAGTTAAGGCTTTCCATGAATTTTTCTAAGTACCCAGCTGAGCCACGTCCAACCAAAAGGTGCCACATCCCCTGTAGATACAAGGATGTAAATTTGACCAGGAGAAACACCCGTCAAACCATAAAATACAGAAAAATGATTATTTGAGCCTGGGAATGAAATTTTCTTCAAGGACAGAAAGTTTAGAAATGTTACAGGGCTCAAATGCATTCTTCAGGGATACATCCATTCATTTTCTTCAAGTACTTAGGGTAGAAACAGATAAGGAAGACAAATCCTTACCATGGGGAAGAGAAAACATGGGGGAACCTGAGTTTTTGATGAACAGAGAATGGGGACCCAAATTACAGACCCTTAAGGAACATTTACAACCCAAGATCTTATGATTAAAAATAGCAACAAAGACTGACCAAGCACAACACGGGGAAGGAGAAAATGACAGAGGCCGTAAATCAATAAATTTTCAAAGGCACAAATGGGGTGAGACAATTTTGAGCACCAACATAGGCTCCGACTCGGGGATGGGCACTCCCTGCGAGTGCCACAAGAACAAAAGTAGACCAAGTGCCAAAAATATCCATTGGGAAATGGAGTCATCTTGCAGAGTAGAGAAATAGAGCCATCTTCAAAAATAAATAGAGAAACCAGCAAAAACAGGTCACCGAGGACCAGAATGAGCAAAAACACAAAAAACAAGGAACAAACAACAAACTATACATTGTACTTAATATTTTGCCTTGATTCACGGTAATCAATCCAAGAAATGCTTCAAATGCCTACCATTAACAGGAAACTCGAGCAGTTCACCATCTAAGTCCTTGAGGAAGAAGGTATGCTCCCCAATTCTGATGTCAATAGAGTAAGGGCCCATCCATAATGAGTCAAACTTGCCATGCTTTCCCTTATCCTCATGTCTGTTATCCCATAGTAGCACAAGATCTCCAACATTGAAAGCTCTGGGAGTGACCTTCTTGTCAAATAACTTCTTCAGTTTATCTCTGAATTTTACATGCCTCTAGTGGGATGCCCTCCTCTCTTCATCAAGCTCAACAATCTGATTAATGCGAGCATCATAAGGACCTACCTCTTGATCTTCTAGTTATTGCATAAACTGATATGAAGATAGTTGCATATGAAGAGGTAGTAGGGCTTGAGTCCCATATACCAACTCAAATGGACTCTTTCTAGTGACCCTCTTGACAGTGATCCTATCTTCCCAAACAACAAACTTCAACTGTTCACCCCACCTTCTCTTGTTCTGCTCCAATGTTCTTCTGATGATCTTCAACAAATTTTTATTACTGGACTCAGCTTGTCCATTTCCTTGAGGATTGTAATTGGAGGCATATGTCAAGTTGATCCCATACTCTTTGCACATTGCCACCAAAGGTTTAGCTCTAAAGCTCATGGCATTGTCAGCTATAATCTTGACTGGTACCCCAAACCTGCAGATGATGTTGTTTAGCAAAAAATCCATGACAACTTGGTGTGTTGCCTTCTTGGTGGGGATTTCCTCCACCCATTTAGTAAAATAATCAGTTGCTACAAGAATCCATTTGTGGCCAGCACTTGAAGGGTCTGAAATCTCACCAATGAAATCCATTCCCCATTGCTTGAATGGGGCTTCAATTGATACATGTTGCAAAGGGAGGGAGCCTGAAGCTTTCAGTCTTCCAGAGAAGCATTGGCAGCTTTCACATCTTCTAACCAACAAGGTTGTATCCTTGAAAAGAGTTGGCCACCAATAACCAGCCCTCAGGATCTTATGTGTTGTGACTCTTGCAGCAAAGTGCCCCCCACAAACTCCTCCATGGAGATCAACAATTATCTTGGGGGATTCTTCTTCAGTAATGCACCTTAAGAGGACTCCCTCTGGGTTCTTCCAAGCTAACCCATAATCAGTGATGACATATTTTTGGGAAGCCAACTTAAGGGCTCTCTTCTGGTTCTTACTTAAGTGCTCAGGGCAGCTCAGGTGTCTGAGATAAAAGATTACATCTTTATACCACTCAGAATTCATCAACCTTGAAATACACCTGCCCTTTCTTCTTCTACCTCATTTACCTCAATAGTTTGCAAGTTTCTCTCAGCCATAAGCTTAGCCAGGCCCAAACCTCTCACCAAATTTTTGGTTTGGATGTCCATATCATATTCTTGCAATTTTTTCACCCACCTACATCTTTTGCTTGAGACCTCCATCTCTGACAAGATGTCCTTCACCATGGTATGGGGAACATAAGCAACAACCTTTGAACTTAGAATATAAGGCCTAAAAACCTTTGTTGCCTTTACCAAGGCAAATGCCTACTTTTCCATAATGGTATACTTTAGTTCAGCCCCCTGCAATGCCTTACTGAAAAAGGAAATTGGCCTCTCAGCCCCTTCATCATCCTTCTGCAGCAGGACAGAAGCAATAGTGTTCTCTGAAGCAAAAGAGAACAGTTGAAAGGGCTTCTTATAATCTGGAGCTGCCAACACAGGTGCATGCTTGAGTGCCTCTTTAATCCCATTGAAATCTTGGATGGCAGCCTCCTCCCATTTGATGACCTGGTCTTTCTTCAGCATGGAAGTGATTGGAATGGTCAGTTCAGCAAATTTTGATATGAATCTTCTAATGAAGTTTATCTTCCCAAAGAAGGACTGAATTCCTTTCTTAGTTCTTTGGGATTGGGACCTTGTTGATGGCCTCTACTCTTTCTGGATCAATCATCACTCCTTCTTGTGACACTATGTGACCAAGAAACTTTTCCTTCTGCACTCCAAAATGGAATTTCTTTGGATTGAGTGAGATGCCATATTCTCTACATCTTATCAACATCTTCTCCAAGTGCAGCAGGTGATCACTTCTCTTTCTAGAAAATACAGTTACATCATCTTGATAGACTGCAATAAATTCATTGATGTAACCAGCAAAAGCAACATCCATTTCTCTTTGAAAGGTAGCTCCAGCATTCATCAGACCAAAGGGCATCCTGACATAAACATAGGTCCCCCAAGGAGTAGTGAAGGTTGTCTTGATCCTTTCTGATTCCTTCACCACAACTTGGTTATAACCAGAGAAACCATCCAAGGTGGAAAGAAACTCAGAACCAGTCACTAACTGCAGCATGTTCTCCATATTTGGTAAAGGATAATTATCCTTCATTGATGCTCTATTTAGATTCCTGAAATCCACACACAGCCTGATGTCACCATTTTTCTTTCTCACTGGCACTAGGTTTGCAACCCAAGAGGAATACCTTGTGGGCTGGATAATCCCTCCATCTCTTAGCTTCTTCAGTTCCTCTTGCATTTTGAGGGATAAGAGTGGATTGATGGGCCTCTATTTTTTCCTAAATGGCTTTGCATTAGACACCAAGGGGATTTCATGCTGAAACAAATCCTCTCTGTATGTTTTTAGTTCAGAATAGGTCCAAGCCATACAATCTTGGTATTTTTTCAATAGCTAGATGTATGACTGCTTCTCCTCCTTGCTGAGATTACTGCCTAACAAAATTTTCCTTAGCTTCTCCTTTGTACCAAGATCATGCTCCTCAATATCCCTTGAGGCTGCCATGCATCTATTAACAATGCAATCAACATTATCAAAATTGGACTCAAGAGCAACCAAACCTCTAGGAATGGTATTTTCTTTAGCTGGATGATATCCTTGCCAAACAAGGTTTCTTTTCCTTCTGTTGTACAAACCATTGGCTCCCAATCAATACTTTGATCAGAAAATTCTCCCTTGTTTTGTAGGAATCTTCTGATCTGAGTATCATCATCAAAAACCTGCCAATGCTTGATGTTGTCAGGAACAGAAGGTCTTGTCAATACCTCAACCTCATATTCACAATATGGGGACATTGTACAATTGTCAAACTGAGACCCCAACACTGCAAGCTTGTCTGCCAAGTCATTGAACTTCCTATCATGATGCAGTATGTTAAATGAATCAAACATCTCAATGAAGTCCCAAACTGCATGCTTGTATTGCTTCATTCATTGGTTCTTTGTGGCATACAACTTTTCTGACTTGTTTCACAATTAATTCTGAGTCTCCTTTGACAATGATGTCCTTGACACCATATTTCCAAGAAATTCTTAAACCCAACAACAATGCCTCATACTCAACAATGTTGTTGGTGCATTCAAAGTTGAGTTTGAAGGAAAAAACAAATTTTTCCTGACCAGGAGAAAGTAGAACAATACCAGCACCATTCCCAAATTTGGAGCAAGCTCCATCAAACAATAGAGTCCATGGAGAGCCCATTTTTTCAAGGCATTTGCATTCCTCAATCTTGTGCTCCTTTCCATCAGCAAATCCCACAAAGTTGTCTGCATCAACATTTGTGTACAATACCTCATAGGATGCATTGTTGGGATCCTCAATAAGATGCAACATTTTCTTTTCCCCATACAACCTGACAAGGCTTCCCTCAACTGGAATGGTAGCATAAGACATATCCATTTGGACACTCCCACCAACACTTGCAGCCCATTTTCTTGACAGTAGCATGCCCCACTTGGCTGGGCAGTCAACAATGACAACATCAAGTTTTAAGTTTTTACCTGGGTAAGCTGCAAGCTGCACCACTAAACCCTTCACACATCCCACTACTGGAACTTCTCTAGAGTCCATGGTAGTGCACTTCCCATATGCTACTGTCACTTTGATGTTTAGCTCATTCATGACTTCCAAAGGCATGACATTGCATGATGCCCCTGAGTCAAACATGCAGTTGTGCAAGCAGTCTATCCTTTATGATCAAAGTGGTGAAGAATGGATCCACATTCATTTGAGAGTCCACCAAGGATGTCCCCAAATAGACCTCAGGTGGTTCATCTAGCTCTTCTGATGCTGGTGGTGCTTCTGGTTCTTCAATGATTGGAGGAGTCTCCACAATATTTACATTTCTGCCTAGGGCAGTCTTCTCTTCTTTCAACCCCAAGTATTCAAATGCTCTCTTTTTGTGCTCAGGAATCCTAAGCAACTCAACAATTGGGACAGAGACTTTGATTTGACTCAACACTTGGGAAATATCATATGGGACATTCTTTGGCAAGGCAGTATTGGAAGGAAAGCTAACACACTCATTAGGTGGTACAGGATTTTTGACAACTTGGGCATGAGGAGGGGTATGATTTTTGTTTGGAACTGCAGGGCTTTTGGCAGATGCATCTTTCCTAGGAGCCTCTTTAGGAATGTTTGAAAGTAAGGGAGCTTTAGGCTTGGCTTGAGGCCCTGCCCCTTTGACAACCTTACTTCTTGTGTTATATTCCCTCTCTTGAGCAACAACAACATTCATCAGCAACTGTCTATCTTCCTCAGATGGGATTCCTCCATCATACTTTTTTATCATTAAAGCCCTTAAATATTCAAAGTCATTATTGGGAAATTCAAAATCTTGTACATTATCTACTTCTAAAGTATGAGAGAGAGGAAGAATAGGTACCCTATGAATGCAGTCCCAAAAGGTGGCAGCAGTTCTAGCACTTATCACCTCAGTTGAGGTTGCCCCTTGTTGTGAGCTGGTGGAGCAACCCATCATGCAAACATCATCATCATTATCATTATCAGCTCCTTCTTCTTCTTGTTGATCTTCTTCACAAGGAGCATGAGGCATGAAACATTTGTCACACCAATCAATGACATCTGTCTCCTCCACCACAACAACTCTAGCAGCCAAAGGATCAGGCACCATTCTATTATCTCTAGCTTGGGACTGCCTATTTCCAAATCCAACAGGTCCCTTGCCTCTGTCATCAGATCTTTGGTGATTTGTGAACCTGTCTTGGCCTTGCTGCTTGTGTTGACCTTGTGAGCTCTGCCCAATTCCCTTCTCAGCTTGGGCTAGCTTGTAGGAGATTTCTTTGACAGCCCCTGCCAAAGTCTTCACAACTTCTTCCAAATCAGCAGCCTTGCTTGTTTGGGGTTTTTCTGGGTTAACCAGCTTTACACCTTCCCTTTTTGGAGGCTTTCCAATTTCCTTGATATTGTTCTCTATTTGCAAAGCCATGGTGAAGGCCTGCCTCAAATTTGTGGGGTTTTTGTCTCTTAAATAATATGCAGCCTTTTTATCAAATGCATCAGTATATTTGATCAAACATGACTCATCACAAGGCCTTATTCTAACAGGAAATCTTCTCAAGGTCTTATTAAACCTTGTGTTGAAATCATGTACTGACTCATTAGGGTTCTTCTTGATGTTTTCAAATTCTATCAAAAGAAACCTAGGGTCAGTTCTATCACCATACTGCAATCTGAATGCATTACTCATCTCAGTCCAAGAATCAATAGAGTTATCTGGAAATGCTTTATACCAGTCCCTAGCATCCTCTTCCAAGGTATGGATAAATAGCTTGATATATACATCTTCATGTTCAATCTCAAAATCTTCCATCATATTGATAAAAATATTTAGATGTTGATCTCCAGTAATAGCATTATTTCCCTGGAACTTTGGCATTTTGTTCCTTACATCTTGAGGCACTGCATTTGGGTAACCAGCCATTCCCACAAAATTTATAGGTCCAAAGGTGTTTACAACAAATGGAGGCCTGGGTTGAGCCATATTGATTTGAGGAGGTGATCCTAGAGGGGTGACAAACTGATGGGGGGCAGAGGGTTCTTGGAACACAGGAGTATAATTTTCAAAATGGATACCCCCAAAGGCCTTGTTTCTTGGAAATCTCTATCAACCTCAGAAAAGACAGGTGTAGAGTGTGAAGCAAACCTTTCAAAATCAAATGAAGGCCCCTCTCCAGCTGGAGAGTTCAATTCCACAAAGAGGCTACCTGATTCAGAGTCACTTGAATGGCAGTCTTCAATGATAGGCCATTCACTTTCATCAATGGAGATCCCTCTTCTTGTCTGCTGATCTCCAACAACTCTCCAAGATTTTCTTCCTTCTGATTTTGCTTTTCCTAGCTCTGGAAACAATGTCCTAGCAGGATCCCTAGCAAAGAAAGATCTTCTTCCTTCCAGCTTTGCAAATATTAGTAACAAATCTGACTTTGACAGAGTTTTAAGACACTGGTACTTATTAAGAATCAGATCAACAGGGAGTCGCCACTAAGGATTTCCACCTTAGTTGTGTAAATGCACTAAATATGATCTGTCAAATGTCTGTCAATGCTAGAAACTAGAAATGGAAAGATTCTGGCCTTTCTTTACCAAGATTTATCAAATGAAATCTAGTTCACTAGGTGTGGAAAACTGAAAGAACTGCACACAACACTTGGAGCATACAAGAAGTGTTTTTTGAACCAGGTCCCTTGCCATTTATTTTGGTGTTGTTGAACTAAGGACTATGAATCAACAAATCAATCTCTCAATGAAACTCCAGATTAACCCCAGGAAATGACGCCATTTATGTTGGTGTTGTTGATGGGCCAAATAGATATGAATGGCACTGAATCAACAAATAACTCAGCAATGAAATTATTTCCTAGATTAACAAATCCCTGGAAATGGTGCCATTTATGTTGGTACCCAAATTTAACCTCCTTCAAAGACCGAGCAACATCATGGATTAGACAGGACACTCAGAGGCAGATAGACAATCATGTATGTCATTTTGTAGCCGGGGAAGCAATCTATCTGACTTGTTGGCACTCAGGATTTAAAGGTAGCGGGTAGCACATTAAAAGGATGTGATCTGATCCTAACTATTTTAGGTTGTGCCTTTCAACCAAGGTAAGAGAACCTATTTTGTAACCTCTGTTATATGAAAGGAGATACATGTACCTTTCTTTTGCATAAATTTTATAGAGAAGACCTTGGGGAAAATATGATCAACACACCAGATCTGACTCTCACGAGTTGTCACTTCCAGATCATGGAGATACTTTCACAACAAGGCAAAGGTTACTAAAGACATTTGAGACCCTGATTTCTCCTGCATGTTTAGGTGATGAGGATTGTGCATTGGCATACACACATGACAAATAGGGGTAGTATGGGTAGGATTGGTTGTTGTTAAATGAATTTTTGGTGGGAGGTGGGGCAGGGTGAAACTAGATTCACCAGATCCTTGAGGAACCTTACAAAATGGAAAGTCAAACCAACAGAATGCCACAGAATAGCTAAAATGTTTCTTCAACTAGAATATGTGCTTCAATGGAGGCCCAGATTAGCACTCTTTCACACAATCTCTAAGATTCTATCATGAAGGCTCGAGTTAGAAAACCCAACAAAGCATCAAGATCTAAGCCAAATCATGCCTAAGGTACACCCAAAGGCTTACAGACAATCTCTGTCAACAGATGAGAGAAAAGTGATTTTAAATCATTTATTCCAATCCCAAATGAAAGATCTTCTGAGAAATGGAATTGCAGATGCCACTAAACTATCACAAGGATTGAGGCCTGTGTGATTGAATCAGATTTTAATACAAGATTGCAACAGAAACAAGAAAAACTACTTGCATACATTCAGAAATAAAACCAACACATTTTTCTCAAGACAACACAGAAAAACTTGAATTTGATTAAGTCTATTAGCAGGGGAAAGTTTCTAGAACAATCTCAGAGCTTGTCAATGGTTGTACACTTGCAACCACCTTGACACAATAAAATTTAATACAAAAAGAGATAACCTAGTTTCTCAAATGGATTCTCAAAAGACAGGCTTAGTCAAATTTTCCTCTTGGGAATTTTCTTCGACCTCTAACACTCTGACCTCCAACTTTCAACCATTTGCATGAAAAATTTGTGCCATTTATAGCATTTACAATAGAGCCTCTTCCTCCTAAAAGACAAAAATGTTTAATGCACCAGTGTTCGCCATGATTCTTTCGTGATTCTCATAATCAAATCGACAAGAAGTCTCCAGGTGCTCGAGGGGGCATATTTCATCGAATGTCTCCCACATTCAACTCCTTGCTCTGGTAGATCACTTTTCCTTCAATTTTCCAACCACTTCCACCCCTAATCTGTCAAATCTGGCCCCTTGCGTGCTCAGGAGAAGAAAAATGGAAAATCTGATCGGGCACGAAAGTCAGACCATTTTAATGGTGAAAGACGTCCTCCAGATCTTCCCACCAAACTTCAGATATCAACATTAACTTCCTTCTCTGCTTGGCATGTAGAAAAGACCAAGAAATCATGGAGACTCACACTTCCAGATGTGTTTCAGAGAAATGGGGGGAAAATCAGATTTAGACTCACAGCTGTCGTTGATCTTTACTTTGAATTTGGGCCGTCCACGTGGCAGATTCAAACTTTAGAACAGACCCGGGGGCTTCCTTTGACTTTTTACAACTTTTTGGAAAAATGGAAAAAAAATCCATTTTTCTCCACACCTCCGCCCTCGGGAAACGAGCCTGACACATGTCCAAATGTGATTGGAGTGGAACCACGGCCAAATTCTACCATTTTACTCTCTTTTTGGAAAAGGGAAAATTTTCCAAATTTTCCCCACAGCTCCACCCTCGGGAAACGAGCCTGACACGTGTCCAAATGTGATTGGAGTGGGGCCACACTTCCTTTTTTTACTTTTGACTCTTTTTTCTCAAAGGAAATTTTTCCAAATTTCCCCCGAGAGCCCGCACCTCCACCATTGACCGGGGAAAAACATTGACTTTTTCCCTCATCGGGCTTGCAGGCCATTTTGAAATTTTAATCCTTAAGGAGGAAAAAAATCCAAGTTGCCTCCATGGTCCACCTCCCCACCTTTTTGACTTTTCAAACTGCCACGTGTCACCATGGCACACCTTGAGGTGGTCCCAAAAATTTGATACCTTGAACGAGCGCGGGCTCGCCACGTGTCCTATTCCAGAAAAGTATATCTAAATGCTTGAAGCTTACCATGTGTCATGCTCCGAGGCAGTCTCCTTTTGGTCATTGAAAAGTCTAAGTAAAATGCAAAGTGAGTGGAGGCCTCCACGTGTCATCCTGGTGCTTCTTTAAAATGAAACTCAAGGGCCGGTCCCCGAACATGCGCGGTTCCTCCACGTGTCTCCATGGCACAACTTCAAGATGGTGCCCAAAGTGGAGACCCTGAATGAGCATGAGCTCGCCACGTGTCCTATTCCGCCAAACTGCTCCAACTGCATAAAAATTTCTAAGTCCAGGCCAAGCAGCGGAAGCCTCCAAGTGTCCTCCCGGCGCTACTCCAAGGCCAAACCAAAAAGTAGATCTTCAAATGAGTGTCGTGCCTCCACGTGGACACATTTTGAGTTAAGGCTTTCCATGAATTTTTCTAAGTACCCAGCTGAGCCACGTCCAACCAAAAGGTGCCACGTCCCCTGTAGATATGCAAGGATGTAAATTTGACCGGGAGAAACACCCGTCAAACCGTAAAATACAGAAAAATGACCATTTGAGCCTGGGAATGAAATTTTCTTCAAGGACAGAAAGTTTAGAAATGTTACAGGGCTCAAATACATTCTTCAGGGATACATCCATTCATTTTCTTCAAGTATCTAGGGAAGAAATGATAAGGGAGACAAATCCCAACCGTGGAGAACATAACAACATGGGGGAACCTGAGTTTTTGAATGAACAGAGAACGGGGGACCCAAATTATAGACCCTTAAGTGATTTACAACCCAAGATTTATGACCCAAGATTAAAAATGGCCACAAAGATTAACCAAGCACAATACAGGGAGAAGGAAAGTGACAGAGACTGGAAATCGATAGGTTTTCAAATGCAAATTGGGGCGGGATCATTTTGAGCACCAATTTTTAATATCCTTCGAGACTACATCAAACATCAAAGTCCCAGGAAAATCATCCTACTCATGACACTTGCGTTAGTCAATTTCATATTCCTTGAAGACAACATAGCTCACAGAGTTATCAACATCAATAACTATATGGAATACCTCAAAAGAAGCATTGTGGGGGTCTTCAACAAGATATAACATTTTCTTCTCACTAGGTAACTTCACAAGGCTGCCCTCAATTGGAATAGTGGCATAGGACATATCCATTTGAACACTCCTACCAACACTTGCAACCCATTTTCTAGATAACAAAATACCCCTCTTCGCTGGGCAATCAACAATATCACCATCAAGCTTCAGGTTTTACCTGGGTAAGTTGCAAGTTTTACCACAAATCCTTTCACACATACCACCACTGGCACTTATCTGGAGTCCATAGTAGTACAATTCCCATATAATACTATTACTTTGAGATCTAGCTCATTCATGACTTCTAGGGGCATAATATTGCATGATGCCCATGAGTCAAACATATAGTTATGTACCAATTTGTCTTTAGTGATCAGAGTGGTCAAGAATGGATCCACATTTAGCTGAGACTCCACCAAGGATGTCCCCAAATAAACCTTAGGTGGTTCACCTAGTTCCTCCAACATTGGTGGTGTCTCTAACTCTTCAATGACTAGTGGAGTCTCCACAATGTTTATATTTATACCTAGGGCAGTCTTCTCCTCTTTCAGCCCCAAATACTCAAAAGACCTTTTCTTGTGCTTAGGAATCCTAAGCAACTCAATAATTGGAACTGAGATCTTGATCTAACTCAAGACTTGGAAAATATCATAAGGGACAGACTTTGGCAATGCAGTATTGGAAGGAAGGTTTACACACTCATTAGATGGCATAGGACTTTTAAAAACTTGGGCATGAGGAGGGCTATGAGTTTTGTTTCGGACAGCAAGGCCCTTGGTAGATGCATCTTTCTTAGCAACCTCTTTAGGAATATTTGAAAGAAATGGAGTTTTTGGCTTGTCCTGAGGCCCTGTTCCTTTGACAACCCTACTTCTTATGTTATACTCCTTCTCTTGGGCAACAACAATGTTCATCAAAAATTGCATGTCCTCCTCAGATGGGATTCCTCCATCATACTTATTTATCATTAAATCTCTTGAATATTCAAATTCATTATTGAGAAATTCAAAAGCTTGTACAATATCTACTTTTAAAATATGAGAGGGAGGAATAATAGGTACCTGGTGGATGCAATCCCAAAAATCAACATCATTTCTAGAACTTATTACCTTAGTTGAAGTTTCCCCTTGTTGTGAGGTCGTGGAGCAACCCATCACGTAAACATCATCATCATTATCATCATCAACTTATTCTTCTTATTCCTGATCTTCCTCATACGGAGCATGGGGAATGAAACATCCGTCACACCAATCAATGACATATGTCTCCTCCACAACAAAAACTCTGACAGCCAAAGGATCAGGTACCATTCTCTTTTCCCTTGCTTGGGACTGTTTATTTCAAAATCTAATAAGTCCCTTGCCTCTGTCATCAGATCTCTAATCATTTCTATGATGATTTGTAAACCTTTCTTAGCCTTTTTTCTTGTGTTGACCTTGTGAACTCTTCCCTATTCCTTTTTCTTCCCGGTCTAATTTGTATGATATTTCTTTGACTGCCCTTACCAAAGTTTTCACAACTTCCTCCAAATCAGCAGCCTTACTTATCTGAGGATTTTCTGGGTTAATTAGTTTCACACCCTCCCTTTTTGGAGGTTTTCTAATTGCCTTGATGTTATTCTTAATTTTCAGAGCCATGGTGAAGGCCTACCTCAAATTAGTAGGGTTTTTTTCCCTCAAGTAGTAAGAAATTTTTTATCAAATGCATCTGAATATTTGATCAAACATGATTCATCACATGGCCTTAAGCTAACAGGAAATCTCCTCAAGGTCTTGTTAAACCTTGTGTTGAAATCATGTAATGACACATTAGGATTCTTCTTGATATTTTCAAATTCTAATAGAAGAAACCTAGGGTAAGTTTTATCACCATACTACAATCTAAATGCATTGTTCATCTCTGTCTAAGAATCAATGTAATTATCTGGCAAAGCTTTATACTATTCCCTTTCATCCTCTTCCAAAGTATGGATAAACAATTTGATATATACATATTCATATTCAATCTCAAAGTATTCCATCATATTGATAAAAATATTTAAATGTTGATCACCAGTTATAGCGTTGTTTCCTTGGAACTTTGGTAATCTATTTCTCACATCCTGGGGAACTGCATTTGGATAACCAGCCATCCCTGTAAAATTTATAGGACCAAAGGTGTTTACAACAAATGGAGGTCTGGGTGGGGGCTGGGCCATGTTGTTTTGAGGAGGTGACCTTGGAGGAGAAACAAATTGATAAGGGGCAAGGGGTCTTTGAAACATAAGAGAAATATAACTTTCAAAATGGATATCCCCTAAAGGCCTTGTTTCTTGGAAAACCCTATCAAATTTTGAAAAGACAAGGGTAGAATGAGAAGAAAACTTTTCAAATTCAAATGAAGGCCCCTCTCCAGTTGGAGAATTCAATTCCACAAAGAGGCTACCTTATTCAGAAGCACTTGAATGATAGTCTTCAATGATAGGCCAATAACTTTCATCAATAGAGATCCATTTTATTGACTGCTGATCTCTAACAACTCTCCAAGATTTTCTTCCTTCTTACTTTGTTTTTCCTAGCTCTAGAAATAATGTCCTAGCACTAGAATAATGTCCTAGCATGATCAAAAAGAAATATCTTCTTCCTTCTGGACAACTTTGCAAATATTAGTAATAAAACTTACTTGAAAGAGGTTAAGACAGTGGTACTCATCAAGAATCATATCAATAGGGAGTTGCCACTAAGTATTTCCACCTTAGTTGTGAAAATGCACTAAAAAATGATCTATCAAATGTCTATCAATACTAGAAACTATAAATGCAAAGATCTAAATTTTCTTTAGCTAGATTTATCAATGAAAGCTAGTGCACTAGGTGTAGAAACTGAAATAATTGCACACATCACTTGGAACTTTGAAAACTTCTTACAGGCCCGAACACAAGATGATGTTTGAAAAAATGTATTAGCACTTAGAGCATATAATAATTTTTTACCAGGTTCTGAATATGAACTATAATGACTATGTCCCCAACAACAGTACCAATCGGGTGTTGGTACCCAAATTGATTCTCCCTCAGAAGCTGAGCAACATCACAGGTTTGGCAGGAAGCTTAGAGACAAGCAGAGCATGTAGTGTGTCATTTTGTAGCCGGGGATAAAATGCATCTTGCTCTTTGTCACTCAGATGTGGAGAAATGGGTAGTACCCTCAAGAGGATTTGACCTATCCTCACTACTTTATGGTTGTGCCTTTCAACCAGGGGGAGAGGAGCCTTTTTGTAGCCTGTGTTTGTGGAGGAGATGGAGATATCCTTCCTTGTGAAGTTATTAAGAAGACCTTGAAGAAAATATGATCAATGCAACAAAACCTAACTCTCACAAGTTGTCACTCTAGATAATGGAGATATTTTCTAAGCAAGGTTCAGGCCACTAAAGACAATGAAAACCTAATTATTTTTGCATATTTTGGTAGTAAAAATTATGCATTTATATACACACAGGACAAACAAGGGTAGTATGGGTATGATTGGTTGTTTTTAAATGAATTTTTGTGGGAGGTGAGGCAGAAATGAACTTGATTCACCAGATCCTTGAGAAATTTTACAAAAATGGAGAGCTTGAACAACAGAATGCTTTGGGATAGCTAGGATGTTCCTTTAACTAGAATATGTGCTTCAATGGAGGCCCAGATCAACACTTTTCACACAAACTTCAAGGATCCAAAATGAAGGCTCAAATTGGAAAACTTAACTAAACATTATCAACCTTTGTTTCATCATGCCTAAGATACCCTCAAAGGCTAACAAACAATCTTATAGTCATGCTAGGAGTCACAGTGATTTTAAATTTGTTTATTTCACTATCAAATGAAAGATCTTCTGATAAATGAAATTGCAAATGCCACCAAACTATCACAAGGATAAGATCTTGTGTGATTCACAAAGATTTCAATGTAAGATTGCAACGGGAACAAGAAAACTACTTGCAGACATTCAGAAATGAAGAAAACACAAAATTTTCCCAAAAATAACATAGATTAACTCAAGTTTGATTAAATTTATCAGCAGGGGAAAGTTTCTAGAACAATCTCAGAGCTTGTCAATGGTTGTACACTCACAACCACCTTGACATGATCAAATTTAACACAAAGGAGATAAACATGTTTCTTCAGATGATTTCTCAGAAGGACGGGTTCTATCAAGATTTTCTCTTAGAAAAATTAGTCCCAACCTCTAACACTCCAACCATTTGCAAGAAATTCATGCAATTTATAATACTTCATTTACAATAGAGTTTTCCCCCAAAACCAGAGACATTCAAAGCACCATTGCGTGTTGAGACTCCCAGAATCATATTTACAAAAAAGTTATCAGGTGTGCAGAGGGAAAATCTCTCCAAATATTTCCAACATTCAATTCTTCACCTGTTAGGTCATTCTTCATCTCGCGTACCAACAACTTCCTCCTCCAATCTGTCAAATATGGTTCTTTATGTGCCAAGGAAAGAAAAACTAGAAAATTATATCGAAGCCAATGATCAGATCACGTCTGATTGGAAAAGATAGGTCTTCAGATTTTTCCCACCAACTAGGATACCAAATTAATGTTCCTCGTCATTTTACGTGCAGGAGAATCTAAGAAATGATAACAAAAAACCATAAAAAATTTCATACCCAGGAGCTTTGTAGAAGAAATGGCAGAAAATCAGATACAAATGCATAGTTTTCGTTGATCTCTCTTTTAAATCTAAGACCATCGTGCACGTGGGAGATCCAAGTTAAGATGGGCCCCAAGGGTTCCCTTTTACCTTTTACACCTTTTGGAAAAAATGCAAAATTTCTCAATTTTCTCTCACCCCTCCACCTTTGAAAAATGGGCCTGACACTGTCCCAATGTGGGTCCCAAAGGAACCATGGCTAAATTTATCTATTTCACCTCTTTTTTTGGAAAAGGGAAAATTTTCCAAGTTTTCCCCACAGCTCCGCCCTTCTGCTTCTAGTTTCTGATGTGGGTCCTAGCAATGGAACCACGCTTCCTTTTACACTTTTAACTCCTTTCTCCACAAAAGGAAAATTTTCCAAATTTCCCCCGAAAGTCTGCACCTCTGCCGTTGACTGGAGCAAAATTTTGACTATTCTCTACGGGCCTACAGGTCATTTTGATGATTTCAATCTTTTGAATAACAAGGGGCAAAAAAATCCAAGTTGCCTCTAATGGCCCGCCTCCCCACCTTTTGAATTTTCAAACCGCCACGCATCTCAATGGCACATCTTGAGATGGTCCCCAAAAGTAGAGACCCTAAATGAGCGTGGGCTCACCACGTGTCTCAAGGCCCTTTAGGAAGTTGCTGAAAAGTCTAAGGAAAGAAGACCCGGCAGAAACCTCCACGTGTCTTTATGGTGCAACTTCAAGAACCTTATAAGGCTTCAATATGATTTGGCGGGGGTGCGCTTCCATTTTAGAATTTTACTCCATTTTTCCAAAAGGGAAAAATATATCCAACTTGCTTCCAAAGGCCCGTATCTCCGCTTTTAACTTTGTCCACGTGTCCTTCTGCAGGGTCAAAGTAAGACCTTTTTCGTGCTGCTTAAATTTTGCTTTAATCAAAGCCTAGCGGGGCCGTGGGGTGAGTTCAAACTTTTTTCCAAAGTAGCCAAAAAGAACAAATTCATAAAAAAACCCATCATGCCTCATCCAATTAGAAGAAGCCACATAAGTACCAAAAGAACTAATCAGAATTGGGCAGAGCTACGGGACCAAATTTGTCTTTTTGCCAAAAAAACAAAAAGTGACAAGTTAAAACATTTTCCCGTTGTCCCCTAACCAACCAAAAGAAGCCATGTGACTACCAAATTCTGAGGAATAATTTTAACAGGAAGAAGACACCTACCAGACCGTCAAAAACATATAAATTCACCATTCATGCCCAAAATCTGATTTTTCACTAAGGATGATTTTTTTTGAAACAAAACCAAGTGAAACATGGTTCCAAGCATCTTTCGACCATGGATTTGGATTTTCAAAGGCATAAAAATATAAATTGATCATTCTCGAGCTTCCATGGTTAGGGAAAAATAGGAAAAATGGTAGAGCCCGCGGATTTTGAAGAAATTAGGGAAAAAACAGGGCAAACTCGAAGACTTCTTCAAAAAGGGGCATGACAATGGATTCTGCAAACAATTTGAGGCATTCAAATGGAGGTAAAAGCTTCAGAACATCCACATCGAGAGATAAAATGTTTCATAACATGCAAATCAGAGAAAAATCAGGGAAAATGGTGCAAGATCAAAACGAGCACCAACAGAATGGAATGCATAGTGAGTGTGAGAGGAGCAGCATGCCCCCCACACAAGTGTGAATGAGTGTGCATGAAATGAGGTTCATTTATAAATTCCCCCTCAGCAGTAAAGAATGACCCATACAACAAGAGTGTGTCATTGACAAATGCTTTGAATAGTCTGCTAAAAATATATGATCATCAAAGTGTAGAGCATAGAGAGCAAGTGAGTGTGGTGAGGTTCATTTAAAATTTAGACCATCAACAGTCGAGTATGAACTGTGGAACTAGAGTGTGTCATAGGGTAGTGAGTTGTGATAGAAAGTTGTGTTGTAAATTCGTTGAGTGTGAAATGTGTTGTGTGTATGATGTGAGTTCCATGTATGTAGTAAGCTCTCAAGAGTCAAGTATGAACCATAACATGAGAGTATGTCATCTTCATCAATTAATGACAATACAAATGTATCAATTTATTTGTATTGATGCTTAGAATATATTAGGCACTAAGCACAAAGCATCAAGTGCATGGGATGATAGAGACATTTGATGGAAATGCAAGGGGGGATAAGCTATGATGCCACCCAACTATGGAAGTGACAGAGATCTAGTCGATAACGCTAAGTGGATCAATGTAAGAAATAGATTCCTTGAAAAAAGTGATTGGACGTTGAAGTGGTGTAACACCTCTATATTATGTTTCATCAAAAACTAAGGGGTATATGTATGTATGTATGTATGTATGTTTGTGTGTGTGTGTGTGTGTGTGTGTGTGTGTGTGTGTATGTGTGTGTGTGTGTGTGTGTATGTATATGTATGTATGTATGTATGTATGTATATATGTATATATATATATATATATATGTATATATATATAATGTCTATATATATATATATATGTATATATATATATATGTATATATATATATGCATACATATATATGTATATATATATATATCCATATATACAAGTATGTATATATGTATGTATCCCTATATACGTATATATATGTATGTATGTATATATGTTTGTATATGTGTGTGTGTCAACTCATTAATTACAGTTAATGTCTTCACTGAATTTAACACGAAATAATTAAATTCCAACATACAATAGTTATAAATCCCTTAAGTTATTTTATGTTGAAATGAGTAACACCATTTACAATAACCACTAAATTATTCCAACATTAATTAATGTTTAGAATCCAACCAAGAAATATATGATAACCATGTGCAACTGCAAGGGTTTACAGATCCTGCTTGATCCCCCTCAAACTCTCATTATGAGACAATATACCTAGTATATCATTTGGTTAATCCTTATTACAAGATGAGAGAATTTGTCATGTCTTCTTAGCGTCCTTAGAAAGTCACTATTGTAACTAACATCCAAATCTCGACACCATGATAAGAGGACTTGGTGAACAGAAAATGCATCCAATCATATGCACTACTATTGTCATAGCTATTTGGCGTTGTACTAGCAAGCTGGTTTCAAGACTACATATAAGCCTACGAAACCTATCTTCCCTTCACCTCACAACCGTTTTGGTCATAGACATCAAGATTCATTTCTGTTGTTTAAATAGTTTAATATTTTAGTTTAACAACTTATAGCAATTGTGACCCACAAATCCCTATGACAGTACACTGATTGAACCATCTTGAAATGCCTATGGGAAAGGCCGTGGTAGCATAATGAATTGGGTTATTGCATACTATCACCCTTCCTATATCCATTTCAAGTTGGCCTGGTCAAAGTATTGTTGCATTTCCTTGTGACACATAATCCCAATCTTAATTAATTCATAATTATATAATCATGACAAGAAAGGTACACTTAACCTTTTATGCATTATTCATTAGTGATTAGTAATCACATCATAACATCGAGATATCATCTGTTATGACTATCTCTTTCGCATTATTGCAACAATAGGTTACTGACATTCTTATATGATTAATCATTGTTCATATTTCTTTTAATGTATAGATATATTTGTTGTCCATATTAAATAATTTGCAAATGTATCTTGACAGTATCGTTATGTTTGTCATATTATTATTGTCTCATATTAATATCCTCCATAATTAAATCATAATGAATAAAATCATCAAATTGTACTTTTAGTAATGCATTCATAATTTGTCGTAATTTCGGCATTATGACACTTTTATAAACTCAAGTATGCTGAAATAAAACAACAACATATATTTATATCATGGAGGTTAAAACCTTGTTTTAAGTACACAATGATATTGCAACAATAATAAAATACATCAGGCCTTAAACTGCCTTTATCTCCCGTCAAGTAAATACTTTCGCTTTTAAACAATTTAAAAGCACATTTATTACATTTGTATAAACCAGTACAACAACAATCATATATGATGAAATCCATTCTTTACTCTTTTCATAGTTACTTACAAAACCTGCAATCTGAAAAATGATAAAGTACAACAATGTACATGGTCAGTTTGTAAGAACTTGCATGGTATACACATCTCCTTGCCTAGATATCATATTACGAAAAAATTGAGCCTCCACTAGTTGATTTAACATCATTAGATCAAGTATCATGAAATCAATACATGTATACTAAACAATTGATCTAATAAAATCATCAAGTTACTATCCTTAATAACTTAGAATGTCACAATTCCTTAAGTCATAATCATAAAAATTAAATAACAATTCTTTAAGTCTCAATTCTTAAAATCATACACACATAGAACATTCTTCAATCATTACCAACTATTAGGAAAGAAAATATTCAATCCAAAATCAGTAAACAACCAGATTTAGTGCTCTTTATAATCAGAAAGTCATAAGATCTTTCCTCCAGATAAACCATGAACCAAAATCAACTTAACACTTCTGTTAACTTTACACAACCCTTTAGTCCTCATTTCCCTATATATTCATCCTTTAATGTTGATGAGTCGTGTTAATTTCCTTTATAAATAACTCATCTTCTATATTTTGATCAAGCCATTGTAGTTATGTCCATGTATTTTCCAAGTACACTGCTGAACAATACCATTACAACCTTGAACTTGTGGTATAATTACTAATTAATATAGTATATCTAGTTATCTTTCTTTTTTGGTATTTTGTGTACATTTATTCTTATTATCCCAATAAGTTATTTGAATGATGGTATCTGTGATGTCACTCTTGGTTGTAAGTAATTTCTCATATGCAACAACTCATATGCATCGAAGGAACCATCCACAACAACTCGTCCACAATCAAAGGAGATAATCTACAACAAAGATCTTGCATTATGAAGATATTTTAGAAGGCATGAAGAATGGAACTCAAGACTGTACATGCCACTAAAGAAGTAGTTAGAACGTGAATGTGTAGAATTGGGAAACAAATCAACCTTTGATCTATTCATTCATTGAAAACTAGTGAAGAACTCATTGATTGAGTTAACACGTGATCAAAGGACCTGGTAGATTACTTGAATGTTTGTTGTGTTTGTGAGATGAACACTTGTTATGATTTCCATAATATGTGTTGAATCTCTTGTTGTTCTGTTAAATATATTTCACTTATTCTATCGAAGATATTTCAATTAATTTGTTGAAACTCTTTGTTGAACTCTTCTTCTTCTCACATCTTGTTGTAAATAAGAAGTATAAAATAAAGGGTTAGTTCTAGTAACATGATAACGAATAGAGGAGATAGATATAAAATTAATTCATAATTTGATTCAGAAAAGATATTTCTTTGTTCCTTGATGTAACATTTTTGCAAATTCAATAAAGATCTAAGTTCTGTTTATTAGTCTCTAGTTGCAGAATTTAGGAGGGATTAACACCAAAGTCAGAGGCCACTTGTGGTTTTCTAAACCCCTCCATTATTTTATTATCTTTTTTCATTGCATGTCCATTTACCTAGGAACAATTTACTTTATGTATCTATATTCTGAATCTACATCTTTGTCTTAGTGATAACATTTAGAAACCATTCATTTCCAGTTCTAAGTTTTGTTTAATTTCAGCATTGTTATGACAATTATTTATTTCCAACCTCCTAGATCTACTATAACTGTGCATACAACACATGTAATATTTCAAGTTTACATCCCCTGGTTTGATGATTAAATGATTGTAACTCAATGTACAACATACTAATTGCTGCAAGTTGATTTGCACCACCATTTTTGGCACCGTTGTCGAGGATATTGCCAAGTTATAGGAATTTCTATGATTTTTTTTTGCATATTTGAAATTCTTAGAGAATTTTAGGTTGTAAAGATTCCACCTACAAAACCCCCACTAATGAATGTTGATTTAGTTGATGTATGCACCGTCTTAGATATGGTCATGGTAGATTCCTACCCAATCCTCAAATAATAGAAAGTACTTATGATTCTAAAGAAGACACATCTTCTTCTGTAAAAAGTTTTCTAGAAGAAAACCCCCCTCCAAGTGAGACTTTGAGGTTGTTCTTGAACAACCAATCATGGCATAGGAGGTGAATAAAAATGTGGAAGCAGGAGAACAAAGTACATTTGAGTTCCCCATCTCCAATAACAATCAACATGTTGTTATGAAGAACATCTCTCCCTCAACTTTTCCTAATTTCCATGGATCTATGACATAAAACCCAAACACTTTCTTATTTGAGTTTGATGTCTTATACAAGAGTTATGTCTACACAACTAATGCACACAAGCTAAAGTTTTTCCCTGCTACACTGAAGATGCAACCTTGAGATGGTTTATGGGCCTAGGAAGAGATGTTGTTATTACTTGGCAATAGATGAAGGAAAATTTTCTGACCAAGTACTAAGACTATTGTAAACCAAGTAGCCGAGGAGGGGATGAAATCTTCAAGATGACATATAAAGAAGATGAGCCATTAGAAAATTATCTGAAGAGATTCCTATTTTGGGTTCAAAAGTCAATACAAACAAGGTTACCTCTTGAGTCTCTCAAGTTACTTCTTAAAAGGACTCAGTGACGAGGATATGGATTTTTTAGACCTAATAGGAGCTGGAGATATCTAAAAATCCATTTTTGATGAGATTTTTGAAGCCTGCATGAATTATTCTAGAGAAATTATGAAAATAATAAGAAGTGTTAGATCAAAGGGTGGATCAACTACCAAAGGAATTGGGGACATATCTAAATCATAAATTGTAAACATGTTCAAGAACATGAAACATGATATAGTTAATGACATGGCCACCCAACTTGATGCTCTTCATGCAAATAAGAATAGAGAGGATGTAGAGGTAACACTTAAAGAGTTCTTCCATGCATGTAGAATAAAGAAATTTGATTACAGATGTAGGGGATTGGCCAACATTACAGAAGAAAAGGAATCTGCACTAGAATTCAAGATGATAGAAATGGAGAATTGGGAAGTCTTCTATATTTCTCAAAGGAATCCATGTCCACCAAGACAATGAGTTATGTCACAAGATCCCATGCCATATTTTCAAAAATAGGCCAGTAATTCATATATGTAACCCCCACCTTGGGATAATAATCAACAAGGATGGGCTCCATACCCTAGCCAATACCAATAGCCATGACAACCTCAGTTCCAAGGCCAACAATGGAAACAACCCCATTTTTCATGGAAACAACCTTAGATAGGAGGGAAGCAATGGAGTAATCAACCTCCTAATTATCAACAACCCTACCAACAACCTCCTTACCCACAACAATAAGCTTTGATGCCAAACCACTGACCTGGCTCTCAACCAAAAACCACTCAACTATCAGCTCAACCATCATCTAACCCCAATAATAAAGTTTCTCAACCAACCTACACCATTGAATCAACCCAATACATTTTCTTATTCAATTGATGCCAATGATATCCATATCCTCTTAGGAAGAGAACTTCTCCCACCAAGTAAACCCACCATCACAGAGATTGCAAATGAACCACAATTGCTATAAACTAATCAATAAAAACATAAACAAAGTTCCAGCAAGGGAAAGATGCAAGTCAATGAACCCCCATTTCTATAGAGATTACGAGAGAAGAAACCTGGCCCTAAATCAAAATTTGGTTATGATTTTGTCAATCAGCTGAAGGATATTTATGTAAATATTCCACTTATTCAAGCAATCATGGATGTTCCTATCTATAAAAAGCTAGTTAATGATCTATATATCAAAAAGCCACACAGAAAAATAAAATATCCATTCATTGTACAAGTCATTGGATAGTTGGATGATATTATGCTTGGAAATTCAGTGCTACTTAAGTACATAGATCCAGGAAGTCCTTTGGTGAACATTAATATCAATGGAACTAACAATCAATAATAATTTGATTGAATTAGGGGTAGTAATTAACATCATGACCAAGTAAATAATGGATGACCTGAATTTGGAAGGACTAAGGACAATAACTACAGTCTTGCAACTGACAGATAGATATATAGTAAGATCTAAAGGATTCCTTGAGGAAATTGTTGTGGTGGTAGACTCTTGGGTATGCCTTGTTGATTTCATTATCCTTAAACCAAAATAAAGTTTAAGAGGCTATCCTATTATACTAGGAAGGCCATGGTTGGCCACTTTTTATGCATTCATAGGTTTCAGGTTTTGGAAACATGATCATCTCAAATGGAAGTTCTACCAAGAATCTTATGCTCTATCCTCCTGCCCAACCATTGAATGATGAAGATCAAACAATTTGGGTTGAAGAAACAAAAAGTTGATTAGAGCTCTGTATAACATATCCTGAGGTTAGAGAATACTTGTTCAATTTAAGATCATGAGGAAGATGTTTTTCTCTCCAATATCTTTCATAATAACTATGGAAGAAATGAATAAGTTGATGACAGAATGAGGTGCTTGCACTATCCCTTGAACCAAGTTCTATCGCATCAAAGAATCATGGATATTCCAGGTAAGAATCATATTTTTCACCAAACTCTTCCCTATGACTACATACTAAGTTTTGTTAGCACTAACATGTGTTTAATGATGGAGCTCTCCAAGCAAGTAGAAATAAAACCTGGGAGGCCATTAAATGTAAGAAAAATGTTGGATAGACAACATGAGAAATTGTTGATTTCTCTTCTTCAAAAATATAAAAAAACATTTTCTTGGGATTATGGTGATATGTGTGGGATTAATCCTATGCTTTACACTCACAATATTTACATCAAAGAATATTTTAAACCAATTAAAAAACCTCAGAGGCGGATGAACCCGACAGTAAGAGAGATTGTGAAAGGTGAACTACAAAAGGTGTTGGATATACCCCATATCATACAGTCAATGGGTGTCACCTCTTGTAATTTTTATAAATAAAAATGGGAAATAGAGGATCTGTGTAGATTACAGTGAGATGAACTCAACCATAAAGAAAGATCACTTCCCATTTCCCTTCATTGATCATGTGTTTGATACCCTAGCTATGGTAAGAAATACTTATCTTTTCTTGATGGATATAGTGGCTATAATTAGATCCAAATTGCACTAGAATACCAAGACAAAACTACCTTCACATGTCCATGGGGAACATTTTCTTATTTAATTCTTCCATTTGGCTTGTGTAATGCACATGTTACATTCTAGTGGGAAGTCTTGAGTATCACATTTTGATTTGACAAATGACTGCATGGAAGTTGATATGGATGACATCACTGTACATGGCATTAATTTTTATGAATTTATGCAAAATATGGACAAGGTATTGAAAATATGCAAGGATCAAAATTTATCCTTGAGTAATGAGAAGTTCCACATGATGATGTCAGAAGGTATAGTATTGGGGCACTACCTTTCCTCATAAGAAATTCAAGTTGATCCAAAAAAGGTGTCTATTATAATCAACCTTCCAACACCAAGGAAACATAAGGATGTTATAATCTTCTTAGGCCATGTTGGATATTACAAAAGGTTCATACAAGACTTTAGAAAAATTGCAACGCCACTTTTTTCATTGTTAGGATTGGATGCTAATTTTGTATGGAGTGAATGCTGTGAAGGTTCTTTTCAAACTTTGAAAGCAGATGTTAACTACTACTCCTGTGTTAAGAGGACCTGACTAGAACCTATATTTTCACATCCACACAAATGCATCAAATCATGTCATTAGAGTTTTCTTAGGAAAAAAAGATGGATTTATGAATTATGTGATATACTAGGTTAGCAAAAACTTATAACATGTAGGATTAAACTAAACAATAACAGAAAATGAGTTCTTGGCATTTGTGTATGCTATCAAGAAATTTAGACACTACATCAGAGGATATCCAATGTTTATTCACATTGATCATGATACAATCAAATATATGATAAATAAATCATTAGTAAACAACATAATCATAAGGTGGTTGCTCCTTTTACAATAATTTGATGTCACCATAGTAGACAAACCTGACAAGGATAATGTGGTAGTAGAATTCCTTTCAAGGATGGAGACCAATAGTGAAGAGCAAGTAGATGATTCCTTTCTAGATGAGCACTTATTTGCTATTCATACAAAAAAATCTTGGTATGCAGACATAGCCAACTACTTGATCCCAAGTAAAACACCTCCACATTACTTCTACTATGAGAAAAATACATGGTCTAAAAGAGTTCATCTATTTCTTAGATAGCCGAATTTATATTTCATACAGGACAAGATTAAGTAATGAGAAGGTGTATAGACAATGAGGGGATATTTGATGTCCTAAGAGCCTGCCACAATGAACCTTTTGGAGGGAAATTTGTCTATAAAATTAGAAGCACAAAAGGTGTTAACTACTGGCTATTATTGGCCACCATTGCACAAGGATGCAACACTATACACCAAGAGATGTGATAAATCCCAAAGAATGGGAAATCCCACCAAATCTGATGAGATGTCATTATAACCTCAATTGGTCTTGCAACCTTTTGAAAAGTGGGGATTAGATTTTATTGGCCCTAAAGACCCTCCATCTCAATAGAAGGAATACATCCTGGTATGCAAAAATTACCTAACCAAGTGGATAGAGGTAATGCCATAGCCAAACCAAAAAAGTGAGAAAGTAGCCAAGTTCCTATATGAGCACATCTTCACCGGGTATGGAGTCCCAAGGGATACTGTTACAAACCATTTACTACGGATGTAATTTCTAATCTGGTTAAAAAATATGAAATTAGGAATAGGAATTCTACACCGTACCATCCTCATTCTAATGGCCAAGTAGAGGTTACAAATAGAGAGATAGATGCCATATTGAAAAAGACCATTGCACTCCATAGAAAACACTGGGCATGCAATTTTCTAGAAAGTAGTCTAGGAATTCAACACAATGTGGAAGACCATAACTAGATTTACACCATTTGAAATCTTATATGATAATATTGGTGTTTAGCCAATTGAATTTGAGCACAAAAAATTGAGGACTACCCTTGAGCTAAGAATACATATATCAAAAGATCAAAGACAAATAATTCCCCAACTCAATGAATTGGATGAATTGAGAAGATAGGAAATACATAACATAGAGGTAGTGTAGAAGCAAAGAGTCAAATGACATGATTGGTACATCAAGACAAGGAAATTCTACAAAGGTGATTGAGCACTCTTATTTGATTCAAAATATAAGGATCATATGGAAAACTTAGAACAAGGTGGCTATGCCCCTATGAAATTGATAATATCTTCCCTAATGGATTTGTAAAGCTCACTACCATAGATCCTGCGATAGCCATAACTAATAGTTAAAACCAAAATGCCAAACCTTTTAGTAATTAGAAATAATGTGCATGCTAAATTAGACCAATTTACTACCAAAAATGACAGTGCATGACATTAAATTCCCAATTAAATTCAATAATTACTCCTAATAAATGACACCACCGCCCTTACCTTAACCCACCATTCCAACAATGCCGACCGTAGTTAACCGTGGGTTGGGTCTTAGGTTCCTAGCTTAGGGATAAATGTCCCTTTTTAAATGAATCAACCATAGCTTAAGTTAGATCAATAATGAACTCCTTAGGATAGTTTAGAGTATAGTTTAAATTAGGGTAATCCAATTTAGGTCCCCACCATCAAGTGTATAGATTAGTTTTTTAATACTCTTTATAGCCTTTAAAATTAGTTCAATCATAGTGAAACTTGTATCTGCTTCCCAGAATGATAATGAAAATTTTCCCTGTAAAATATGTTGTGTATTTATTTTTGTAGACTGGTCTGAACTCACTCACTATGTAACCCAATGTGTCATGGATGATTAATGAAAAATGAACTGTACTAGTATTGTGACATGTGTAGTGTTTAAACCCAACCGATGTCCCCCTCTTTGGGGGCACATGCGACATCACAGATAGGAGAATGCAACCCCAAAAGAGGATCGACCATGTAAACTGAAACTCTCCCCTACATGGGGAGGTAAATGTGTCCCAGTAAATACCAAGGCACACACAAACAAGTGTTGTTAGTATGAACAAACATGCATGTAGAAGACAAGTGTAATCCAAACAAATAATTTGTATGCTAGAACATAAACATATAATGTAAAAACCCAAGAAGAAAATGTAGGCCACACAAATGGTATTGCAAACATGGGACACCACTCATAGTGTCGCAAGACACTCAAGGCCATAGTGGCCACAAACAACAAAAAAGTGTGCACATAAGAAAAAGGGTAAATCCCGCAAACAATAACAAACAATGTAACAAACAAATATAGAAGAAAAATATCCCTTCATAGTAAATGTTGCACATGAAGCACCCATTAGCATGTTAGAAATATAAATTGTATGTCAAAGCTTGTATAAACTAAAGTAGTGTGCTATGAACAAAAATGAAACAATAACACCTTAAAATACGAATGTAGATGCCCCTAGGATCCATTGTGGGACTGGTAGTTGAGAATCCATGTTGCGTGTAGTATCCCTCTATATCCTGTGATCACAACTAGAAAGAAAGTGAACACATATGTGTGTATGATCATGATAATGCCATACAAGATATCTATCTATCATGTGTACTAAATTGAACATGTAAGAGAAAGTGCAAGCAAGAGTAAATGCAACCATAAAATGTAGTATGTTGTGGATGGATGGTATGGAATGTAGAGTGAATGATAATAGCTGCGTGCCCCCAAGTGAATGAAATTTTATGCAGTGAGGTTCATTTAGTATGTCCCCTCAGCAGTCTAGAAGTTCAAGTCAGTGCCCATTGTTGTAGCATGTACGATAAGAAAGAATGTTTCCTGTTACTGCAATATTTGTAGGTCTTCCACTCATGATACTGAAGATTACAGGTTGATTGATCAAATTCATGATGCCATTGATATTGGTGTATGACATACTGGTGTTGCAAATAACTCTGAGAAGAAAAGTGAGCATCGTGATCATGATCATAATGAAGGGTGTGTTGATGCATAATCACAGCACCTCTAAATTTCTGTAACTCGATGGGTTGAGACTCTCAGTGTGATTGCATAACATGGAGCTTTTCCCAAAGTGTGGGACTTTGAAACCGGGAAAGCTCTCCGGATGAAGGTCGGTTCCTATTCCTCTATTCAGATGCACACATTCATATTGTAGAGGATCTATCCTAAAATCTACTCTAACATGCCAAGGAGACAGGGTTAAGAAGATGCAAGAAAATAAACCTAAAATAACAAAGGTGATGCACCAAAGGAATGTTGAACATTTTTTTCCATTAAACACAAACCATTAGAAATGTAATACAACCACCATGCATAAATAACCAAAACTGCAATGAGAGATCAGATGAAGGCAATGAGCACAAGAGAGGGTTGAAATCATCTACAAACTTATTCTATTGCTCCACGAATTTGATACAGTGCATCACAATGGCCAAGAGGCAAAACTTGCATTCATAGTTTAGATAGGAGATTTTAACTCCACAAATCCACTTACAAACCAGAGAATAAGGGAGGGTGCAAATTAAAATTTTCCAACCTTTTGAAAATTCCCCTCCTTACAATATATAGGAAGAATGGGAGTAAGAGGATAGAGGAATTCAACATCCTACTTCAACCACCCCAAAATGCATTGAATTTTCCTATAACAATGATGGGTTCTACTGCAAAACCCATGCCTCCATGAACTGTTCCTTGTTAGGAAAGAAACGAAGCCCATACCTTCATTATTTGGGTAGGAGAGAAGTCTGACACCCTCTAAAAATGGTGGACTATATTTGTTCATTTTTACTTAGTCCCACTAATTTAAATCGTATTTGTGTAGACAAGACTGTAAGCTTTCCAAAAATTCCTTTCTTGTGTAAATCCAAGCTCCCAGTCAAAATTTATGGCCATCTGAAGGTTGAGGGGTCATTCTGCAAAAAATGGTGAGATCTTGGCTCTGTCATTTTTTCAAAGTCTAAAATGCATGCAACCTCCGAAATCCTGAAATTTGGACTTTCGAACATTTCCATTTCAGAGATTGAAACACTGTTCATCTACCAACTTTTCTTAAGAGTTATGAAAGTTCGAAACCCGAACCTTTGAAACCCTTAAACCCAAAAGTCTGAAATTTCAGACTTTCAGACTTTTAGACATTTTTCCTTTTCAGAAATTTTTCACTATTCATCGCCCAAATCACCTTGAGAGTTCTAAAAATCTGAAACCCAAAAGCCTGAAACTCCGAAACCCAAAACTACTGCCACGTTGACCTCGAAACCTGCATTGACTTCAAAATTCCCAACCCCTTTCGGGATTCAGACTTTCAAGATTTCAGACATTTTTGGTCACTTTTCCTATTTTGCAGTTGGAGACCTCTAAAACCTCAAATTCCATACCTCTGAATTCCAAAAGTCTGAACTTTCGAAATTTCAGATTTCAGGCTTTTTTCCCTCACCGAGATCCCTGAAACTCAAAAGTTTGAATTTTGGGACTTTTAGATTTTCAGGTTTCAGAAATTTTCCTCCATTTTTCCAAATTTGGCCACTAAGAACTTTGAAACCCTGAAACCCAAAAGTCTGAAATTTTGGAATTTCAGAGTTTCGGGTTTCGGAAACCTTTTTCCTCATTGATTCCCTGAACTCCACCTTAGCCCATCTCTGAAAAGCTCCACCTCCGAATTCTGAAACCTGAATTTTGGACATCTTCTTTTCCCAAAATATTTGCAACTCGGCATGCTTCAACCATATTCAACCAAGCTCAAAATGCAAGCTCTCAGAACTGAATGAACCACAATTTTTTTCTATGCAAGGTCATGTTTAATCAATTTTTCCTTAGGGGAAAAATTGGATAAAAGGGCGCTCTAACGAAGGCTATCGTAGAGGTTGAGGCTACCAAGGAGGATTTAGAGGCCAAGGTCACGTCTTTGGAAGATGTGATTTCCCTCGTAGAACCTGTTATACATGTGGGTCTCCTGATCATTACAGTCGCGAGTATTTATAGAACATTATTTGTTCTTTTATATGGAAAGAATCATAGCTATGAAGAATGCCCAAATTTGTATGAACACTTGATTAAGAAGCATAAACAGGAGAAAAAGGGTGTAGGAATGGTTAACTTTTAACATGTCATGGACGATCAATGGATGTCAAAGTTAGCGTCGAATCCTGAGTTGGTACCTACGAAGATTACTGCATGCACTAAGGCTGCGCACACTAGAGAAATTCTGAAATCAAAACATGTTATTACTAAAGAGGAGATTCTACATGCAAAGTATCCAAACCCTATGCATCAGAAAGAGGTTTATCAAGAAACCATGGAGGTAATTTAGAATTTACAAGGTGAGATACAGTGTTTTAACGAGCGGTCATGGAAATTGGAACAAAAGAAAGCAGTTGAGCTCCATCAAATAAATGTAGATGATTTAAAGGAGGTTTCCAAGATGTTGTGCCAGGAAAACATTATTCCTTTATTAGGGAATTGGTTAAAGCGAAACAGTCCACGAGCTGGAATTGAGCATGAAAGGAAAATTTTACATGTTAATCTTCCCCCTCATATCCTGGATTATGACAAGGAGATCACTTTGAACGTTGTTGTGGATGGTTGGATTTTAAGTAATATCTTGATTGACACAAGCACAAAAGTGAATGTGCTCACTTTAGATGTGTGGGTTCAGATGGGGAGACCACCGTTACAACCATCTTCTAATGTATTGTGTATGGCGAGCCGTACGAAGGCCATGCTAATTAGGGTTTTGAAAGATGCATCAATTACTATACAGGGGGGAAAGTTTATTTGGGAATTTGAGGTCTTGGCACTCATAGAGGTAGATAGCTTTCCAACATTGCTTCGGCACCCTTGGTGTTATGAAAATAACATTGATCTATGTTTAAAAAGGGGTATATAAGTTTTGAAAACAAGGAAGAACACGTCATTATCCCTTTAAAAGATGGGAAATCTACACCTTATGTAGAGCCTTTAAGTGAAGATGACTTGAATAGAATTTATACGCACACCATTCGAGATCCGAAAGTTCTTGAGCCATCAAAGGAATGAGTTCTCTAATTGGATGATGCACATTCCATGAGTGATATTACAAGTGTTTCATCTAACAATTAGGCACATGTGGAACTTATAAAATGGTTAGACGTGAAGTATGAAGTGCAGTTACGTGCGTCAGTAGGCCACACAATATCAGGTGTTTGGGAAGCAGCCAGGTACAAAGGTAAACTAATGAAGAGAATCCATAAGTATTCATACTTGCTATGGGATTTCAATGGGAATTGTTATCTAATTTTTCTCCTCAAGAAAAATTGAACAAACATGAACTTACACACTGAGAAATGGGGTTGATTCAGTCATGTGAGCTTGTATTTTGAGGTTGGTTGAATAGGTTGAAGCAGGTTGAGCATTGCAAATAAATTCAGGAAATGAAGAAACTCTGAAGTCTGAAATTTAGACTTCGGAGGTGGGACCTTTCGGAGGTAGGAGAAGTAGGTAAAACAAGAAAATGCCCAAAACCCAAAAGTTCAGAAAGGCTCATGGTTTTTCAGGGTCAACTCCCCTTTTGGAGTCAACAGTGCCACAGATCAGGGATGTCGAAGGTCTGAAACCTGAACTCTGAAATTCAAACTTTGGAGTTTCAGAGGTTCAGAGGTTTCATGTGCCCAAATGGATAAACAAGTCCCAAAATCACAAACCCCAAAATCCTGAAAACCCGAACCCCAAAACCCTGAAAACCCGAACCCTAAAATCCCAAAAACCCAAACCCCAAAACCCAAACCCCAAAATCCTAAAAATACAAAAGGTCTAAAACCCAAAGTCTGAATTTCAAACTTCGTGGTTTCGGTAATTTGGAACCTTGAACCCCCAATTCACAAAAATCACAACTCAAAATCTGAATTTCCAACTTTATGGTTTCAGAGTTTCGAAGGTTTCACATGCCCAGTCGAATGAACAATAACATCAACCTCCGAATTCAAAATGCCTAAAAGTGTGAAATTTCAAACTTTGGAGGTTGTAAGGAAATTTCAGAATCCAAAGAAACAGAGCCAACCACTCATATTTAATGCAGTATGGCACACCAATCTTTGGATGGCCATAACATTTGAATAGAAGCTCATATTTGCACAAGAAATGACTGTTTGGAAATCTCTCAGCATCCTCTACACAACTACGACTGGTTATCTTAAATTAAGTGAGACTAAGTATTTAAAAATGAAGAGATACAATCTACCATTTTAAGGGGTGTTTCCAGATTTCTCACATACCCAAATGACGAAGGTATGGGCTTCCTTTCTTGCCCAAAAAGGCATCGTACATGGAGGTATGGATTTTGCAATGGTGCCTATCATTGTTGTAGGATATTTTAATGCATTCTAGGGTGGTTGGAGCAAGATTTCAAACTTTTCTCTCGTTCTTCTTATATATTTTAAGGAGAGACACTTCTCTAATGTTGGATAGTTTTGCTTTACACCCTTTCTTCTTCTCTTGTCTGTCAATGAATTTGTGGAGTTCAAACCTCCCATTCAATCTATAATGCAATTTTGTGTCTCTTGGCCATTGTAATGCACTGTATCAAATATTTGGAGCAATAATACAAGTCTGTGGATGAATTCCAACCCTCTCTTGCATTCAGTGTTTTCTTTTGATCTCATTGCAATCTTGGTTATCGATGCATGGTTATTGTATTACATGTTTAATGGTTTGTGTTTAATGGTTAGTAAATTCTCATCAATGGATTGATCTATGGTGTATTTCCATACTTCTTAATCTAATTGTGGTTTCCATCTCCATACAAAGAAGTTGTTCAGAATTCCTTTGGTGCATCACCTCTGTTAGTTTAGGTTTAATTTCTTGTAATCATTTTAACCATGTCTCCTTGGAAAGTTAGAGTAGATTTTTGAGTATATCATCTACAATTTGGATGTGTGCATCAGAATAGAGGAATAGGAACTGGTCTTCATCCGGAGGGTTATCTCGATTACAAAGTCCCACACTTTGGGATAACTCCATGTTTGACGAATCACACTGACTGCCTCAACCATTCACTTGCAAGCATTCAGGGGTGTTGTGATTTCACCATAATAGGAATGTTAGGTGGAAAGAAGGATAATTCTATTTTATACTCAGCGCGGGATGGCAGCGCATTGGTGGATGGTTCACGTGGATAATATTTTGGAGTGGATAGAAGTAAGGATTGTTTTATCTGCTAGACTTTTAAGGAGCAATGTGCCTACTCAGATCTGTGAATTTCATGGTAATGATCCTATTCGGCACCATGTTCAGTAGTGTGAGAGACTCTGGATAGAGGGGTAGGAATCTTTACCACCTTTGTTGTGGGTGCACAATCCTTATTTCACCTTGCAAGGCTACTTGTGTGCATGGTATATCTATGTAGAGTTGAATAGAGAGGCTGGAAATTGGCAAGAACTTACTACAGGTATGATTCATACCTTTGACTATTTTTCCACTAAACCGCTGGTGAATGAGGCATTACAGGTTATAAAGCACTTAACTATCAAATATAGTGCAAATTTTGAGGATCTCCTTCAGGATTTGTAAGGAGAATGAGAATTAGGGGTGCTTTTTGAAGAGGAAGAAACATATGTTGAACAGCTTGGGCGCACCTTCCTAGAAAGAGAAAAGGGTAAGAAGGTCTACATATTTGATGATGAAGAGGTTGAGAACTTGGATACTAAGCACACAAAGGGTATGTGCAAGGTCTTGGAAAATGCAGATGAGAAGGTGTGTGTGTACCATACGCCTATAAAGACCAAAAAAATTAAACATTGAAATAGATGTTGAACCTAAGGAGGCCATCATTGGAGATTATTGGTCTGACTCTGAAGTTGCTAAGATAATTGAGTTGTGGTGCGACTTCCAAGATCTGTTCCCTAGGGGCTATCATGAATTGAAAGGATTATATGAATCTTTGGGTGAGATGAGAATCAAGCCAAAGGAAGGAGTGTGCCCACTTGGAAAGAGGCCTTATAGGATGAATCCAAACTTGCTCATCAAGGTGAAAGAAGAAATTGACAAAATGTTAATTTATGGGATCATTTTGCCCATCAAGCATTCAGAGTGGGTGAGCCCTATGGTGATCAACATCAAGAAAGATGGGATAATCTGAATTTGTGTGGGTTATAGGGAGTTAAATTTTGTGTTTGTAATTGATCCCTTTCCCACACCGTTTACTGAGGAAATCTTGGAGGGCGTTGCATGGCACGAAATATACTCCTTCACTGATGGATTTTAAGGGTATGATCAGGTAAGGACAGCAAAATAGGACCAAGAGAAGATAACTTTCACCACTGAATGGGGAATTTTTTCATATATGGTTATTCCCTTTAGAGTAAAGAATGTGTATGTAGTATTTTTGTGTATAGTGGTACAAGTGTTTTAGGATTTTATTCACAAGTTCTTGCAAGTATATCTAGATGATTGAACATTTTATGGGATTGTAAGGGATCATTGTGATAATTTGAAGCTGATGTTTGAGAGGTGTCAGAAGTGAAGCATCTTTTTCAATGTTAATAAGTGTGTATTTTCCACACCTTTTAGAATTTTTCTAGGACACATAATCTGTAAAGAGGACTTTCTTGTCGATCCTGCTAAGGTTGTTGTGATTTTTGGCTTAGAGGAACCAACTAGCCAAAGTGAGGTGCATGGATTATTGGGGCACACAAGATATTATAGGAATTTTATCAAAGGTTATGCCAAGATCACCACACCCCTGGATGAATTATTGAAAGTAAAAGGCAATTTCTATTGGGGTTAGGCACAATAGTGCACGTTTGAGACTCTAAAAGAAAGGCTTACTACAACACCTATATTGCGCTTTCCTTCATGGTCAAAAAATTTTCACGTTCATGTAGATGCCTCTGGCATGGCCATAGGCACGGTACTAGCTCATCCTCGAGAAGGGATTGTTGATCATCCTATTTGTTTTGCAAGGAGAAATTTGACTCCAGCAGAACAAAATTATACAACTACAAAACGTGAGGTGTTGTCTATGATCTATGCACGCCATAAGTTTCAACAATATTTGATTGCTACCCCATTCATATTTTATACATACCACATGGCACTAAATTATTTGGTGAATAAACCTATTTTACATGGGTGCATATGTCATTGGGTTCCTTTATTTTAGGAGTTTAACTTTACTGTGGTGGTTAAGCTGGGTAAGAGAAATTTTGGTCCAGACCATTTATCAAGGATTCAATTGGGGGAGGGCACACAGAGCATTGGATATATGATTCTATATGCACATCTATTCAGGTTAAACTATGTGCCCTAAAACTTAGAGGATATTGCTATCTTCTTATGCACAGGCATGGCACCTAAAGTAATGAAGGATTTGGAGAAGAAACAACTTGTCATTCGCAGTGTAACTTACATGTTGATAAGTGGAGACTTATACAAGTTAGGTCATGATGAATTTTTTCACCGGTGTGTACTTGAGCATGAGCGTAAAGAAATTATGGAGGAGACTCATGGAAGTATTGAAGGTGGAGACTATGCAAGGGATGTCACCACGCGTAAGATTCTATTAGTCGTTCTATGGTAGGAAACATTATACAAGGATTGCAAAGAGTATTACAAGGCATGTGAATATTGTCAGTGCCTTGGAAATCCTGGGCCTAGATATGAGATGCCTTTGAGGCCTATTGCTAGTGTAGAGCCTTTTAAGAAGTGGGCAATTGACTTTGTGGTCCCTATCTTCCCATTCGCATGCATGACAGGATCACACTATATTATCACTTTTACAGATTATCTTACACAATGGGAACAAGAAGTGCCTACAAAGGATTGCAAATCAGCTACGACAACAAGGTTTATGTGGGAAAATATTATCACTAGATATGGATGCCCTTTAAATTTAACAAGTGATAGGGATACTTATTTCCTTAATGAGACTATCAGGATATTATTGGATGAATTTATGGTTGCACACCATATAAAAACACTATATCACCCTCATGTTAATGGAACTGATGAGGCCTTCAATAAGATATTGATCCATACATTGAAAAATATTTGTAATGTTGGAAGGAGATACTGGTATGATAAAGTCTCTGTTGTGCTTTGCGCATACATGATAACCTACAAGAGGTTGAATAAAGCAACACCCTTTCAATTGGTGTTTGGCGCATACATAGTTCTACTAATGGAATTCATGTTACCTTATTTGTGCATTGTGCACGTAGGAGGTTTAGATGAAGAGAAAACACTTGAATAACGTATTGAAAAACTCATACATTTGGATGAGAGGTGCGTCATAACACATTGGAGTCAGAAGCGAAAAAAAATCTAGGTAGAAGGCATGGCATAATAGGAACATCAAGGATAAGAAGCTTGAAGTTAGAAAAATGGTACTTTTGTATGGTTCAAAGTTTTTGCGCCACCCTGGAAAGCTTAAGGAGAACTAGTTGGGACCATATGTTATCACTTATATACTTGATTTAGGTGCTTTCTAGTTATAGGCAATGGATGGAATACGGTTGCCTAGTTACTTCAACGAGAGTAGGTTGAAGCCCTACTGTAAATAAGTCTTCTTGGTTTTTTTAATAAGGCATTATTTCCACTTAGATTAGGTTTCCTTAATGAATTGTTTTTATATGTTTTTCCTTTCATTGTTTTCATGCTTTTTCAATTTAGTTCAGTGTTTTATGTAATAAGCACGCTTGTGTGCCAGAATCTGATTACTATGTAAGTGTTTTCATGCGTAGAGGACAACGTATACCCTTAGTGTGGGGTGGTTTATATACAGTTTTCATTTCCAAGTTTGATTTTCATCTGAAGATGGGTATGCATAAAGAAAATTTTGTATAGGTGTTTTAGGGAAATGTGTAGATATAAAAAGATTACTCATGATTAAAGACCACTTATGGATGCACGCATAGTGTGACACGAGGTAGGTTGCAGAAGTGAAACTACTTGGAAGAAGGCATGGTGGTGAGGTACTGAGACACATGAGGGCACGTGGAAGGAGGTGTATAGCCAAAAAGTAGAAGGCATGCCAAAATTTTATGACTGTGGTGCACAGATGAGTAGCGCATAAAATTTTGTGAAATGATGAATTAATGTTGGGGATAGTGGTAGGTGGAGAGTAATACATGTGATAACTTTTTGAAAATATATGTAAGGAAATGATGCAAAGTCATTTTAAAATTTTCATACAAGATATTTCGAGCGAGTTGAAAGTGAACAAGCTAGATATACAATGGTGAATTGTGGAGAGTTGAAAACCAGTTATATCCTGTCAAATTTGTGCACAAGATAGACTTGCGCTCCATTGGTGACATGTTTGAGTGAAGCAGAGGCATGCGGGAAGAGGATTGATAGATAGGGTTTGGTTTCAAGCTAGGGCACGTAGATTTTGAGTAATAGAGCTCGAGAAAGGAAAAAAAACATGCCTTTTTAGTTGATATGGCACCCAAAATAGCACCTGGAGTTGGTACAAGAGGAAAAAATAAAAAGGAAGTAGAAGTTGAGGTTGAAGACGCTCTTGAGAGAATATTCTCTGAAATGCAGTACCTATAAGGGTTTATCATGGGTTGCGATTGCGATTCACACATTCCTCGTTGTAAGGTCAATGATTAGAACAACAAGAAAAAGGATACCAACAAAGAATTGGAGAAATTTATTGTGGTGAAGACCTTGAAGAGAATATCAGATGACATGGCGGTCTACGACAATGTAGAAGATAAATTAATTACCAAGGTAGGATTTTTATAGTTATATGAGCTCCCATATTTTTCCAAACCTGATAAGTTATAGCAATGGCTAGTGAGCAAAATCCATGAGGACTTATTCTTCTTTTTTGGGCATCGAATGAGGATCACTGCGCCTTTGATTGGAATTTTGACAGGGCTAAGGAGTATAGGTGTTGAGCTAAATAGCAACCTCACTGAAAAAGAGGCCATATAAGATACAAATAAAGAGCTTGGATGCACTAAAGGAGACTGCGAGATGGACATCCCTAAATTACAGAAGTATCCAGTCATTCAGAAAGTAAGAAGGTGTTGTATATAAAATATCAAATTTCATTAATGAGACAATTATTGAGGAATCACAGGAAGGTGATAAAATCATCTTTGGCGTTATACTTTTGTCATTAGTATTTGTTGAAATTGGAGTGCTCGAGGGGCCAAGAGACAATGTGTGGCAATTTTCTATACATAAGAATTCCTTGGCAAAAATATTTTCCAGCTATACTTGTGATGGATCAATGAGTGGACCCTTCAATAAAAGGGAAGAAAGCTGGTATGAGCACTTATGCACTGTGTTTGAAGAATAATGGAGGATACCCAATGATTTACCTTCAGTATTGGATAAAAAATTACATTTTGCAGTGTACCAACACTTCTGTATTGGGCGCTTTGGGAAAAAGGATGGAGAATGGGGCCCTTGGTGTAATCTATCATACACCTTCATTGCGCGTTACTTCAATCATCTATACATAGGTTCTCAAACATGCATTGGTTGTTGTTCAAGGATGACAAGGTAGATTGCGACTTCCACACACTGAGGAAGTCTTACTTTTATCCAGGTAAGACTAATAATATTGAAAGGTTGATTTTAGATGACATTAACATGAAGGATTTCAGTTTGGCCATGTGAAAATTGGGCGCGGATCTAGTATATATATACTTGAAGCCTAAATTGTAAAATGGGAAGTATTTGGAAAATGAATTCAAGCTTCCTAGACTGCCCAACGGAAAACATACTATGGGAACTTTAGAGGAAGAGGATGTTCTACTCGTTGAAGAAGAGGAGGGAGAAGTAGAAGAACTTTATGAAGATATTGGTAGCTTGGAGCATCGGGGTAGAAGACAGCCCACTGATGAGAAGGAAAGTGTGTGCAAGGTAATTCCTCCCCTACAGAAGGAAGAAGAAGTTTTAGAGACATGCCTTATGGAGGTAGACATAGAAAAGACTCCTAAGGAACCTCAGTACAAGAGGGTACCCAGATGAATAAGAAATCAGAGCATGGGACCTTCCCAACCCCTGAGAAGGTCACTAAGGACTTCTACTAAGAAACCTGATCCTGATAAGAAGAGAATACAAAAGTACATCCTTCAGGAGGATGATGAAAAAGAAGGATACACAAACAACGCACCTCACATTTTTTTCATAGTGGAGGATACTACAGAGCCTTGGGATGAGTAGGAACTGAAGGAGACATGTGTAGAAGTAGAGAAGGGAGAACCTTCGAGCGTGCCCCATATTGCACAAGAAGGTGAAGGACCGGTAATGGAATGAGGTGCCCAAATGCTAAGGGGTAGTTGCACAAGGAAGGAGGATGAAGCCTATAAGACCCTTGCAGTTGGGTTAGTGGATGACAAGAGCAAGATCATATGTGCACGGCTCTAAAGAACTTTGGATCCTAAGGATTTGTATGGGTGGGAGATCATGGATGAAGAAATGGTGAACACATGCACACGCAAGTAATTATCTTGGTCTATGAAGACTCTTATGGATGATCTTAATTTTGACGTGTGTGAAGAGTCATGTGTTTTGCACATGATGAAAAGAGCACCCCACATCAAGAATGTAAACGTTAAGCCCACTATCATGTCAAACGTACATGTGAAGTTATCTGTAAAGTTTGCACATTGGAAAATTTATAAGGTGTTAACCATTAGAGCATTGTTAAAGGACAATAAGGACAAAGATATAGAGATTAAGCACCTCATAGAAGAAAAGGAGAAGTCTAAGGAATAAATGGAGGACATCCTCAAGATGGTTGAAAAAATTGGGGATGAAATAATAGAGAATACATAACATTTTCATGAAAATTTGGAACCAAAGTTTAAGTCTTCTTTGCATTATTTATGCACACCAGTTAGGTTATTACTAGAGGAAGAGCCTATGCATATGCCAGCACCAAAGGATCCTACAGAGGAGGCAACAAGAGCCAAGGCCATGATTGCAAGGAAATTTGCAAAGTATGAGTCATTTTTACACGCATTAAAGGATCAATTGAAGATGGAAAACCAACATTTGAATATGTGTGTGGTGTCATAGTCAATCATTAGGACATGGACAATGGTAGAGGATAATGAGGCCCTAAAGGCAGTGAAGAATGAGATGCTCGGGCACATATAGAGGCTTTCTCTAGTAGAAGAAAAGTGCAACTCTCTTGCAGCAGCCCAAGAACCACATAAGGAAAGAATGAATGAAATAGGGAAGCTCATTGTGCAGAAAATGGATTACATGGAGGGCGTGGTTTCTAGCATGGCTAACATTGCTAGAATTTTGTAGAAAGAAAAAGAAAACATGAATCAAGATGATTTAGAATTTATGGTTACAGATGTCCCAAATAAAATAGGTGAAGAAATGATTGATTGGTAGGTGTTGGAAGCAGAGATTAAAAATGGATATCCATAGTTTATCCTTCATGTAGAAAAACAAGGCGCCGAGTAGTTCTTCATTCTTTTGTTTAAGTAATTACCTATTCTTTCATTCATTATTCTTTATTCCTAGAAATATATGTTGTGATTACCCATTATTGGGGGCAGAATTAAAATTAGTGTGGAGTAATGTTAAGTGGATGAAATACAAGTATGAAAGTGCATAAGGTTTGGGCACACAGGCACAGGGCACGCGGAAGAGTGTGCAAGTATATCAAAACAAGGGCGTGCCCAAAAAAGTTTTGAAACCAAACTTAGTCGTTTTTCTACATAAGACTATTTTTTGGACATGGAGTGCTGAACATGACTTCTAGAATACTTGAAGACTACGCTAGGGATATTTTATAGAAGTGGAATATTGAGCACCATGCTGAGTTTTGAACTATTAATAGGATTTGTACTAGGAGTTAACTTTAGGAGATCTATTATTAGCACTTGTATGCTTTTGTTTATTTATGTAAGGGTGCAGGACTACTATTAGCATGTAGCCTATTTTTGGAAGGTGCATGGGTGGTGAAGGATAATTCCCCACCCCTATAAATATGTATTTATTTACACAGTTTAGATAATTTGTGATTTATTGTAGTGCTATGTTGAAATTTTTTTATTGCGCATGACTCATGGTGACATTATTATGATGTATGAAGCTTCTATGTTTTATAGTATTTAATATAATGGATCTTTTTGGCTAGAAATTGGTGTTAGATGTAACTGAACATGGATCATGTATGGTAAAACTAATTATAGTAATTGTTTAGTTATTCATTCATATGGTTTAGATCTAGATTGGGTCTACGTATTGTGGTTTACTTAATTATTTGTTATGGATCTGAAATATACTTGTAATTATGATAACATCTTGAACAAGCTTCACTAAGAGGGACCTGGTACCCTTGCATACTTCGAATGGGTGCTTAGTTTAGTCTGAGTGATGTGTCAACGCGCCTTGGGATTTGTGGGTATATTCTAGGATACATCATCACTTCTTGGGACTGACCTTGTTAGGCAACCCACCATCTTATCTACTAATAATTTTCTTGATTAGTTTCTCTTTACTGTGTAGGTCATTGACTTCACCGCAAAGATGATCTTTTGTGCTTGTATCATCATCATAAACATTAAGAGGTAGCCTTAAACCCTTCCATAGTTTTTATTTTCTTGATTTCTTGTATCCCTTACATTAACTTGAAATAGGAGTGGGAAATATCGTCAAACACTCTAGCACACCCGGTAGGACCCACCCTTCTTCTTTGGTAATTCCTTTCTTGATTATCGTTATTTTTCATTTTCCTCTCTATCTTTCTCTTTCTACTAGTTATGTAGGTATCGTCTTTTTGCTTGCGTGTTTTGCGTATTTTGCTTGCTTGGGTCAAAAATGTGTGTGCCTAAATTTAAAATTTAAAATAAAATAAGGGAAAAAAATTATCTAGGTATTCCTCATTTTGTCCTTATTTTCCCTTTTTTAATTCCTCTCCCTCTTATGTTTGCATGCTCTCATCAAACTTCACATTTTGTTTTGGGATTTAAAAATAACCTCTTCATGCTTGTTTGCTCATATAGGCTAAGTAGGAGGTAATCTTTTGCATTCACTTCCTTCATACACATCCAAACTCAAAAATCAATAAAAACATCTGAAAAATCTCCTACAAAGTAGAATTATTGGGATTTCATCACCCAATAAGGAATCCACCACAGTGTTCTGTCATTGTTACAATTTTTTGACTATCAATTTATTGGCCAAGCACCTGACACCCTTATCACTATGGTGTGTGAAGTATGGGGATAGGCCCCTCTATCAAGCCATGTCCAGGTATTCATCATATATTTTTGCCTCACGTACCTTCAGGTATATCGAGGACGCCATCCTAAACATCCTAAAACCATCCTTAGACTGGTCTTTTCTTAGATTCCCTCTGAGCCTTTCTTTTTATTTTTCACACTTTTATAAAAAATCAAGATAATTAACACTTTTCTACATAATTTTTCTTGTCATAGTAATAATCAACATAAATTATTATTGCTCATTTTATGCATGTTCTTACTTGATCTCAATTCATAAAAAAATGGAACATGCAACCTCATCCAACATTTCCATATTCAACAATCTTCCCCAACAAAATTTTGCACTTACCATTGTTTCTTCCACTCCTTTGATCACTTCCTGTTCGATTCCCCAACCTATCATTTTTATGATCCCTTAAAGTGGACCCCCTATCATTCAGAATCATCCCCATGTTGAAACCAAACTTTTTTTCTACCATCATTCTATCCCTTCTAAACCAATTACACCCCCATCTGTTGTTTCCTTAGAGACCTTTGGGCCTCCCACTATCCCTTGCGGATACTTGGAGTTTTAGGAATGCCTTGGCGCTATCTCGTTACTTTTCATGATTACCTTATCCATAAATCCACAAATCTCCCCATTGATGGACCTCCCCTTAACAATTGTATGTTTATCACTCCCAACCTGAATCCACCCAAGTCCTCACTTCTTAACTCATTTATTCTTCCCTAGAGCCATGAATGAGCTTTTCATAGCCCAAAATGAACATGGATCTCATGATTCTTCTATCGTGATCCCCCAAACTCATCCATCCACTCAATTGGTGGTTTCTATTCCACCCAATCTACCTTTCATTAACACTATCCCTACATCTTCTCTCCCCATCTCATCCTTATCTAATGTTGTCATCGACGCCCCCATTCAAAATATTCAAGAATCCTATTCAATTCCTCCACCACTTGAGCAACCCATTGAAATCTCAATACATATCCTTACCTCTCAATTCCACACCAATATCATTACTTCACAACCCCACCCTTCAGAGTCCATTCAAACCAATCAACCCCCACTTCAAATGTAATGCCTCTGTTGTGTTGATATATGTACTTGCTTCTGCAACTAAAGTTTACAAACATTGATAAGTGATTCATGTTCTGAGTTGGTATACTCTTTGAATTTTTGGTCATGTTTACAGAAAATATATCCACTGCCTGCAGAAGGATCTGATGTTAATCATACTTTGGCAATATTTTACTAGTGTTGAATTATTATCATGTACTCACTAAATGGAGTTTTTAAGTGCATTATGTGAACTCATCTAATAAGAAGTAAATGTAATCTTTTGGAATCATGCGGGTAAGTTACCTAAGTTATGATATGATATATGTTCCTTAGACTATTGCATTTACATATAAATAATGACCTTACCTTGGATCAATTTTAGGGATCCAAGGCACGCCTTTGATCGATATGTTGTTATGATCATATTTGCTAAATCACATTGACTCCCTTTTTAATGCTAAAATGCCATCATATTCAGGCATAATAAATATGAGGTCATTGGGAGCATTTTGTAACGTCTTTTGAATGCATTCTTATTATTGTTCTATCTACCTTGAATTGGTAAATTTCAAAGGGTAATGTTCTTGAAGAATATTATTAAAGGCCTAACTAAACTTAATCTAAGGTGATGATTAATTATTAAAGGGACCTAATATTATTCTAGTTGTATTTGGTTATAATAACCATCAACCTAAGCTATGGTTGATGTAATTTTGAGGGATTCCTAATCTCTAAACTATCCCGAGGAATTCATTATTGATATAACCCAACCTGTGCTTGATTCATTTAAAAAGGGATATTTATCCCCAATCCTAACTAGGAACCTAAGACCTAACCCACAGTTAACCATGGTTGGCATTGTTGTAATGGTGGGTTAAGGTAAGGGTGGTGGATTCATTTCTTAGGAGTACTTGTTGAATTAAATTTGGGGATTAATGGCATGCACTACCTTTTTTGGCAGCGACTCGGTCTATTTTAGCATGCACGTTATTTTTTAATTGCTAAAAGGTTGGGTATTAGTTGTTGTAACTATTAGTTATGGCTAAATTTGAATGATTGGTTAGCGGGTTTCTGGGTGGCTACTAAAAGTCAACCATTTCATTAATAATCTCAAATGGAGCAAATACCACCTTAGAAACGACAAGATGGTTTGGTGGAAAGGGAAAAGAGTTGGTTTTACCTTTCATTCTGATTTTTCAAGCTCAATGGCTCTACATGTTGATTTTTTATTTTTCAAACTGGTCGTTTGTTTTTGTTGCATTTACAATATCGACATTACATGGTGAATTTAAAGGATAAAATTTATTGTAGAGTCTATAAACGAAGATGAGAAATAATATTATGGGTTTTTTGTGGATTCAGTTGCAAATTTTTTATGGAATCAATTGTGAAAGTTTGAAAGGAAACTCTAAGAGCTTGGAAGAGTTTTGTAGGAGCCCTACTAGGTATGAGAGGCTTTAACTCATTATGATAATCTGCTTTGTTTAATTATTCCATAAAAATAACTCTGCTCTTCCTTAAAATTACATCCTGAGCTATGGGTTTTTGTAATTGAGTATTGTTTTTACTTCATCGGTTTTCAATCAGTTATACTTTGAATACCTAGTTTAAGTCGATTTAAATGACCTTGTTTGTTTATATTAACATGTGAGTGATTGTGTTATGAAATAGTAGATTTATTTAGTATTGTTTGTGTATTTGGTTGTGAGTAATCATTTTTGTAATAGGATTTGAGTTATCGGTTACAGGGTCAAAACCCACAAGGAAATATTTTTTGCGTGGATTTTTTTCTTGTCAAGTTGGCATTAAACAAAAGATTGTTTTGTTTTCCTTTTGGTTGACTCATTACAGGTTCTTGATTCAGTCTTTATCGACCTTAAACTATTATTCTGGTTTTGATACTTCTTAAAACTCGAATATGAGTCTTAACCCTTGTTGGGTCTTAACATTTTTGGTAAATTTAAACCTCTTATTTATGGGGGATGGTGACTGGTTTTAAGTTTAGTTTTTAGTCCATTTAGGACAAACTCGAAATCTTGACGTGGTTGTATCTTGATCTCTTTTGTATCTTGAACTAGGTTGTAGGGTTGATGTTGTAGATACATATAGGATCTTGGAATGTTGTGGTCATATCAATTTTGTAACTTTGTTTCCTTTAATGGGTTCTTCTCTATCGTAACAACTAAGTTATGCTCGTTGGTTGTATTTGATTTAGGATATCCTTTAATAGTTGACTTTGTTTGGCTTTTCTATCTCTATTCATCCCAGTTCATGGATGAAATTATGTGTTGTAGGTTTTAATGGATATAAAACACTGATATTTTGAATTATTTTTTTAGACAGTTGCAAGATAGGAGTAAGGACGTCGAAATGGGTTGATTCCATAGTCTCAATGGTTAGACTAGTGCTTACACCTATGGAAGATGTTTAGTCTTGCATAAAAACTGTACATCGAAATAAATTCATTATTGACTATGACTTCCTTAACTTGTTCAATTTCTTGAGTTATAATATAGAAAAATGATTGATAGCATCAACTAATAATCCTTTCTCCTTCAGTTATTGTGAATAAGAAATCTTTCCTAGTCAGCTTTGTTGAATGAGTCATTGTTTGGAAAGTTAAGTTTTTGTTCATTGTTAAGGTATTTTGTGTATCATTGTTAGTTTTTTCCACAAATTAATTCATGTTGAGTTATTATGGAAGTAAATTGTGGCTTAAGAACCCTTCCATTCTTAATACTATTATTTTATAATTCGATTCGTTCTGAACTAACCCTGTTTGATAGTTGTATAACTATATCAAAGTATTTACCGAGAACTTAGAAGACAAAACAAGAAAAAGGAAGTAACTTGACTACTATAACGAGTTATATTGTTGTATAGATATATATTTTAATTGTTCGTTATAATCTAAAAGTAGTAAGTACTTTATATACAGTGCGAGTAAGTGGAATTACTTGATTGTTATCTTAAGTTATAATGTTATATGAATTGTTTGTTATAGCTTGAAGTTGTATATACTTAATTAGGAAGATATAATATTACAGTCATATAATTATGGGCTTATATGAGTGCAATCTTAAGAAATCTTACGCTTACTATCAATAATTTAGTACTTGATTGTTATTTCTTGACTGATATATAACAATAAATGATTGAGTTGTAAAACTTAATAAATAATATGTATGATTACAATCATATAAGTATGGGCTTATATGACTGCAATCATAATATTCTTGAACTTATAATTATATGTTTGATTAGGATCAACTTCATTTTTTTGGATCACCTTGTGTAACTTGAATTACTATTTGTTTTGAATTACATGAAAGGATGGTATGTGTTAACTTGTCTTCTTTAGATGGTTTCATTTATGAGGATCTCGTGGCATGATCAATAGAGTTTTGTTCCTTTTTTTGAACCTTAGAGTAATTTCAATAAAAAGCAATGTTTCTTTTAAGAAATTATTAAGTAAAGCATGTTTTCCTAAGGAGTTAGTCCTTATCATGCTCGGTTCATGTGAACTGACTCGTTCTAACAATTTTGCAAATGGATCTTATGAAAGATGAAAGAAGAAAGACTTTTAAGGAGTAGTATTTATTCTTTTTTCCTAATGAAGTTAATTGATCTGATTAAATGATTACTATATAAGTTTCTTGAAGTGGTTCTATTCGGGAAACATGAAGGTCCTAGAGCCATATTATTGTAATCATTTGGAAACATGTTGTTTTTTGGAGACTAAGATATGTTGATGATATTTTAGCAGAAATAAATAAAGATGTAATCTTTTCTAGATTGATCTTTGTAAATGGTTGAATGTTGTGAATTTGGAAGTTAGTGTGATTATATAACTTATAAATAATACACATTACTTCTTAAGTGTTTACTAGTTAAATATAGAAGGACTTAACGAATACTACGTAGCTTGTATGTTGATTAAGTGAAGGACTCTACATAAAGTATGTTCCCCAAATGAGCTAAAAGATAAACTGATCTTATAACAATGATATGGTAAACCTTATCTTGGGATTGTTGAATTGTAATCTTATGTTCGTATGGAAATGATATTATGTCCATTATAAGGGTATACTATAATGAGTCATAATGAACTTATGGATAAGATTATATGTCCTTAATGGAAAGAAAGGAAACACACTTAGAAGGTTGAATTGGTATTTTAAGTGATGAATCTTAAATACGTACTTACAATCTAAGTGCTTATTACATATGACAATGAATGACCTTATAAAAGTATGTACAAATGAATTATTTGTATTAGGTTGTAATTAAAGAAAATTTGTATGCTTATGATGAAGTGTTGACTAGCATTGATAGTATATGATACTTGATAAAAGTATGAAACATACTAAATAATTAGCTATGTATAAATACATTGTCTCTATTAATGTGATATATAGAGACTTGTAATAATGCTGCCCTATGTTGATATAACTAAAATAGTGGCATGGTACTTAACTGTATTAATGATAAATGTTGCTTAACTAATTAAGCTTAAGGAAAAATTAAATTTGTAATTTTGTATTTAAGTAAAAGATCATTTCGATCCCTACTTAAAGGATATTATTGGCATGATATTTAATAAGGTAACTAGTCAAATTTTGGAAATTAAATATCCTTAGATCAACTTGATATAGGACCTTAGGTATGACTCATTCAAGGTGAAAGTGTCCTGAGACCTAGGATGATTTGTTGTCAAATAATTGATACTTTGAAACATTAAGATACAATGTTCCAAGTCAGGACCTTGGCAGGTCAACTCACTATGACCACTACACAGTCGTATCCATTTAATGATGGTAGTCGCTATTTGGATAATGTTGCTTAGCATATGTACTAAGTTACCTCATCAAGACCCTAAATTATGACATGGTATTACATTAAGTATAATCTTTGTTAGAGTTACAAGTGTGGATTGAACCTCATAGATACGTACCCGATATCAACTTATGATGGCTACGGGAAGGGAAGTGGTCTAGTAATATTTTAAAACATTGCAATGACTCTTACTCTCCCATAGGCATCGTAGGATGACATAGATGTATGTCTTCTTACAGGTTAATCCGTATTTATACCTTGTAAAAGACTTGTAGATGTTTACAGCACCATTGATTACATATCCATATAACTGAATAAGTGATTAAGGTGAGATGAAAAGTTCTCAATGGTGAGTGTGTCATCATAGAACCGATCATGGAATACATGACTCTGAAATTTTTTGTAAAGTAGTGTAAGTTATTGAATACACTGTCGTGATTTCACCAAGATCAAAGTTGAGAGATGCCTGGTCGGATTCCTTAGTGGAATTCTGGTAGACACTTAGATATCTTCACTTAAGTATCATATCCTGAAAAAGGGAATATCAAAGGATACATTTGATGTATTGGCTCGTAAAGAGTGTTGAGGGAGATCAAGTAGGATCTATATACTCTCATGTAGTTGCAAATGGTTTATGACAGTTATCGAAAATGGGTTGCATTAAGGTTTGTGGTGTATTTAAATATATGGGTATTTAAATCAGCTGCATAAAGTAAGATAAATTGTCTGTATGTGTGTGTGTGTGTGTGTGTGTGTATCCCTAGATGTGAAGTGGCATAAAGTGGATGTTAAATCAAAGCACCTTCTAGCACATGTTTCCTAATCACCCCATTAAAACCTCTAAAGCACCTCATCCAACACATCCCCAATCTAATCTCCCTATCATCTAACAACAACCTCCTTAATCACACCCACTCATCTACATCCCTTCAATACATCCTATCTCCTGACCTATTCAATCGCAAGCCTTTAACTATCTTCCCCCTTTTCAACCACCTCCACAAACTCCTACATACCCTCAACAGGATAAACCTCATCCAAAAACTAACCCATCCACTTCTTATAATATGAAACCTCATCAATCAACCCCTTATCATCACACATCTGATGACCCCATGCATTTTTTTCTAAGTAGGTTAGAAAACTTGGAAGCTACTACTTTGGGTCCTAAAATCTCATTCACCTATGAACAAATTTGTAATGAGCCTATCAACCCATCAATCCCCATTAAACCTTATCCCCTGCACTGGGAACTCCCTAAGTTTTATAAATTCAACAGTAAGGAGGACCCTCAACAACACCTCTGTGCCTTAGGGCACAAATGTTATCTCATTACACATGATCAAGATCTTATGCTTTACACCTTCCCCATGTTGTTAGTTGGCCCCGCTTTGGAATGGTACAATGAGATTTCTCAGCACTCTCTCTTTCCATTCATCCAACTCGTGCAATTTTTCTTAGAAAACTTCTCCATTAATATAGTGTGTAAAATCATATCACCGACATCTACATTATTAAACAATTCAATGACAAATCCATCACATATTTCTTCACTAGGTGGTGTGGAATCATTAATCAATTATCCTTATCCCTTCCCCAAACCAAAATCATCAAAATCTTCTCTCGAACATGTGCAAAAAGTTTCTCATCAACTCTTAAAATCAAATATTTGAGGAAGGCTTCACCATGGCTCGCAAACTGGAACTCCGTGCCCTTAAGAAAGGCCATGTCAAACTTCACTCCAATAAGCCAAAAACCAAATTCCCCGAGTCCTCTACCCATAACAAAAAAACTAAAAATGCATCCAATGTTGTTATTTTTTAAATATTCATCTTCATCCACCTATCATTTCGAGCCTTCACCAAGGTCTCCTAGATCAACTCCTAATTATACTCTCCTCTAATAATCCTATAACTCTATCTTTGAAAAACTCATGGTTGGTCATCCTATCCAAATTCCCCCTATCCACCTCGTTGATCAAACACACCCTAAACCCACTTTGTACTATGAAGATCATTACTACAAACACCATCAAGTCCACACTCATGACATTGAAAAATTATGCACCTTTAAATACCTCCTCCAACAACTTATCTATCATGGGACCTTTATTTGGATAATCTTAATGCCCCTCCTAACCAACCATTAGATGTATTAAAGCATCCCTTCCCTAATCATTCACAAAATAAACAAGTTGATCTGTCTACATCTCAATCACCCATTGCTCACATGATAAATACTTTGAGTCGGGATTCAACACCATCACCCACTCCCATCATCCCTTCATCCACCATACCCATCTCTACTCCTTTGACATCTATCTCCACATCTCCAACTATACCGGCATCTGCATCTATCATGTCTACATCCATCACATCCACATCTACTATGCCCACATATCTTGTATCCACACCTGTTACATCTGCATCTACTACATCTTAATATTTTACACCTACATTTTTTATATTTGTACCCATCCCCACATCTGTCTCAACATCTACACCCATGCCTAAAACTCCTTCTACACCCACACCTCCAATTGTATTTATGCCTACATCAGCTCCTGAATACACTCTCATATCCACATCATCCCTTCAAACATATACTAAGCAGACTCCCTCACTTAAAGCAACAACAAAGGATTTCCCAATCCCTTATTCATCTCCAGCAACTACTGTTATCCAAATTTCACCCCCAGAGTTAATTTGATAACATGCATCAAAGTTTTTAGTTCCAAGCAAGTAGATTGATTCAGGAGAAAATCGTAAAATTGGCTAAGTCCTGCTTAAGGCCACCTTTGGGACAGTTGGAACAATTATACGCGGAAGGCGCGGATCGGCTGAAAAGCCTCTAGGCGGCCCAAATAGAAAAGGGACATCTGGGACAAATGGACGCAAAATTCCTGAATCAGCCGAAAGAAAGAAAATTTGTCCAAGTCCTTTACCAGGAGCAAGTGGGATATTTGGGACAAATGGACGCGAAGGACGCGAACCGGCCGGTTCGGCCGAAATAGGAAACTTCAGCACAAGGACAAGTGGGACAAAGGGACGCACGGGACGCGGATAGCCGAAGGAGCCGAAAGCCAATCAGATCACGCCATGTGTCACCGGCAGAAAAGGGACGAGGAAGCGCATTTCGGGAGGATCAGAGGATTCTGTCCCGTGAAGCACTGGGACATCTGGGACAAAAAGACACGGTGGACATGAAAATCCGTCGGGCCCATGGACAAATCACAGCATGACACTTGTCGCCAAGGAAAAAGGTCCAAAAGGTCAAAGGGGTGAGTTTTCGAGCACTGATCCGAACCAATGAAATAGTGCCACGTGTCCAGTTTTAAGGGGCCCACAAGAAAATCCCGCGAAAAGGTGGAGAGAGAAAATTTCTCAGTGAACCTGAACCTGCCACATGTCGTCCAGATGGCAGAGCACAGGTAAAGAAATTTAAAAATCCGTTTTCGCCTGTTTTGTGCCCTAAATCTTCAGATCATCATATCTTTCGATCCAGAGCTCGGATTTGCACGTTCTTTATATCAATGGAAAGTTGTTGAAGTTCTCTACATGATTCTGGGGTCAATCTTGCATTTTGGTGTAGTTTGAAGGGAGAAAATTAAGAAAACGTCTCTGACGCGTGGTGATAGACAGAAGTAATGCTTCAACTACCAACTTTAATGTAGCAGACAGCTCGCCGCTCCTATTAGACAGCCCGTCGTTTTGCCAGAATCCACCACTTTTTCCATAATGAGATGATTTTAAATGCTACCAAGAAGTGGTTGGGGCAGATTCTGGATTTCCTCTCTCTCCCCTCTCATTTTTCTTCATATATATTGTAAAGAGGAGCTCCTTTAACAGGTCAAACATTTTTGTTTTGCATCCTCCCGTATTCCCTCACTTGCCAGAGAATTTGTGGAGCTTTCAAACCTCCCATATGGGTTGTAATGCCAGTCTTTTTGCCTCTTGGCCACTGCAATGTACTGTATCGACTCTTGAGCAATAATATATGTGTTGTGATTGACTCTTAACCCTCTCATGTATTCATTGCTGTCATTTTGATCTCTTATTGCAGTTTGGTTACCTGTGCATGGTGTTTGTATTGCATCTATGTGGTCTTTGTTAAATTTGCAAAACGAATGTCTAACATTCCTCGGTGCATCACCTTTGTAGTTTAGGTTTTATTCTATGCATTTTCTTACCCTGTCTCGTTGGCAAGTTAGATTAGGTTTTAGCAAACCCTCTGCATTTTTTGTGTGCATCTGAACAGAGGAATAGGAACCAGCCTTCTCTGGAGAATCTTTTCTCGTCTTTACAAGTCCCACGCTTGGAGAAAGGATTCCATGTTGTGCAATCACACTGGATACCTGAACATCAACCTAAAAGCCTGATCTGCATCCAGGGGTGCTGTAAGTCTGCAACAACAACTACCACCACTTATGTAACAACACCTTCAAAGCTCACACAATCTACAACCCCTCTCAATCTCATCAAATGCATCATCCAAAAACCACTTCCCTCTTTGAGCCCCACATCTTCAAAAAAAACCCACTTCAGCATCATCTAAGTCCACCTCTAACGATGACTTTGTTGTTGAAATCATCGTGATGCCCGCCAAAAAAAACCTTGCAAAAAAACTTAAGAGCCATATTGCTCCCATCCAAAAATACCTCACTCACCCGCATAATAAATTAGATCTTCTTCTTTCAAATCCCCATCAATCCAAACCATCGAACATCAAAACATCTATCTTAGGGCATCTACCTTCTATTTTGGGACCATGCCCTTTATCCAAAGCACCCATCACTACCCAATCTAAATCCAAACCATATATCCCTCCTCCTAAAATTGCATTTAAATCATATATTCCTTCTAAATTAAAAGCATCCATCCCTCTTCCTAAGTTTGAATCAAAAGCATCTGTTGTCACCCTAAAAATTCCCCTCATTTTTTAAGTCAAGTTTCGAAAATCTTGATTTGGTGCCTTTGAGAGATGTTTGAGAAGATTGAGAAGTCTGGAGAGATAGGAAAATTCATGCTTTGAAAAATCTGGTGCTCATTTACAATCTCGCCTCGTTAATTTAAAATATTACAGTCCGCATGGTTTGATAAAAATTTTGTCTACCCATCTATATCTTACCTCGAGGCCGTCATAGTTTTTCTATGGGTCTAGTTCTTGCCTCGTAAGCCAAAGTGAAGAAAGGCAGCATTCAATCGAGGCCCAAATCAGCTAAGTTTAGAAAGACTACGAAAGGTGCCACGTGTCTCTTCGATGCACTTTCACACTAAGGGAATTGGATCTAAACTAATGGTTAAGATGGGATTTAACGGAAAGGGCCTTGGTAAAAATGGACAAGGTGATGTTAACCCAATACATGTAGAGGACTAGCCTCGGTTTACAGGTTCGGTATATTCTTATGGGAAAATAGAGATTGGAAAATTTTCCAAAGAAGCTGAAGGAAGACAAGCTTCCAACAGCCAAAGATCTATGCCACTGGAATTGCAAGATTCTACCATCAAAAAGATCAATGAAAGGTGTAAGGAAATAGGCAAACGAGGTAATGAAATTCCACCTCCTCCCACTTACACTAAAAATAGCACTAAGGGGAAATTGAATCCTAAAAATTCTAGAACACTCTTTCAGTTTGAACAATATAGCTTTTGTAGACAGAAATATGTTTTTGCTTTCATGCTTTATGAAGGCACTAATCATTCTACAGGATATTGTTGGAAGAAGAAAACTATGTTAAAGAAGTTAATTCCTTTTTTGAATGATGAAGTAGGTGATAAAGACCAATCTCACCCTAATGAGGCAAGAAAAGGAAAAAAGGTTACCTCTCCTAAACAGAGGAAAAATTTGGGTAAGTCTCCTAAAAACAAGGACATACAATTTTGTACCCATTTTAATAAAAAAGGACATGATGTTGTACAATGTTGGAAAATGTATCTAGTGCAACAATGGAAAGTTGTTAGGAAACCAACAAAATCAAATTCAACTCATGCAGCCCAAATTTTTACTAAAGAAGTAAAACCACCTAAACAGGAAAATGTTGTTAAAAGGGCTAGTAAAATGTTCCTTAGTTTTATGTTTGCATAACATTGATTGTTGATAGCATACAGAATTTTTTAGAGCTATAGGGATTCGTGATTTTTTTGAAAGGATTTTTTCCTATGTATATATTCAACTTTGAAATTTTTATGGAAGTTACTTGTAGATAAATTGAGTGATAGGTTTAAAATACTCGAGTTATTTTCTCACGGTCAAGGTAGAGAAATTCCATTTCTGACAGCAGTATGTAGGGATATGGGCATCATCAGAATGTCTAATTTTGAAACATGTAGTTTTATAATGTTGTCATTTGTGGAAATTTATGGATGCTTATAAGATCCATTCACACACCTATTTGATATTGTAATAAATAGACAAACTTGTTGTATCCACATGTGTTATTTGCACTAATTTTTAAGACCCTCATTTTGGGAAATTTTAATTTTTGTAACTATCATATGTGGTTACAATTACGGTGTAAATTTATTACACTAAAAAATTGGTCTGCAAAGTTGCACCAAGTGATTATTTTACAGATTATGGCAGTTCACCAATTTGGGTAAGCATACAGTTTGTTATCTATCCTTTTACAGTTTAGTGTATGGATAGAATTGGCATATTCATGTTTTTTACTATATCTATTCTTAGGCGTTGAGAGTCAAATTTATTTTGGATAGTGAATATTTGCATGTTGTTACAGTTTCAGATGGACAGTGGGCACTAGCCTAATTGTGGGTAGTTTAGATGTCTGGTATATTGATCTATGTTATGGAATTGTAATTTTTTTTGTAATCGACCATATGACAAAGTGACTGTTGAACACTAGCTTTCCGTATTATAATGGGTGCTATTATCTAGTCACTTATTTGTGATGGCATTACAGTGGGGTATGACAATTCACAGTTGTGTGGAGAGTTAACAGGGTTGCAGCGTTTCAGTTGAACACTAGCTTAATTAGGTGTTATTATCTGATCATTTATGTAATTGGATAATCAAATATTTGCATTTCATTAACCTATAATTCAATTCCGAGTTCTTGTATGTGTTTGTGGAATGCAGGAAAATATAACATGTTGTGTGGGTTGATACACAATTTTTTGTGGACAAAACACCATCTTAGTAGGGAGGAGTGATCAGGGGATCAATTTCAGTGCAAATGTTCCCTAAACTTCCTTAACCCATTAAAATTTAGTATATCCTTTAGATATATTTTCGATGAATATAAGAACGTGAAAAACAGACACTCTGAGCTCTAGATATGTCCGGTCAAAGTTGGTCAAAATTTGGTCAATGCGTGATCAAATTTGGTCAAAATAGAAAATTATTTATCTTGGAATCTCAAAAATATACTTCTATTACGTATATCTTGTTATGATATTTCCAACGCATTTTGAATGGACCAAATCCGAGTCCGTATGCGAAAGATATGGTCAGTCAAAGATCGGGTCAAACTTACGAGAAAAAGTGACCTGGCAAAAGGTGAACCAATCCATTTAAGCGCGTGGACCTAAAATTTTGGTAGAAAAATTATGTGTATAGCTATTCCACATGAAAATAGGATGGTTTAGCCTTATTAAAACGTTTGGATAAAATTATCTCCCGTGGACTATGGTATTGATTCCCATATAAGGATAAAATATTTCCATTTACTATTTATAGTGGATAATGCAATCAAAGAGATTTGAACCCTTGACCTGCGCTATAAGAATAGGAATACTTACCAACACACCACATTTTGATAAATAATATGGAAGGAGATCACAGGGTTTTGTAGAAGACAAGTGATAGGTATGTGAGAGGGTAGAATAGACCTACTTGCAGAAAACCTGATTTTTGAGGCACTTCAACTCAAAACTAGATCTCGAGTTATATATGAAAGTTGTTTAGGATTCTGATATATTTTCAGAAATTTAACTTTTGTTACATGAATTTCTGCACATTTTCCTTTGTAGGTGATTTTCCATCTCAGTTTCACAGAACAGGCATGAGGAGCAGACAGAGATCTAATTTTTCCAAGTACTTCTAGTATAAACCAGACCATGGAGTAAAAATGGAAGTTGTTCATATTTTTATAATATTTCCAAATATATAAAAAAATCATGTAGTGTTTATAAATCTCCATTTGTAGGCATTTTTCAGTCGCATTTGCAAGGGGATCACACTGTGGAAGCATTGTATGAGCCATAAATCATTTGGGAATAATTTCTTGTAAATTGCAGAGTTTCCAATATCTTTGATCACCTCATTTTCAGGTTTTGATATGTTTGTACATTATTGAATGGTTATTTTACTTTATTGGTCATTTAAAGATTGATACTCTTTTCGAGAATCCAGAGAGGTAGCCTTCGGGTGAACTCCATTAACAATCTTGTTGTGTGGATTTTATTTCAGTTTGTGAAGCTTTGATCAGATTAAAAAAAGTTAATTGGATTAACTAATTGATTTGGTGAAGCAAACACTTAACTGGTAATTGGATTTTAAGAACATTTATGTATCTATAACCCACAATAGAATTTGAATACACTTATCAAATTTGGTTTCAAGAATTCAGTTTGAGTGTATGATTTGAATTCAACTTGTGAATTTTAAAATGGATTCGTACTAAGATTCAGTTTATTCACTTAAGTTGAAAATAAAGGATAATTGGTTTATTTGGAAGAGTTTAAGGATTCGGGATACAAGAGCTCTCAAAATTGGCTTAATACTCTTAATCAGTTGTCAAGTTTTAAATCTAAAAATTTTCTAAGTACTTTTGAAAAATTTAAGTACCATTTTCGGATCAATATGTGCCTACCATCATCTCCCCGAACATGAAATATAACACTGTAGGGCCCTTTGAACCCTCATTTTAAATATTATAGAAGAAGATGACATGCTCATCAAAGGATGTCACCCTCATTAATCCAACATTACATCCACATCCAAGCCCAATCCTCCAATCAAATCTACAATCTCTAAAACCTCTAAATCATGTTCCTCATCCACATATTTTGTCTCCATCCCACCACTGACTTATACCTCTCTTAAGGATACTCCTCTTTATATATATGTCATTCATATCACCACTCATGCTCGCCCTCATGATTCTCAATCATTTACCCAATCCAGATCCAAAGTTGTCATCATTTCCCCTTCTAATGAGCCCACTTTTTCCCCTTCTTCATCCAAGGCCAAGGTGTCCATCCTAGTTACATTGCAAACCCAAAAGCATGCCACATTGAACAAAACATTGTGAAATAGTTGCATCAAAATATTATTAAGATGTCTCTCTATGAGCTCATCCAAAGCTCTCCCAATAATCAACAATCCCTTATTGAATCCTTACAGTGTATCTTCATCACTAGTGATGAATCCCAACCCTTCATGACCCTTGGTTGAGCTCTTACTGCTTCCACCTCTATATCCTTTGAGGATTCAAAAATCCTAGAAATCTTGCCTAAAGACCATGACCTTCCTTTTTTCATCATATACCCCATCAATGACACCTTCATCTGTCGAACTATGTTTGAAAATGGTGCTAGTATTAATATCATCTCATCACATACCTTCAACTAACTTAAGCTCCATGACACCATTGTCACCCAATTACCCATGGTCCTCCAAGCCTTCAATGACATTGTTTTGATACCTTGGGAATAGGTATCCTCCCCATCCACATCAATGAAAAAATACTCCATTAAATCTTGTACATTGTAGAAGGGGATTTTTAATACAACATCTTTCTTAGATGCCCATGGACTCATTTCATGCATTGCATCCCATCTATTCTTCATCGTTGTATCACATATGAACTTGAGGGGAAAATTCATACCCTCCCCACCAACCTTCCTCCATTCAAGGTATGTCATATGACATACTGACCAAATGACATGCTCATCCCTAAGCAAGACACATCCTCTAAAGCATCCACCACTTTTTCCGTACCTACATCCAAATTACATAATGATAAATCTCTCAATAATGTGATGCATCTTCTCTCATTGGGGGACTATCAAATCCTCGCTCTCAATTCTCTTCCCTCACTCAATTGACTTGGTAGACCCAATAAAGCTCCTATGTATCAACCAAATGTCGAGGATATCATTTCATTAAGTTCACCTCATCTAAAACCCCATCTTGTCGATGGCGGAGTCGACCGATGATCAGCCTCACATTAAGCCATACACAAATGGCTTCAAATTCCTCTACAAAAAATCCTTCGCCTATACCTATCTCCATCGTTATGCATGGAATGGATTTGGTATTGGATGTTATGAGTAAGGCATACATGATATTGTCTTCGACCAATCCCGAAAACCCCAAGAGAAGTTTGGATTGGGATTCAAAGAACGCCCCACAACTTCATCTCCATGCACTTCCTCCTCATCCTCCATCAACATTGAACCATCATCCCCTTCCACATCCAACCATCCCATAGATTCAGATGACTTTATGTATTTTCCCCCAAAAAAAAAATTTAATCTCCACCATTTCCCTCAGACCAGTCACTTATCAGGTTGAAGGTAAAACTCGGTCTTTCCCTCTTAAATTCCTTTAGAGGATATAAGAGGATTCCCCTACCATCGACATTCTCCAATGTAGCGATGATGGCTCCATTTTTTCCTACATGGGGATAGGTGATTCTCATCTTTATAAGTCCTTACCTCTTGAGACATATACCTTTCTCAATGAATCCATAATCGTCATCAATATAGGGACTCCGAAAGAACCCCACATCCTTAAAGTTGGCCAATCTCTTGATCCACAAGATCTTGAGGCCTTCACCTCTTTTCTATCCAATAATAGTCAGGAATTTTTGTGGTTGTACGCTAATATTTCAGGCCTCGATCCCAACATCATCACCATCCCCAATGCTAAACAAGTCAAGAAAAATTTGCGCCGCATGCATCCCCGTGTTTCCCTCCTTGTCAAGGAATATTTGTAGTGCCTTCTTCCCTCTAATTTCATCTAACACATCGACTGTCCATAATTATTTTTTAACATTGTACTCATTTCCAAATCCTCTGGAAAGATTCACATTTGTAAAAACTTTTGATATTTAAATCTCTCTTTCCCTAAGGATGACTTTCCTCTTCCTAACATTGAACAGCTCGTCAACTTAACATCCAACCATGAAATGCTTTCTCTTATGGATGGTTTTTTTGGTTACGATAAAATTCTCATCACACTAAAAGACCAACATAATACATCCTTAATCAATCAATGGGGAAAATTCTGTTATCGTGTCATGCGCTTTAGTTTGAAAAAATGTAGGGGCCACTTATTAGAGCACTATGACTTATATCTTCCATAATATTATCCATAAAACTATAGAAGGTTATGTCAATGACCTCTTGGGTAAATCCAAGCACTGACAGGACCATCTTACCATCCTTGAAATCCTCTTCGTGTGCCTCATTTATTTATTCCTGTCTCAATCTCACCAAGTGTGTTTTAGAGTTTTAACTGGAAAACTCCTTAGCTTCATCGTTTCTATTAGGGGTATTGAATTTAACCTCACCAAAATCAAATCCATCCTTGAGATTCCTCCCCCTTCCAATCTAAAGCAACTTTGTAGTCTCCAAAGTTGACTTCAATTTGTCTGCCGCTTCATCTCGTAATTCTCTAATCATTACCAACCCTTTCATCACCTCCATTGTAAAGACACCCATTTTAAGTACCCATTTTGGTACCCTTGTCCCCCATCCTGCATTATCTCCCCTTTGTTATCACCTAGCACATTCGTACCCCCCTTTCTACTTAAATTTCTTATTTCCCTCTTAAACCCCATTTACCCCTCTTAATTCCTATTATCATATCCTAATCCCACTTTAATGTTATCATTATTCATCCCCCCTAATTATATTTAATTACTCCTAAAAACCTATTCATTATCCTAAATTACTCACATAAATTCCCCCCATTTATTGTCCCTAGGATTCCACTTACACCCATTTAATGCCCTTTTATCCTCCCATAACCATTTATTCTCCCCATGTAGTATTAACACGCCCAAAATGGCTAAAACCCCAAAATTAGCCCCTTTAAGGCCCCTATTTTGGAAACAAACATCACCTCCACCACCAAAGTGGACTATCTGATGCAGTCATCAGTGACCCATCTGGGTCACCGTCGACCCTATTAATAAACTTCTACCCCTCCTCTCTCAAGGTCAAAAAATCTTGGGTTTTTCTGCTATCTTGCGAGCTTTCTGTGTTCTTTCTCTTCTTAGGAGATATAACCATCAACTTAGAGTTTTCTTAGATTATTTGCATGTTATCCATGGAGGTTTGAAGACCTAAAGTTTTCTCAGAGTCATTCTTTCACTTCGTCATCTCTTTCTAACATGTTTGTAGGTTGTCTTGGAAATTTTTCATTTCATCAGTATTCCTCTGATCCTCTTCATATCCATTTTCCCATCCATTCAGCTCATCAAAATCCCAAATCCTACCCTGGTCGTCGTCGACCCAATCCATTTGTCAACCCGATCAGTGTCTTCATCATATTTTCCTTATTTTGCATCCTCTCTGTTCCCCCACCATCCCAACATCATATTTTAAATCCCAAAGAAAGTTCCCAATTTGTTTTTTGTTTATCAGTTGATCAACTCTGCAATGGTCATCGTCGACTGCACCAGTCAGTCTCACATCGTCGTTGACCCGGCCAAGTTTGATTTTCTTATGAACATTTACAATATCAAATATTTATTTCACATCTCTCGCATATCTTCTACATCTATCTTATCCATTAACAGTTACCATATATTTTTATCAAAGTGGGTTGACATCCATCCCTAGGGAGTTATCACTTCTCGGGACTGACCTTTTTAAGTAACCCACCATCTTATCTATTAATCATTTTCTTGTTTAGTTTCTCTTTACTGTGCAGGTCATCGAGCTCACCTCGAAGAGGATATTTTTCACTCATATCATCATCCACATCAGGAGGTAGCCTTAAACCCTCCCATATTTTTGAGTTTCTTGATTTCTTGTATCCCTTTCATTAACTTGAAATAAGAGCGAGAAATATCATCAAACATGATCCATATCACATGCCCACAATCAAACATAATCATCTATCATCCCATATCTCATATGAATCCAACTAGACCCTACATAAAATATTAGCCAATCTTATTAGGAAACAATATGTTGATGACAAGATCCATTAATAATATCAGAAACCATCGCACGAGGCCTTAAGCATAACAAACATCGACATTAATACCATCCTATCTCACCACTAATTATGTATTATTATTCACACACCAAATCATTATGGCCTTCCCAGCTAAGTGATAGCAAACCATGTTCCCATGTAATGGGATCTAAATTATCATCCACACATCCTCTAGTGTCACAGTGATCTCTCCAAAGGGTAAGTGGAACATACTAGTCTCAGAGTGCCACCACTCAACCAACACTGTCAAGAGGGCTATGTCTTCTTGGATCTTTGGCATATGAACCACATGATACAAATCTAGAACCTCTAGAAAATTGATCTCATAATCATCTAACTATGGCCACAACAATGTAAAATATCACAGCCTCCACTCTCATGCAACCACTGGCTTATGTACCTCTTGCAAGCGCCATGACAAGTACACTTAATCAAATAATCCTTAATTTTTTCATCATAACTACTAACCCTCCCCCTGTGTCGTTTATGAAAAAAAACAACGCACATCCAATTTCCCTGCATATTTTTAATTGAAAACAAAATGAATCATGAATGTTTTTTTGTGAATATGACACGCTTCGTAATTTTATTTTTGTGAAAATGATGCCCTTCCAACTAACCTTAACTCTCATGAAAATGACACATTAGCCACATAAATGACATTCTGGGGTGTGAAAAACATCACAATGACAATGTAAATTTTACACAAAATCTTAAACTACCCACATTAATTTCCCTATTTGTTTCCTAAACACACCCTAAAATACAAAATCACTAATTCATGACATCACTTACCAATTTTCCTTGGTGGGCAAGCCTTTAGTGCTCACAAACTCGCTCATCACAATGGTGATCATAAGGAATCCTTGTCTTTTTTGTGCTAGGTTTCTATGGACAAGAGCTCAAAATTGTTAATCAATAGGGTGAAAATGAATTATTTTTACCCCTAATTCATTATTTACCCCTCATGACCCCTTGTCACTATCATGATCCATTCCATCCCTCTCAATCATTCAATGAGACTGAGTAACGATTCAAAACTTGTTTGTATCCGCATTATCCATTGATCGATCTAATCAAAATCATTTAATCATCACTCAAACAATCAATTTGACTAACAAAGTATCTATTAAATCAAGTCAATTAAAATTGAATTAAGGCTCACAAATCTCTTTTGCATATATCATTCTTCGGGACACATCTCAACTTATAGTTCTAAAATCTCGTAAATCAAATTGAACATTATGAGTCTCCCTCTCATATATCATTGATTGGGGAAAATACACTTTCATAATGTTTTCAATATTTCTCCCTCGCAATACATCATTTCCTGGGACATCATCACTTTGATTAATCACACTTTCTCCCATACATATATTAATGACTAGTGCATTATCAATCAATCAAACTACCCAATCAAAATTGAAACATGTTCCCTTACATCTATTGTATCTTATGGCATTATCACACCATAAAATTAACCAATCAATACATCATTTTCTCATTTCTCAACACAAGTAAGTCTCTAATGCATATTCCTAGTTTCTTGAACTGGAAGATTTCCTTGCTCAGGCCAGTCAGGGGCAAGCGCAGTCTTCAGGAATCACCCCTCGACTTCATATTCTACAACTCTGATCTTGCACACAATAGTAAAACCCGGTCTCTGTTACCTCCTTGTTGAGTAACATACATCGTCTATTGTATGCAATTAGCGAAACCGGCCCCACCATGCAGGTGGGAGTCTCTAGGGAATGCTCCTGGTGAAAACCATTTTTCCTTCCACCCAGCCTTATGGAAGCCTCACGGCTATCTCCCTAGTTCCAAAGAATAGGGGCCAAGTGAAAGAGAAACTCTTCCAGCTATGTGTCTGACGGAAAGCCATTGCCCTACACAATCATGCGTTGGCTCACTATTGTTTCTTCTCCATCTCACATCTCTATACTAACATTTTATCTAATCTACGAACATGATCTTATCATTATTTTGAGTGGTCATCTTTCTCACCCCTTCCCGTATAAGCCCTCAAGGGGGCGTGACCCTCCCCAAATTTGTCTTCTTTCTTATTTGAATAGTCATTACTTCCTATAATCACAATAACATGTATACATCTAAAATTAGTCACTACTAATTTTACCAACTATCCCCTCTCAAATATTACTAACATTCATCCTACAAATTCTAACATTACCCTTTATCCCATCCTTATAACATTCCAATTAATTACCTACTTTATACTAATCAAGTCATCTTGCATATTTTAGGAATTTAATATTCTTAGCCACCTACCCCCACCCACTAACCTAGACTCTTCTACTAACCACCCTTCTAATCTCTCATTAACTCCTAATGACACCTAGAAACTACTAATATAATCTAAGAACTCTCCATCACCTTTCTAGAATTCTCTAATTGTAGAGCCTTTTCATTTTACCACATTCAATAAATTTTTAATTCATGGAAATTCTTCTCTCTAGAACTAACCTCCACCATTGATCTAATCCACCATGGCTTCATCCTTGCCCTCCATTTTCCTCTAAATGAATCCACCACCCTTCATGCAAACTAACTAGAAGAAGCATCATCAAATCTTGCCTCCTTGAGATCAATCAAGACTACTATAATGAAGTGCTTCTGAATTTTGGAGTCAATATGCAAGCAATCAAACAAGTTATCTAACAAGCAAATTTGGCACAAATCCATTGCAACAAGGAACAACTCAAGGTAAAATAAGGTAAAAATTGTCTTAGTTTGATCATCTTGAGTGATTTACTCCTTTGGCACAATATGAGGTGTGAGGATTAACTCTAAATAGGGAGATTTGGTTGGTTTTCATGGATTTCAATATGCATGCTTGGAATTAAAAAATTAACATACTAAACACATAATTAATTTTTTGATTGAAAAACACACTTTTTAGTAATAGAAAAAAAGTACAACTCTAATCGTACAAAAAATTGGGTTAAAAAGAGCAACAAAAACTCAGAATGTGATATTAATATACACTCAATAAATGTAAAAATCAGAGTACACACAAAATTAATTATATCTTTGAGGTGTATATGCAACCCATACAATATAATATCAAGAATCTTTTTGTGTTTAATATAAATCATATTGGTCTCAGACCAACCAAATTTGCCACTATAGAAACAAATTCAAGCCCACTATTGAATTAGCATATATGAATCCATTTCACATTGAAATATATCTAAATACAATTTTTTTACTCTCATTATCAAACCTTATTTCTAGATTTATAGTCTAAAAAAATTTTTCAAATTGAGATTGATAAATGAATTCAAAATTACATCCCCCAAAAATTGTCTCATGAAGACAACCAAGAGCTTGATCACCTCCTCACTCTTGAGGATCTTGAAAGGGAGTTGTTTTAAATCGCCAAATATTAAATCTTAGGCCTTACTAGAATTCCCATTGATTTTTTCCAAACGCCATGGCCAATCATACACAATTATTTCTATCAACTATATTTGGATGCCAGACATACTAGTTTGTTGGGGATGATAGTTAATATAGGTATCATAAAATTTATACCTATAGGAAATAATAAAGACACTTTGGTTGGTTGGTATCTTATTACTTTGCTTAGCATTGCCTATAAAATTATAGCGAAGGCTATAACATAAAGGATAAAAATAATGGATAAAGATATTGTTAGACCAGAAAAAATCAATTTTCTAGGAGGAAGATTCATCCTTGACAATCTTGTCCTAGCTTAGGAAACTATTGATTGGGAATATTAATTTGGACAAGAATCCATGCTACTAAATTAGATTTTGATAAAGCTTATGATAGCATTAAGTGGTCAGTTATTCTTAAAATGCTCCACTGGCTTGGATTTGGAACAAGAATGATCAATCATATCAAACTTCTCTTTGATGATGCCTCAACTAGAATTGTTGTTAACAGATCCCTCACTGAATCACTTGAGCTTCAACACTATATTTGATAGGGTTTTCCCTTAGGGCCCTTTCTTTATGTACTTGCAGTTGATGCTCTGGGATACATGTTTCAAAAATTTCAATCCCGTAGAAAAATCAAAGGGTTGGATTTACCACGTCAACATGTTATGACCAACTCCCACTTTGTTGATGAAAACATATTGTTTCTACAAAATGATACATAAAAAATTGTAGTGCTTTGCAAGTCCTAGATTTATATTGCATGGCTTTGGGGTATAAACTAGCAATGCATAAAATTTAATTCATCCTAACTAGAAAGGAAAACCTATCTAATTGGATTCCCCAAGAATGGAAACAACTAGAACATGACTCAGGCATCCCCTTTGGAATTGGAGTAACTCTTTCTCATATGAGGGATTGGTTTCTTCAGAAATTCAATAGAAAGATCAATAGTTGGGAGGTTAATTATTTTTCTTTGGCTGGGCATATTCAAATTGTTAATAAAATCTTCTTAGCTACTCATGTGTATTATTCTTACTGTTGGATTCATTCTAAAAATTCCTATCTCGAGTTGGCGCAAAAGGTTAGACATTTCCTTTGGGATAAATGGGATGATCAGAAAGGCGTAACAATGGTATCTTGGACTCTTTGTACATAACCCAAACATAAGGGTGTGTTTGGTATCATAGATCCTTGGACCCAAGACAAATGTATTATCTCCAAATGGATAGTTACGGCTCTTTTTGGTAACGAACCTTGGAAAGTTCTCCTTAGACACAAAATTCAACCTATAACAAAAGACAAATGGTAGCATATCAATCTACATGATAAAAAACTAAAGGCTAAATTTTTCAAAATCAAAGGTTCCTCACAAGTGATCATCTTGTGGAAAGCATGGAAAGAAGCTTCTCAGCTAATTAATTGGAAAGAATCTTCTCTAAGGCACAGGCTAAGTTTCCCTAACTCATCAATATGGTGGAATCATTTTATCACGTTAATGGTTGTCCCTTGGCTCTTGTGAATACTTTACGAGGGTCAATTTTTTTTAATAAAAGAATTCATAATCTTAAGGACCTTTGGAATTCTTTCACAATGGACTGGCTACCTTGGGCAACTATTAAGAATTATTTTCATCTTGTTGAAAAGGATAAGCCCACCGTAGATTTTATTATTTCATTGTTCAAAGATGAACTTCTTGTTAAAATGTCTATGGAGATTCCTATGAATTTTATCAAAGATTGATGGTGGTCTAATGACACTAGAATTAATCAATTCCTGCTTAAAAGCTCTTATATTAAGCTACTACTTGCTATGTATTTTTAAAAAAGATTGTACCTAAAATGGAATTGTAAGATGTCTAAAAATCGTTGGATTCAAATATGTACGGATGTATGGAGATTGAAGGTTGAGTCTAGTGCCTAAATTTTAGCTTGGAGATTTATTCATTACAAGTTGTCAATTGCAGATAGACTTGGATTTTTGCATGTGATTAAATTGTCTTACCCATTCTATAACAAAAAAACAACTATCATGCATGCCTTTTATAAGTGTGATTCAACTAAATCGATTTAGAATCAAATTCAATTTGATGTGCGAGTTATTTTCAAGCAAGTTGTCATCAAGAAAATGCCTTCTTGGATTGGCAATATCAAATAATGTGATTTTTGAAACTTTTAGAAAAATAACAAATAAGCATATTCGGAAAAATAGATGTCACTCTTGCTTCTTTAAAAAAATTACTCCTCAAACAATTATTATCGACGTACTTTACTCTGATTTTTTACTTCAATTCTCCTCCATGAAACAAGTTATACAATCAATTTTTCTTCATAATGAGAACCTATCCAAGTAGATGAAGGATATCAAAGCTCAACTGAAGTTCCTTGTGGACAATGATAAATAATTAAACAAGAGGATTAAAGGATTAGCTGACTCATGAAAACGTTCTAGTGGGCCCTTCTTATCGGTGAATTGTTTTGGGGTTGAGTTACTCTTTGTTTGTTATTGCCCCTTTCTTGTGTAATGTGTTTTGCTATTGACTTTCTAGTATCTCTCACCCTTTTGGGCTATTTTCTACTATGATATTGTATACTTCTATTCATTTTTCAAATTAAAAAATCTATAAATTTACAACAAAGTATACACTGTGGAAAATGAGATGAACAAATTGAACTAACCCACCACAATCAACAATATACATTGAAAATAACAATAACCAAGAATATCTTAAGTTTAAATTAGATTCATAAAACCCCTAGAAACAAACATTTCATATCCAAAGCCTACTTCAAATAACCCAATGAATCAAATACTACATGGAAATGACATCACATTATTCGTACTCGTGTAAATAAATTTAGAAAATGATAAACCATGAACCCTTAAATTAAAACAAAGCGTTGAATCCCCAAAAACATAATGCAACAAGGAGGGTGTAATTGAGATAACCACACTAAAAAAATTACCCCCTAGTATTAATGCTCAAATGTTGATACTCACATTGTAACTCAATAAATTCTAAAAATGATCAACCAGGGACCCTTTAATTGAAATAATGTTTTGAATCCATGAAAATGTAATGCAAAAACAAGGGAGTAATTAAATTGGCCATGATAAACATTTTACTCCCCGATGACAACTTAAAACTATTGGCTCAAAGTGGATGGCTCAAACTAAATTGATGCACCTAAACCAAATCACATACCAAAAATAATAACAAACCGAGATTTTTCCAAGATGAAACCAAATCACCAAATTCACAACACAATGTTATAATACGGGAGTACTGTAAATATACCAATAAATCAACTACTCCCCGAAAATGATGATAACTTGTTAGCACTCAAATATGCACTTCAAGATTTTTGTGGGAAGAAGGTAATTTTTTTCACTCTCTTCACAAGTCATGTTCATATCTAAGGCAATATATAAGAGGGGTCTACTCTTCACATAGGATCTGCAAAACAAAGTAAGGCATTCATAAGAGTTTCACACACGCATTTTTTATACACAATTTACATATGCAGCAGATCTAGACAAGTACGCATGACCCGCTATGTTTATGTGTCCAATCAGGTGTCACTAACAATATGAACACTTGCTTACACACACAATAAAGTCCAAATCATAACGGAAGAAGACGAATGATTTATAAGTCTACATACACATGATACTAAACTTATAATGCATCACTCGTACACCTGAATAAATGAACACAAATAGATATCTAAAGATTTGTAGCTTGAAAGGAATTCAAACAAAATTTTAATGATTGCACATGGAATTCCCCTCAAAAAAAAAAAACTATAACATATTGGTATATAGGACACCAACACAACAACAAACATATATAGTGGGACTTCACATGTGTTTGTGACAAATAAAGTTTGTGTCCATGTAAAAAAATAACCCATATAAAATTATTACACCAAAGGCGTTCCCCCTATGGGAAAGGCCTTTGCGGACGTTTCTGCGATGGTGTTAAATTTGATGGTTTGACGGTTGTCTAGATGTTTTCACATTTTCCTACTATTTTTAACATTTTTTATCCTCGTAGTGTTTTTTGCTATATATACGTTCAAATCTCTTTGTTTCCCCAAATCTTGAGTTGGAGATTAGAGTTGAAATAGGCAAGAGAAAACATAGCAGAGACGTCGAGGAGGAAGAAGATGATACTTATGTTTGTAAGAGTTTTTGTGGGCACATCCATATGCTGGAAGATGAAGAGGAGAACCCAAATGTGGCTGATGAGGAGGTTGTCTCCAGTGTCATGAAAATTTTGGAGGAAGAGATCAACTGCTGTTACTCAGGCTCTCGAGAAGACGCAGTATCAGCGGATGGTGAGATTTGATCCTACGACATTGAGGAGTGTACAGATTACTTGAATTACTTCGTGAGCGCATCGAGTAATCAGTTGGGCATCCCACCGATCCCGTTTGTAATATATTCACCTCCTCATTCTACTTTTTCTGAGTCATTCTTTCCAGAGATTTTGGGGTGTGGGTTGTGGTGTTTCACAGATTATGAGTGTAACTCTGTGCCATGTGTGTATGACGAGTTGTAGGAAAAGGATTTTAGTAGTTGTGGATTGAGTCTATCTGATGTGTTCAAAGGAGATCTAAGTCCAACCTTATCCTCCATACAAGATACATTTTTTGCAATGTAAATACTTATAAATGTCTTTGGGTACATACTCATTGTGTATGTAGGTAGGACGGTGTCCCGCCTCCCACCCTAAAGTGTAAGTGTGGTAATGTTTAAATATATAGTTTGTTACAATATATTTAAGGAAGAAAGTCGGTATTTAAATGAAGATCAATATGTAGTTGTCATATATTTTATCTTCGAAATGGTAGTACGTGTATTTTACTATTGGAACTACTCATTATATTAATATAAATATAAGTTGTCCAGCTTTTATTTTATGGTAACCAATAATACTAGCAATCTCATGTGTACAATGCAATGTGAATGCCGAATGGTATATGTTATTAAATTTAGAAATACAGTTATTAATTTTGTAGTTGATGTTGATAAGGGGTGTGATTGACAATACTGATTTTCTATTAAAGCCAGAACAAATGTTGCAAAATACATTAGAAGGGATGTTAGATAACACTTAGTTGTGTAATTTTTGAATACAAATTCATGTGAGACATTTAAGTTTGCTAATAATCACTCTCAAGAATGTAGTGGATGTGAAGTGTTGTTTTCAAAGTAGATTGAAAGAATGACTAAGTGCTTTAACATATTATCTCTCCTTGAAACTAAAATGAGACAGAATATGCAATTATATATAAAAAAAATATGAAATGGTTATGGTACATTCCAATTTTCTTTATTACGTCAACGATTTTGAGTGCATCATTGTTAGAGCTATTTTGTGCATATCTTACAATCATAACATTCCATGAGACCACATTTCTTTGAGGCATTTTGCAAACAAAAAGCGGTATATGTTATGTGTTATAGGGATAGTTTTTACTTTTGTAGTTGTGTTTGTTTAAACTTTGGGTGATTGATTTTGTGTGTAGAAATATAGATGAATCACTTCATTTAAAAAGCGCAAACATGATGTCCAACCCTTTAAACTATTCAAAATGCAAAAAAGTGATATAATGTACAAAGCTTTGGATGGAAACAGCTATAATTTGCATTGTCCTTTCTCGGCATTTTAAATTTTTAGGTATTTGTGTGCAGATGAAGACATTAAAAATGTGTTGTTGTTGGTTAACATAAAGAAACAGGCAACAATAAAAAGGAAAAATCGAACATGTATGTTGAAACGTTTAATTTTGTAATTGTTCGAACTCTTTTTTCATCTAAACCAGTCTATGAGCATAGTCGCATATTGTTGTAGCTGTTGGGCATATGGGCTCTTGCAACAGTTGCACCACTCCTTTTACTTGTTGTTTGAAACCTTTTCCCTAATAATTGTGACAGCGTCACTCTTTGCCTATGCAAATTTCCTTGGTGAAGAATGCATACAAGGTGACCCCTAGCGTGTGACAAAGAAAGTGATTCCAGGGCTTATGAAGTAAAAAAAACAACTAAAAACCTGTAAAATTAATCGCATTGAAAAACATCAAACGAACGTTGAAAAATATATCCTCTTCACACACATATCTTGCATAATTTCAGTGTTTCAAGGTCAATCTCAGCGAAAAGAAAGTTCATTAATCCAAGAAATCTACAAATAATCAAATGTTATAAAGTAATTACCTTCTCTGCGTCTCATTCATCTTTAAATACTCAGATTTAACGAAGACTTTGCAAATATTTACAACGCATTCAATAAGCTGGTAGTCAAAATAGTTTGTATCTTTGAGCGAGTGAAGAAGAAACTCATCGGCAAACCTTTAAGTCATTATCTCGTACAATAAAATGAAACCCTAATGAAAAATCTTTAGCAGCTTAAAACTCAAAACTAATGCAACTGAAAAGGATACAATAAATTTCATTCTTTGAAGCTTTAGAAGGCAGTTCATGTTGGAGGTATTTCGGCCTATAATACCTGCAAGAAAACAAAGAAAGCCATTATTCACTATTTTTATGCAAAAGCTTAATATTGCAAGTTAAATTATATTATTTTGCATTGTTATCACTCCTATATAAAACAAAAAAAGATTAAAATTTTATCAGCCTGTAAGGCCCTGAAAGGATGTTTTCAAGGCTATAAGGCTATCTTGTTGCAAAAGGTGCTCCCTGACTACCTACAAGAAAATTTGAGACTAGAGGTTTAACTTTCTTCATGGGTGAATTTTTGTTGTTAAGTTCTCCTTATGCAATATGCATAAGATGTGTGCCACATAATTATTTGGAAACAAATGATTGAGGAACAATCCAATTATGTGAGAGTTCCAGATGGAGGCGAGCAGATCGGCAATCATTGATAAAGCTATTGCTCGAGAAGACACATTTTACTTTTAGTTTCTTCCTTGGGGTGATCTTTGATGATGAAATGCATGGGGAATTTATTACCATGAAGGCCAATGTTGGATGGACTCATTGCTTCCCTAAACACCCTTCCCTCTCTAGCTCAGGCAAGACTCTTGATCTCCTGTCTGTCCATATGCACATAGTGAGGACTACATGTAAAAGCATTGGTTCTTAACAACTTGAAAACATTATAAATTTGGAGGCAATACTTCAAGTAGTATTTTACTCTTCTATGAAATATTACATGGGATATGACTCATATGAGACACCTGGAAATTTGAGGATTTATTATATGGTTGCTCGAACATGTAGAGCCATCATCTAGCTGGCTTGAGTTGAAATCTTATTCTAACCAAATAAGAAGTTAAGTTCATTCATCCTATCAATCATGCTCAAAGATCATCAAGTTGAAAACCTGGAGGATGAATCACTTTATAGTCCCATTTCTAAATTATATACATATTTACTTTCTAATAGTATAGACAATTATAGCCTAAACCGTATCATGTTGGTTTATAGGTGAAGAAGGAACTTAATAGAAAAAATTAGTGTTTAAGCTTTGAATGTGGATGGATATCTGACTATCTCAAATAAATAGACTCATATTTCAGTTTTTAGTTTGGGAGTTGATTCGGTGATGTGTTCCTCACAAGCAGTATATGGCAAGATGGAGCACAAAATAGTGTGCCTAATCAATCTAAACAAGAATAAACTCTGAGTGCCTACAAATAAGCTTAGCATGAAATATCCTGGGTACATTAGATTGCATTCAATATTATTCTTCAAAGAAAGATAGTCTTAAGACATCCACCCACCACATAGAAGCAAATTGTGGGTTTGGGACGCAGATTCAAATCCCTCCACCACAATAAGATGACACATATCACCAAAAAAGATGAGGCACAATTTTTCGTATAATAACATAGGTATATTCAAGTGTGGTAGTGTTCATAAATCTTAATGATGTGGTCCAAGAATATCCCATCTTGTGATATAAGCAGGCACATTGTGTTCAAAAATATGCATGTGCTTTAGTAATATTCTTTAGAAAAAGGGTTCAAAAAACATCCACCATATATAGGGGTTATGGTGTAACGATAATAGGGGACTATTTTAAGAAGGTGATCCAAGTTCAAATTCCTCTGACTAATAACCCGTAGTTAACCTCACCCAAGATTTACCAAAGAAAAAAAACATCCACTAAAAAATTGAAGCATCCCTGCACTATTGTTAACCTCACCAGATTTACCACTGCCAAAAACAAACATCCACTGAAAAATTGAAGCATACCCACAATATTATTTACCTCACCCAAGATTTTCCAAGAAAAAACATCCACACCCAAATTTTTCCAAAAACATAAACATCCACACCCAAGATTTACCCAGCCAAAAATCAAAGCAAATCCTCGTCGCATTGTACTTACATTATATTTGTGAATATAGTTGAGAGCCACAAAAGGAGAGCTTTAAAAATTTATAGAAAGGCTACATATAATTACTTCGAAGATTTTAGATGCACAAGTTGTAATCAGCGATGAATACAAATAGATTGAGCATACCCATATGATGAAGTGTTATTTAAAGGGACAGGCCTGATTCCTCATCTTCATCAAGAGTTGTAGTGTAAATAAATTATGCAAATTCATGATTCTTGATGATGTTTGGGAAACAAGTGCAAATTCCTTGTTAGCCGAGTTGTGTGTGCCTCTCATCTCTCCGCACCACAACTCCAACATCATCATTGCCACTTCCAGAAGTAGCAGTGCGTTGTTACAGGTGAGAGTTCCAGATCCATCCATCATCCAAGTGCAAGGGTTGTGGGAAGAAGATAGTTGGCAGTTGTTCTGTTTGCATGCCTTTCGATACAGTGATGGAATTTTACCGACGAGCATTGAATAAGAAATAGCAAGGCTTGTGTTCAATGAGTGCGACGTAATTCCCTTGGCTCTCAAAGTTATAGGGCAAGTGATGGCAGGCGTCACCGACTTAAATGAATGGAAATTTTCTTTGAAGAGGTAGCAGAACGCAAAGACATATGGTGATGTTACAGATAAGCTCTTTGTTAGGTTAAGATTGAGCTATGACGCTTTGGCTGATTTTGACGCTGCTTTGCAGTTTTGCTTTCTCTACCTATCTGCCTTCCCAGAAGATGAATTTATCTTTACTGGATATGTCAGTCAGTTATGGATTGGAGAAGGGTTTGTAACTGGACAGGATCCTCTCCAAACAGGACAGCGATTCGTCAGTTTGTTAGCCGATCGCTACCTTATTGAGCCGCTCTTGAAGGATTCTGACGGAAAGGTAATATTTTTCAGGGTGCATGATATGTTGCATGATTTAGAGCAACAAATTGCTGAGAAGGAAGAGAAATGCTTCTTTCATGCAAGGAGAAATTTGCAAGAGTTTCTAGCTGATGATTGTTCGACACACTTCAGAATTTCATTGATGGGTAAAAATTTAACTAATGTTGCAAATACTTTTGAATCTTCTCATAACCACTCCTGGTTAATGCGTAACAATCCTAATTTGACAAAAAAATCCCCAATAGGTGATTGGGAGTATGATCTCTTTGAGGGTTCTAGATTTGTCAAGGATTGTCGTCCTATCTGTCATTGCCAAAAATCATACGATGTTTTAAGCATTTAGTTTGCCTCAGATTAGGCTCTACTGCCATCAAGAGAATCCCCAACTCTATCCTTGCTCTTACAAACCTTTAAATACTTGATCTTAATAGCTCGCATATTACAGAACTCCCATCCAACATTTCTAAGTTTACTTCCCTAAAACTTTTGGACATCAATAATTGGGAGCATTTGCATTCCATACATTATGGGATTTCACAACTTTTGTCTCTGGAATACCTGAGTGTCAATGGCTGTCTGAATGGTTTTGGTGTAGGGACAGGAAGGAATAAGTGCAGAGGACGGTTAGACTCTCAATCAATGATTTGGGCACCTTAAAACAACTCAAAAGGTTGGAGCTTGAAAACAATGGCGAAACACTTCGACAAGGAATGTTAGAAAGCATGAAGAAAATGAAATCTTTGACCTTGAAACTCACATAGATGGAAAACCAGTCTCATGACATGATTACCATGTCAAATGTAAGGAAAATCCGCTTAGTATGCCCTCAATTACTTTCAATAGATGATTCATTTTGTGGATTTCAACATCTGAACTACATTAATTTGTGCAAATGTGATGCGTTGAAACAACTGCCTATAGGAAAAATCAACGACAATGTCTACAACGCATCAATGCCACCACCAGCATTATCTTTATTTGTTGTTGTCAAATTTGATTGATACAACAACCTATGTTGGGATCCCTCCAACCCGTTACATATTCCCATACCCCCTATTTTGAGAGGGAATCGAAGACAATTTCTGATTAAAATGGCCTGGGGATTAACTATCCATAAGTCTCAAGGTCTTACTTTGCATAGAGAAACTATTGACATTGGGACCACTGAAAGCCAAGGTTTGACATTCACACCTTTCTCCAGAGTTCCGTCACTTGCAAATTTTTGGATTTCACCTCCTTTTCATTCAAAAGATACTCAAAAATGGCGCACGTAAAAACACTTGAAGCAAGAAGAAAGGAGGAGTCAAGTCTACTATCACTCATCCCTTTGTAAATACTGCCCTCTACTTTGATAGCACCTCCACTACTACTCTATTCAACACTTCTTATATCCAAAGTGGCATTGTCATTCAAGGAGTATAAAATGTATTCATGTTTAGTGAAAATAAAATTGCCCACAAAAGGCTACCATTCATGATATAAAATATGTAAATGTACAAAGGTCTTCATGTATACATGTTTAGATCAAATGCAGTGATATAAGATTTGCAACTATACATGTACGAATTTGTAACAAATTTAAATGTACACATAGAACAAATCAATGTAATGTTTCATCTATATTCTTACACTACCACTATCAATCCCACCCATTATTGACTATACAAAAAAGGTTTTTTCAACAAAAGACCAACAAAACAACTGATGCAACACTAGCATAATTTCCCCGAAATAATTACAAACCACATCAACTATAAAAGTAATTAACTATCCAAAAAATATCAAATGTATTCATGTTTAGTGCAAAAAAAATGGCCACAAAAGGCTACCACTCATGATAAAAATCTACACATGTACGAAAGTCTAAATGTAACATGTTTAGTACAAATAAAATTGATAGAAAAGCACTACCATTCATGATATGAGAATTGCAAATGTATATGTACGAATTTGTAACAAGTTTGAAATGTAGAGATGGAACCTTTAAATGAAGTGGTTCATCTATATTCCTATACTTAACAAATTCAATCACAACCATTATCAACATCAATTACACAAGTAATGACTATCCCTCTAAATCTAATAACATATATCATTCAGCGTTCACATTGCATTATACACATGCGATTGCTAGTTTTTAAAAAAAAATTGTATTAAAAAATCTTAAAGGAAAAACTAAAGGTGCACATATTTTAAAAGCTTTTGTTGTATATGGCGTGTTACCTCAAGCTAATCTTAAAAGACTTTTCATTTAAATGAAACTATGAGTAGCTAAAAGCTTTTATGCAAATATGAGCTAAAGGAGAAGCAACAACCATAATTTAAAATAAAGCTTTTGTGGCAAGCAACATGTAGCGTGGGTGGAGATTTGAAAAATGACAAATAACTATCAAAATCTATAGGAGTTGGACAATTTATTAAGGACCATAATAGCTTTACATTCAATTTTATATATTCTTTAGACTTGGGCGGTTCGAAGTTTATTTTTTCTTCTTCCTCTCTTTACCTCTTCTTTCAATTCTATAAAATGTTGAAGTTCTCATTGTAAAAACTAATTGTTATTGTAATTGTTTGAAGTTATACTTATTTGATTGAACCTTTGTTGAGTCATATGTATGTAAATATTCAAGCCTTTGATTGATGAATACAATCTATGCGTCTACAATGTAACTAGTACAACTATATGTGGCTTAGAACTTTTTTTATTTCTATCTTGCTATTCTAATCTCATTCCCACTTTCAACTGAGAGCTTAATTTTGAGTTTTCATATTAATTGTCTTTATTTATGCATTTCTTGCATATTAATTAACTATGTGTTTATAAGATAAGTAATTGCAATACAACCATCATTTTTACTTTGGTGCATCGCCTCTTTATTTTTTTCACCATTACCCTTTTCTCTCTCCATTCCCCCCTTGCAAGCATAGTTTATTTTAGCTTTTGAAAAATCCATTGTCTTTGGAAGTTCTCTATGAGGAACAATCTAACACTCAATAGACTTCCTGTGTGTTTGATGGTGGGTAGCAAAGTCAGACAAATCAAAACATCAACAAATGGGATTTCAACAATGGAACCAATCAAGTCGCCCATATGATTTGGAGATGTGGTGGTGGATCAACATGTATGTAGTGCATCTATGTGTAACTGAGAGATGTGTCAAGTGATTAACCAAGCAGTGACCATGTAAACTAACATCCGTGTATGGCATTCCTCACCCATATCTCGGTTGAATCAAACACATGACCAATAGAAGGCAGCATGGCATCATATGGCATAGGAGATTGATAAAACCCATTTTCTCCAAATGTTATGTCAATAAGTAGTTCTCGGAGAGAAATTTTCAATGCACAAAACTGCATGCAAAACACAACAATGGTTTTTAAAATATCAGCAAAAATTACTTCATGCAAATAATTCAATTTTTTAAACAAGCCTTCAAAAATGAGATGGAGGTCAAGAATTGTATCCTATAATGTCAACGGCCATTTTTTCATTATTATCATAAACCACCCAATCATTAAATTGACGCTTTAAATTTATTTGCTTGAGGATCAATGTCGATCAACAAGTTGAGGCACTTTTAGTAAAATTGTAAATAACACCCCAATTAAGAGATTGGGAATAAAATCAATGGCAATCGGTCAATCATTGCCATTTTCCTTAGAACCTTATATACTGCCCGACCAGTAGGTTAACGGTTCAAACTTATTCATTGAAGGTTGATGGCAATCAACAAGTCTAGACACTTTTCACTTTTTCACCTAATCCTACACAATCAACAAATTGACGACCCATATTCATTCTTGGAGAATCAACTGCAATCAGTTGATCGAACCATTCTTACACTTTGAACATAATATCATCGACATTAGACTAACAATTTATTTTGAATCCTGCAAGATCAATGGTGATTGGTTGATCAGATGACTTTTTTCATTATTGCTCAAATCATAGTAATCAACAAAATGACAACCAGGATCAATTCATGCAGATCAGTGAAAATTGGAAGATTGAGATACTTTTAACCAAACTACAGAAACCATCCCGATTGGGAGATTGACAGTCTAGATGAAAGCTTTGAAAATCAACGACTCTGAATATATCCAAAGCATTTATTCACTTTGTGCAAAATACATTAATTATTTAACCTTTTTCTTGGCACAATAACGTGCTACTATTTCTTCATTTTAACTTGTTTTCACAAAACACTAGGGGAGAAGGGCCAGTATGTGAACACGTCCCAATACTTGAACATTATTTTGCATTTAAAATATCCAATACTTGATGGAATAAAAACCAAAATTTTGATTATTGAAGTTCAAAAATTTGTTTTTTTATAAACCATATGTGCATAGGGTCAACATCTCAGTATTACTTAGTACACAATAAATACTGATTGGTACTTTCATTTTCTACAATAAAAGACTCATTTGTTCAAAGTAATAATACAACATATCAGTTGACAAACCCATCATATCTATTTAATGGGTTGAATATTTGTCTTTTCAATTCATCTCTTTCCATATTCCAAGTTGGGTTGTTCAATCACCAGATCTTTCATATCCAGACTTTAATACATACCTGCAAAAAAAGAGGAAACCTTCTTCTCAAGATTCAAATTCATCCATTAAAAACACAAACAAAATTGTATACTTGAAGGTAAAAAATAAATATGAATATCAAATCAAATAATTTCAGCCACAAGATCATCTCAAAATCAATTTCAACCTTTGATTAAAAAGACCCTACACCTTGATCCATGTCTTACATTTTGATTGGATACTCTCTCCCCTATGTTGGTATTATATATTCACTTTCCTAGTCTTGTTTACTGTTGATTTACTTCTGCAGGGTGCCTGATTACAGTGGATTTTATAAGAAGAGATTACTTCTATCAAGTTTTGAAAGGAAAGGTCCAGCAAAGCAAAAAATTGCAGGTTAGTTTTCATACCTACTGCTAATAATTTCAAGAGCATGAGTTTCTTGTTATCCAGTTGAACGCTGAGAATGTCTCCCAAATCCCTAGAGGTGTGACAGAAATCTCATAAAGTAGCTATCAAACAACTTCAAGAGGACACTTAAATATGTAAAAAATAGTCAAATTTATTACTTAAGGCCTTTTTCCACTGGAATGTATTCATATATAACCTCAACTGGCTGTTTTCTCTGATATAAGCTAGCGTATACCTTGCACTTCTACTGAAAGCATGTTGTGATCTACTTTTTGTTTGACCAAAGATCTGTTCAATTAAGTTAGAATTAGACATAACAGATTGTTGAGCAGAACTGCAACTTTATGGACTAATTTCTATTTAATTTATCAAAAATTGGCCCATTTTGTAGAGCACATTAAAAAAATATTAAGATTGGAATTGAGTGATTCTTGATACACAACAAAAAAAACAAGACTATGTGAAGGGAAACAACGTAAAAAGGAGCATATTGAGGCAAAAAAGCAAGAAAGGTTGGCAGCAAAGGAGCAAAAAAAGGAAGAGAGATTGCAACGCATTAAAGAGAGGCAAGAAAGGGATCTACAAAAGTTTGTTGAAAGACAGGAGCATGAGAAACAATGGGAAGTAGCTCGCCAAAAAAGGGAATTGGAATTACAACAGAAGGAAGCCACTCGCCATCAAAGGGAGAAAGAGAAACAAGAAAGAGATAACAAGTTCAACAATCCGCAGGTTTTGTTTCCCATGCATCATTCCATGCCAATACATAACTCCATGTTACAAGATATGTTGAAAGTTCCTATCCCAGATTACCACCCTTACTTCCTTGACACCAACAGAATGCAAATAACTTCAACTCCAACTACACACCCCATTATCCCACAACCTCCTACTTCACATACAACCTTTCATACCATATCTGGTTTTCCTATTCCACCATGGGTTCATCCAGTGAACCTCTTAATGACTCCAACAACATCTGTCAATGATACAATCGTTCCTGATAGTCCAAACTAAGGGCCTTTTTGAAGGTGTGACATGGTTATGGACTAACAAACTAATCCAAAAATTATGGCAGCATTCGAGGAGAATTCTTTTTTGTGTTGCAGAAAAATATGTATCGAAATCAATTGAGAATGCATTATTGCATTCACGATTATAGGTTATAGTTGGTATGTTTTTCTCCGAATGTAATGAATATGGACACATACAGTATAAGTTTATATGTTTTGCTCCAAATGTAAGAAATATAAAGACATGCATTTTATATTACTACATTTTGCTCGAAATGTAATCATTTTTTCAAATGTGGAAACCAAATCAGCTCAGAATTTGTTCAAAAAATACTTTAAATTGTTGTAACTTAAAATGAAAACCGTTAAATAAAAACTGAAAGACAAGGATTTATTTGAATCTTGGTGAGGTTGAAACCTCACCTCTATATGGCTTAAAAACATAGAATTGTAGGTAACATTTTCCTTGAGTATTAGTAGTGTGAATACACACTGTTTCCACCCTGCTTCAAACGATCTCGCCGTATAAAATTGCCATTCCAAAGTTCTCAATTCTTGCACCAACACTGGAGCTCCACAATAAAATACTCCTACACGTCCAGCCAAAAACAGAATTTTCTTAATAAATAATAAACATCACATTCTAGAAGCTTGTACTTAACCATGCGTATGGAGTGTGGAAATGCCAAAAAATATATGCACGGACCTAATGGGAATAGACACAAAGTCCATGTTGATGTAATACTCACCAACTTTGGCATTGGGATGCTTTGTGCATATTCATGAGAAGACCTTTCTTCAATTGGGCCTTGCAAAATGAGTGCGCACCTGTATGGAAAAATGAGAAAGCGATCAAGAAGCAACAACAGATTTGACCAGGTCAGAGAATGGAGAGACAAAAACCTAATTTGCTTCAATAAGATTACTGATTTGGAAAATTTACTGGAGTTAAAGCAGTACAAAGATTTGAAGGAGCTTAAACGGCCTGTACTGCGTATCCTCATATTATCAATAATTTTTTTTACAATTAAAGAAAAAGTTGTAGAATTTTACAACATTATCATGAATAGCTTTCAATTTAACCTTACAAATTTGTAGAATCTTTTCAGGAAGCAGTTCAGGCAGAGATCTCTAATCTATGAAATTATAAAGTGAGAAAGAAAATATATTTAGGAACAACTTCGCAAATTTTCATCAAACTACTTATTTCCGCTATCTACTTGGTCAGATTGAAAAATCAGGAAGCCGCAGCAGAATCGTTATGTTTTCAATATTTACAAATCTTCGTAACGGTCTTAATTTGCAATGGAACCAGCAGAAAAACTGTAATTTTCTTAACACAAAAGACAAATTTTCGTATCATAAACAATTTGCAGTGAAAATCGTGGTAATACCTTGGAATTTCTAGGCAGTAAAGAGAGAAGATTTGAGAAGTGTTGTTTGAGTTTGACTCTCCTATTTCACTCGGCTAGCATATGCTCAAACGCCGACTTGTTCTGAAACCCTGATTTTGGTTGCTGGCCATTATTAATCTTGTCAGCAGTGGCAGCAGAAACAGTTACTCTTGATCTCTGGCTTTCTAATTTTCTCTCCCCCTCGATTTTTCTGAGAAGACTGAAACATTTCTTGTACTGAATCTGACCGATATTGAAATAATTCACTGTGGCGTTCAAAATCCTGCTCGATTAATGTCCAAAACCCCATCAGATTATACTGATCAACATGAAAACTAGACCCTTTTCTTTCCCCAAATGTTCATTATAATCTGAAATCAAATACTTACGAGAAAGTCTTCTATCCACCTGATGTTATGAAGCATGTCCTCCAAAATGCTAATAAAAGGAGTCGCTCCGATGCCTAGTCCAACCAGAAGAAAGATATCCAATATTTTCTGTAATCCTGCGCAGGAGTACTGTAAGGCCCGTCAATGAGCAGCAAACATGGTGGTTGAGCATTTATTTGTTCCTTATCTAATACACGTGTCAAAATGGTGGAGGACAGATTGCATTTCCCTCTTTTATTTCGAATTTAATGCTCAACACCTGTCCTCTTCGGTGAACCACTTCGGGTCTCCACCAGTAAATGTGTTTTTTTGAGATATTTTATTTGATTGATCATATGGAAGTAAATATTATTAAAATATGATACGAAATTAAAGGTTTAGGATAAAAAAAATGTTTATTTATAACTAGCTGTCAAATTGGCACTCCTACGTGGCAAGGAATTGGCTCCATGGACCTGCGAACTTAGGGTGTTCACATACTGGCCCTTCTCCCCTATGTGACCCTCACTTACCCTTTTCTTTTACATGTGGGATATATCCCCGCATACAAAATAATCACCAACCATTAGGTTTCGCTTTTTTTGCTCCAATACGTTCTTGGTAGAGCTTTCTTCAACCATTTGTAACATTTAAACCAACCTCAGGCATGTACACCACACCAACCGAGATTCAGTGATCCTTCAGCCTCGTAACAAAGCAAGTGAAGGTTTGTCATAGCCACCATGCATAGTCTAGGAAAAAACAATGGTTAGGATGAATAGATGGATACCCCACACAATTCACTTAAACGTTTTCAAAATGCTCATGTAGGAGGGAAAATTTTGAATCACCATGTCATTAGAACTAAACAACAACCACGAGTGAGGGACCAAATATGGTCAAACATATCCAATGCATGATATGTCACCTTGACAAAGTGTCATGTGAGGTTGGTGGCATCGGTCTTGACAAGAAATATGTCTTTGACTGAGATGGTAGATTTAGAGCTAAGACACAACATTGGTCCATCAAATGAATAGTTACATCTAGCACATTTTAGAATCTCTTATGAAAATCAAAGTCATTGGTGTCGCCAAACAATGTGAGAATCTCATCTCATGCAAAGATGTTTGTGTTGTTGATGGTCTACTTTAAGACAATTGCACACTTTAATAAGTGCAACCTTGTGAAGTGTCTTTCTCATCACACAACACAACTTGATGGTCTACTTTAGCTATATGGAGATGTGTTTACAAAGAAATGAGGCATCCCAAAAGTTTTTAAAGTAAAGTATCTAGTTGACCTCGTTCTATGATCCCCACTTCTAAATAAAACTGTAGACGCCTATTTTTGGTATAGCGCCCCTCCGACATCTTATATTCACACTACTTCTACTCTCGCATCTCTTTCTCTTAAATTACATGAAATCCTATCCATTTGCTTAATTAATTATCAAATGGGCTTCATGTAGACCCATTTGATAATTCAACTTTTTGATATTATTTCCATCTTCTATAAATTATTAATTCATGAATATTGATATGCACATATGACATTCTTTTCCTAAATTCAAAAGGTAGAATCTATCATCCCACCTACCCAGTCCCAAATGTTATCCACTTAAGTCAAAATCAAGTTCCCACCTAAAAATCAATTCCCACCTAAAAATTCAATCTCTTCAAATTATTAAAATATGAACCCCACCCATAAATCAATAATTCAAAAATATCCTCTCCGACAATAAATCTAAAAAATCAATAGTGTAAAGTGAGCACATGACTTCACTATTGCACCTAACCGTGTCCTCACTCCACATCACATCTTTTCCTTTTCTCACATCATGAACCCCACCATCAAATCCACTCTTCATTATGTTCTCTTAATCAAAATTACTTTTGCTAATTATGGTTATTCGTTAATCCTCTATCTTAATCCAAATTCAAATCATAAATATGAGTTTTTTCCCCCTCAGAGGAGGAACAGAGAAATTGAGGAGAAAATTCTAGAAATTCTGAATCTTAAATTCATTTGTCTGTGAAATTTTGCATCATATTGTGGAATATTTGGAGGCAAAGCTCTACCAGTTTCATATCACCCGCCTAGCGAACAATCGGTTGTTCTGTCAGGATACTAGTTAGGTATCATATTTATATTGTTCTTCAACATATTGCAAATTTTTTTATATATTTTTTGGTATGTCATCTTATCATTTGATATTCATTATTTTATTATGAACACATGGATTGACAACCACCGAGGAAGTTAATGCTTCCTGGATCTGCTTTGTCAAGCAGTCCCCGTATATCATCATCTAATCTTATATGTTTCCATCTTGCAGATCTATTTTCTTTCTTTACAAATTTATTTTCTCTGCGCCCGTATCCAGAATCCATATCTGCATCTAAGGTCCTAAGCTCTCTATCATTCAAAGTTGTTGGTGGCTGGCAGTCTCTATGTTCACCTACGCGAGAACAAGTTTTCCAGATCAACATTTGGCACACTCGGTGGGACCAGATCCAAGCTTTGGTAATTTTATTTACTTGCTCACTTTGTATGGGTGTCGTATGTATAACAGTTATTATATTTCATATTATTGTAAATATGACATCGCATCAATCTAGATATGTGTTCTGTAATTTTCGTTTGTAAATTCACCCACTTGTAGGATCATTGGTACTATTTCCAGCCGTGTGTTGTGGTTCATACATATAGTTATTTGTGTCGTCATTGGGGTAAGTGGGTTTTTCATTTGAAATGATCGGTTATTGACTTTTTTATAATAGGTGTGCAATTTTATTGAATTTTTTAAAAACACAAAAAAAAAATGTCGTTTTGTTCTTGTTTTACAAGTATAAAGTTCATTTTTAAGATTTACACAAATAAGAGAGAAAAAAAACAATATAATATATATATATATATATAATACAAAAAGAAAATAACAATAACAACTTCCCTCCACTCCACACCTCCCTTTTCTTGTCTGCCATGCACGCCTGTTGCAAATCCACGCCAGTTTTACATTTTGCAATAATTAATCAGATCATGTTTCTACACAGTGAATAATGATTTGTATATTAACAGTTATTGGCTTGCAATTTGTTAGAACATGTCTATAAATAATGCGTTGAAAAGTGATATTGCGTAGTAGGAATAACTTCATAGTCTCCTTATAATAATTGATTTACAATTCTTTAGGCTGCATTTATCTTTGATACAGAGTCTCAATGCAATTTAATCACATAGTCTCTCCTAATAATTTATTCACATCTAAACGTCCAATTATATTTTATATCCTTAATAAGCGTCTATTGGTGAAATTTGTTTAGATTCGATGACTAAATGTAAATTCACATTGGCTTTCATAACATTGTTTACCATCTGAGCTTCATTATCATATTTTTCATTTATCATTCAGTTTTATAAGTATACAATAGGTTTGTCATTTATTTAGTGTCTATTGTCATTAATTACTTTTGATTTAATTATCACATTATTGTGTCTATCATTTAGTGTCTAATTTATTTTATTACTCAATAGTAGCCATTGCATTGTTTAGTGTTTAATTTACTTTATATCTGACTAATCCAGGTAATTTGTTTATTCTAATTTATTTATTTGTTTTATCTCTTTTGGATCACATCCACTAATTGTTGTATTTGCCTTTACAGGATTGTGCTGTCATAGATAAGATCTTAAACTCAGACCACATCACCAATCATCGCTTGTTAATCTCATTTGTAGTCTTGAAATCCTTGGACGTTCCCAATCAATGATTATCATTTTCAAACATTTTAGTTCAATATGACAAAAGGTGTTTTCCAGATCACCTAAAGCTTACACTTGGCTCAACTTGTTGTCAGATAAAAAGGAAAAAATTGATATATAGGTATTCTTCAGTTTTCCTTATTTGCTCCTTTTTGCATGGTACTTTCATACACCTGGTTGATTTTCAGCATCAAACTTTATATTTCAAATTTGGAGTAAAATGAACCCTGTGCATACTGCTTGCTCACATAGTGTAAATAGGGGTTTAACTTTTTGCATCACACACTGCTTGAAAATTCACAAATTAATCAACACATCGAAACATTCATTGCATCTGGTTCATTGATTGGGATTTGATCACCCAACCGAACCGTTTTAGACCTTTCCCAGCCATAAATTACCTGAAACCAAACATAGTTTACCTTTTTCTAGGTCCTCTTTTAGCCGTTTTATTTTACACACATTCTTAATTTAAAAAAACAAAAAACAAAAAAAAATTGTTTGTCTGACTTGTTTGTTAATATAACAACAATTTCCTTTTCATGCTCGTAATCACTCGATCCACTGCTAAAAAGATGGAACACAACCTCGCCACACATAGTGCTTCATCCCAATCAATCACTACATCAACAACTTCATCAATTGTGTTTCTTCCTATCTCACTCACATGCACCCATCCTCTTACTAATATTCTTCATTCAATACCTTTCGCCCACACTATGGCATTAGACCAACATTCCATCCCATCTAGGCCAGCCACTTCACCCATAGTTAGATCAGAGCCTATTGGTACCTCAATCTTCCTTCTTGGAGACCCAGAATTCAGACAAATTCTTGATGTCAACCCTATGGCCCTCCAAGACTATCGTTTAAGAAGATACATACACCTCCCTTTGGATGGGCCACCGCTTCAGCAAGTCTATCCTTATAATGTTGGTTCTGACATTCCTCAATCTATGGCCTTACATGATTTTGCATCATCTTCCACCAACCCATTAGCACACCAGACCACCCAGATAGTTACGCCCATTCCGCCCAATCTTCCTCACATCAACACGACTATCGTGACTGTCATCCCTACCACTACAACGGCTCCTATGGTCACTGGTACCTCCATTCAACCATCCCAAGTGTCAAATCCCTTATCCGAACAGAAAATTCCTACTACATCACAAATCTATACCCTCACTTCCCAACTTCCTCCAACCATACCTTTGCAACACACAGTGTCATTTCCAGGCTATCAACATGCATATACTCACATCCCAACTCAACAGTTACTTCCACAACCTCCACAATCTCAACAATCACACCATGCCCTTGTTTCTCACCAACACACATTCTATCAGCAACCACCTCAACTATCACACATATCTTACACTCACCCATACCAAATTCCTCATATCCCCACACCTACTCAAATCCAACCACGACCTTTCATTGCTCAACAAACACTTCCCAATGACCCCATGCAAATCTTGATAGGTCGGTTAGCCAACCTAGAGGCTGCTACATTGGGGTCCAAGCTCACTGTTTTCCAAATTCACACCCCAGGGTTAATTTGATAGCATGCATCAGAATTCTCAAGTCCCAGGCAAATGGATTGATTCAGGGCAAAAATCATGTTTCTAGGGTCCCCTTAGAATTTTTTCTAACTCCCCTGGCCGAAGAAGAAAAGAGCAAGTTCTGAGAAAAGGTGAAAAAGCTGCAAAAAAAAGCTTGGGCCAAAAAAAAAATCGTGAAAATTGGCTAAGTCCTAGTCCTCGCAACAGTCGGGACGCGAGGGACATCTGGGCGCGAATCAGTCGAAAGGCCGCCAGGCAGTCTGCAGGGCAAAGGAACATCCGGGCCGTCGGGACGCGAGGGACACGGAAAGCTGGTTCTACCGAAGAAGAAGAAAATCGACTAACTACTGAGTGGCACAGTTGGGACATTTGGGCTGTGAGGATGTGAAGGACGCGAACCACCCGGATCGGCCAAAAAAGAGAAATTTCGCACCGGGATAAGTGGGACAAGAGTACGTGGCGGACGCGAACCGGCCGAATCGGGTGAACCGAAAGAATTTGTCCCAGACAGTCCAAGACATGTGGGACAAAGGGAAGCGGAAGACGTGGATAGCCGAGAAAGCCGAGAGCCAATCAGATCACGACACGTGTCACCAGCAGAAAAGGGACAGGGAAGCCCATTTCGGGCGGATCGGAAGTTTTTGTCCCAGACAGCACTGGGACATCGGGGACAAATGCACGCGATGGACGTGAAAATCCGGCAGGTCTGAGAACCAATCAAATCACGACACGTGTCACAAGGGAAAAATTCCAAAAGTCAAAGGGCAAGTTTTGAAGGGTCATCCCGAACCAAATCAGAAGAGGACACGTGTCCAATGGAACAGATAAGCTCGGAGCCCGAGAAGGAGTTAGAGAGTTTAGCAAGAGTTTTCACCCAAAATCTAAAAGTAAAGGTCTGCACCACGCCCCTGACGACCAATCAATGCATGCCACATGTCATCTAGGTGGCAGAGCGCGGGAAGAAATTTAAAAATCCGTTTCACCTGTTTTGTGCCCTAAATCTTCAGATCCCCATATCTTTTAATCCAAAGCTCAGATTTGCACATTCTTTATATCAACGGAAAGCTTATGAAATTCTCTACGTGTTTCTGGGGTTAATCTTGAATTTTGGTGCATTCTAGAGAGAGAAAATTGAGGAACGGCTCTGACGCATGTTCATGGCCAGAAGTGACATTTCAGCGACCAAATTTAATGCAGAATGGGTCGCATTCTCCTGTAATTCAGTCAAAATTGACAGGGTATGGGTTTGTAAGGTATCCCATGCCGTTTTAATGCATCTGCAGTCGAGGAGGGATGGGCTCTCATGTTTTTATATGTTTCTATCTCTTAGGCTCGACCCATGTAATAAAAAGCCAGATTTGGCTCATTTTCGAAGGGGGAACATTTTTTGGGCATAGAAGACTTCTTCTTTCACCTCCAGTAAGTGATTGATGCAAGGATCAGACCTCTCCAAAGATTGTAACAGTTTTCTTTTACCTCTCTGAGGGTGTAATGCGTGTTTTTGACACTGAAAAGATAATGCAAGCTCTGTGAATGGGTTTCAGTCCTCTGTTTGTATTATTTGCTTCATTTCAGATCCTAAATTATACCTTATCAGTCTGTGTATGTTTCATGTTGTGAACTTTTGTCTGTGTTTATTTGCATGACAAATACGTTTCACCACTCCTTTTGGTGCATCACCATCTTTAATTAGTTTCAATTTTTGCACTTCTACCCCTGTCCCCTTGCAAGTTAGAATAGGATTAAGATCTAAACCTCTGTAGTTTTGCAAAATATAGATCTATTTCAGAGGAGTTTGAGGAACCAGCCTCTAATCTGGAGATTCCTCTCTCAGTTTTACGAGTCCCCACACTTGGAGAGAGGTTTCCATGTTGTACAATCACACTGGATGCTAGAGTGATCAACCTAGAAGCCTGATCTGCATCCAGGGGTGCTGTGAGCCTGAAACAACAGTTTTGGCACACTGGGTGGGACCTTAGAGGTCTTCCACTTCATCTTTGCAGGTTGGTGTGTTCCTGTGAAGATTTCAGCCTTTGGAGGCATTTACAAACACATCTGGTGACTCCATCTAATCAGCAACCCATTTCTGAAGTTGCAGACCCATTTTCCATCCATTTCCATCCATCCTTCTTTCCATCTCTTTCATTCTTTTCCATTCCATGAAGTTGTGCAATCATGACTTCATTTCCATCATGGAACTCACATTTACAACAGCAATTTATTCCACCTCCAACATGTTTTACAAATCCTCCAAATCAGAATTTTGAGCAGATTCAAGATCAGTATGCATACCCATATGAGCAGTAGTGCCAAAGTCAGTTTGGATATGAAGCACATCAAGAGCAAGGGTATGCTGGTAATGAAGACAATCAGATGCAAGATGCTGGTCTGCTAGAACAAATCCAAAAGATGGAGGTAAAGATGGTGCAGTCCAGAGCAACATCTCAAATGAGAGCTTTCAAAATTGGTTGCAGGACTCCTTGTCCATGGGGAGGCCCTTTTCCAAGACACTTCAGCCCTCAGGAGAAGCTGGACTTCATGATGAAGATGATGCCCCAACTTGCAAAGTGGATTGAAGAAATAGAGGTGTATGAGAGGAGTATTCAGCAACCTTTTCAACAGGTAAGCACACCATCTCATGCCTTTTCTTTTCCTCTTTCCCAATTTGTTTTATCTCAGTAGTGTCAAATTCTAGACTCCCCATCTGCTGTCCCAAGTGTTGATCCCATGTCTCCACCCCTCAGTCTTCCACCACACCTCAATTCTTCTTTTCTTTTTCCTTCCAAACAGTCATCCCCTCCACAAGAGCTAACAGGAATACCCCCTCCTCTAAAGAAACAAGAGTTTCTATCTCCACCACCACAAAAAAATGCCAAATCAATCAAGTTACAACCTGTCCCTCCTCTTGCATTCCCAACTCCATGTGGGGAAGAAGAAATTGCAAAATCAGCAATGAAGGACAGCAAGAAGAGGAGCCCAACAGAAAGGAAATGACAGATCAACAGTGAGGGTTTGGGCTGCAGAAATTTGGGATGACAAAGATCCCGTATGATGGTTAAGCTCTATTAGAAGAGGCTAAGGTTGATTCAAATGGTGGTCAGGACTGATTTTTTTGCAGCAGAAGAAGAGAAAAAGGAAGAAAGCTCAGATCTTGCAATCCCAACTTGTCCTCTAGAGCATGTAGATTGTCCAGTTTGACTTGACAAACTTCTATGCTGAAGGAGGATTTTGATTCTAGATTCAAGATTGCACTTCAGCCACTTTGGAGGAAGGAGAAGCTGCTCCAAATCCAAAAGAAGAGGAGCACATCCTAGCTGTGGAGGAGGAAATTGTAGATCCAAGAGCTTTGAGTACAAAGCAGGCTATAGGAGAACCTTCATTTCTTCTTTCTACTTCACCTCTCTCAAGTTCTAGTACTGAAGAGGAGTTTGATCTCTCAAACTCAATATTGGAGGGTGAAAGAAGCCATGGTGGTCAAGTTACAAATCAAGAAGACACCATGGAAGAAGTTGAGCATTTGCAGCAGGACAGACATGAGGCAGTTTATCTATCAGATTTGGAGGACTGTTTTGATGAAGAAGAGCCGGTTGAGTTTCCACCATTCTCTCTTTCATCATCCACATTCCAAACACTTGAGTCTGCTGTCATGAAGGAGAACATTCATTTGCAATAGCCTGCATCTTATAGCAGCTCTTTGGAATCAAGATTGGAAGATTTAAATCTTTCATGTTCTTCACTGTAGGAAGAGAAAGGACAGAGGAATTTCACCATTTCTTCCACACCATCCATTCAAGAGGGTCTACAAGAAGACTCCATTCTTGGAGTTGAAAATCAGAGCTATGGGCCTATCAAACGGATCAGACCTTGCCCAATCAGGTATTTGGCTTCATTGGAGCCAAAGGAGAAGTCACAACCAGTCATGCTTGCTTCTAAGCATGAAGGTGAGCTATAAAGAACCAAGGATCAGCTGTCATATCTCTCCAATCGAAATGCAGAACAACTAAAAGAGGTATTGAATTTGCCTTCAGCTGATACCTTGATGATTTGGGTGGAAGACCAGCTTCTTGTTGATTTTCCACTCATCCTAACAGCCATGATCAGCTCCAAATCAATTGCATGGTTGCCACTTTTGAGAAAGGGAAGCTATTTCTCACAACCAATTGCAGGGTTTGTTTAGCTTGCCTTTGCTTCCAGTTAGAGTAGAGTAGGTAGGTTTTCTTTCAGTAGAAGAAGTGCTTGTGCACACTCTGCATGTTCCATTTGGAGCATGTATGATTTTCAGTTCTGTACATAGTTTTGGTGTTGCTGGTTCTGCTCTTGCACAGTTCATTTCAGTGGCATTTTGGTGAGAACAACTCTAAGTTCAGTGGGTTTTCAAGTGGTTCAGAGGGAGGTTTTCAAAGTTCAGATCAGTTTGCAGGCTACAACTCATTACTCCATGCCCAATGGACTGCTTCAGGCAACTGGTATCTTCTACCTAGCAGGCAGGTAACCCCGCTGAGTCGCCAAATTGTTATCCAAATTCACCCCCAGGGTTAATTTGATAACATGCATCAGAATTCTCAAGTCCCAGGCAAATGGATTGATTCAGGGCAAAAAATCATGTTTCCAGGGTCCCCTCAGATTTTTTCTAACTCCCCTGGCTGAAGAAGAAAAGAGCAAGTTCTGAGAAAAGGTGAAAAGGCTGCAAAAACAAGCTTGGGCCAGGAAAAATCGTGAAAATTGGCTAAGTCCTAGTCCTCGCAACAGTAGGGACGTGAGGGACATCTGGGCACGAATCGGCCGAAAGGCCGCCAGGCAGTCTGCAGGGCAAAGGAACATCCGGGACAGAAGGACGCGCAGGGACGCGAGAAGCCGATCCGGCCGAAGGAGGAAGAAAATTGACTAACTGCTGAGCAAACCAGTTTGGGACATTTGGGCCGTGAGGACGCGAAGGACGCGAACCGCCCGGATTGGCCGAAACAGAGAACTTTAGCACCGGGACAGTCGGGCCAGAAGTACGCGGCGGACGCGAACCGGCCGAATCGAATAGGAAGAATTTTTCCCAGACAGTCCGGAAGCAAGTGGGACAAAGGTACGCGAAGGACGCAAACCGACCGGTTCGGCCGGAATGGGGAACTTTCGCACTGGGACATTTGGGTTAAAGGGACGCGAAAGATGCGGATAGCCAAAGAAAGCCGAGAGCCAATTAGATCACGACCACGTGTCATCAGCAGATAAGGGACAAGGAAGCCCATTTCGGGCGGATCGGAGGATTTTGTCCCAAACAGCACTGGGACATCCGGGACAAAATGACGCGAAGGGCACGAAAAGCCGGTAGACCCTACGACCAATCAAATCATGACACGTGTCACAAGGGAGAAAATTCCAAAAGTCAAAGGGTGAGTTTTGAAGGGTCAGACCCGAGCCAATCAAAAGAGGACACGTGTCCAATGGAGCAAGAAGCTCGGAGCCCACGGAAGGAGTTAGAGAGTTTAGCAAGAGTTTTCAATAAAATTAAAGGTCTTCCCCACACCCCTGATCCAATCAATGCATGCCACGTGTCATCCAGGTGGCAGAGCGCAGGAAGAAAAATTAAAAATCCGTTTCGCCTATTTTGTGCCCTAAATCTTCAGATCCCCATATCTTTTGATCTAGAGCTCATATTTGCACATTCTTTATATCAACGGAAAGTTTATGAAATTCTCTACGTGTTTCTGGGGTTAATCTTGAATTTTGGTGTAGTCTAGAGAGAGAAAATTGAGAAACGGCTCTGACGCGTGTTCATGGCCAGAAGTGACATTTCAGCGACCAGATTTAATGCAGAATGGGTCGCATTCTCCTGTAATTCGGTCAAAATGACAGGGTATGGGTTTGTAAGGTCCCCCATGCCATTTTAATGCATCTGCAGTCAAGGAGGGATGGGCTCTCATGTTTTTGTACGTTTCTTGTCTCCTAGGCTCGACCCATGCAATGTAAAAGCCAGATTTGGCTCATTTCTAAAGGGGGGGAACATTTTTTGGGCATAGCAACTTCTTCTTTCACCTCCAGCAAGTGATTGATGCAAGGATCAGACCTCTCCAAAGATTGTAACAGTTTTCTTACCTCTCTGAGGGTGTAATGCATGTTTTTGACACTGAAAATATAATGCAAGCTCTGTGAATGGGTTTCAGTCCTCTGTTTGTATTATTTGCTTCATTTCAGATCCTAAATTATACCTTATCAGTCTGTGTATGTTTTATGTTGTGAACTTTGGTCTGTGTTTATTTGCATGACAAATACGTTTCACCACTCCTTTTGGTGCATCACCATCTTTAATTAGTTTCAATTTCTTGCACTTCTACCCATGTCCCCTTGCAAGTTAGAGTAGGATTAGGATCTAAACCTCTGTAGTTTTGCAAGCATATAGATCTATTTCAGAGGAGTTTGAGAAACCAGTGTCTAATATGGAGATTCCTCTCTCAGTTTCATGAGTCCCATGCTTGGAGAGAGGTTTCCATGTTGTGCAATCACACTGGATGCTAGAGTGATCAACCTAGAAGCCTGATCTTCATCCAGGGGTGTTGTGAGTCTGCAACAACACTCACATTGTCTTATGAGAAAATACGTAATGAACACATCCATCCATCTGTGCCCATGAAACCATATCCTCCACATTGGGAATTTCCAAAGTTTGCCAAGTTTAACAGTAAGGAGGATCCCCAACAACATCTCAGAGCATTCAAGCATACATGTTATCTCATTGCACACGAAAAAGACTTGATGCTTCATAATTTCCCCATGTCTTTGGCTGGTCCTGCCTTAGAATGGTATAATAATATTCCTCAGTACTCCATATTTTCTTTTTTCTAGCTCGCACAATTATTTCTTGAACATTTTTCCATTAATATCACATGTAAAATAACCATCAATGACCTGTACACTATCCACCAATTCGAAGATGAATCCATCACAGATTTTGTCACACGATGGCGTAATATGATAAATCAATTGTCTTTTCCACTACCTCAAACTGATCTCATCGAGCTCTTCGCGCGCTCTTACGCCAAGCATATTTCCTCCACCTTGCAAATCCAATCATTTCACACTTTCAAAGAGGCTTTTACTATGGCTCGCAAGCTTAAGACACGTTCCTTGGAATAGGGGCATTTAAAATTGAAAACCAATAAGCCAAAAACCGAATTTGTCAGACTATCCATATCATACAATAAATCAAAGACAACTACTAACGTCGTCGTTGTTATATCGTCTCCTACCCCAACATCTACAGTGACTCAACAATGATTCACCCAGCCAATGCCCAATTATACTCCCTTAGGAGAATCATACAGTTCCATCTTTGACAAGTTGATAACAGCACACTTGATCACACTACCATCTATCCAACTTTTTAATGAATCTAGGCCACGACCTGTGTGGTATCAAGAGGACCATTATTGCAAGTATCATCAAGTTCGAGGACACGACATAAAAAATGTCGAACGTTCAAGGATTTTCTCCAAAGGCTTATCGATCAGGGAGAACTTCAAGTGGATAACCTGAATGCCTCATCCAATCAACCTTTAGATATTTTTAAACAACCATTTCCAAATCATACACCAACATCCATAAACCAGACTGCTCCCACTTCTGTATCTCAAACCCTTAGTACCCACACCATAAACATTATCCATGCTGACAATAAAAGTCCAGTTTCACCCATAATTTTACCTTCTTCATCAACCATTATATCAGTTCCCTTTGATACATTATCTATATCCCCAAACCCATCAACATTCATCTCCGCATCACCCTTGGCTACATCCATACCCATGTCAATACCGTTTCCTATACTCACATCTTTCTCAACACCTACCGCCCTCTCCTCAGATGTAAATATCACTTCTATATCATGGCCCCTTACATCTACTCCATTAAACCCAATTACCTTGTCAGAAATTATCCCACCTCTACATGTTATCTCATCCTTAGCATCTCTTCCAATTCCTCTTTCTGCACTTCTACCAACACCTACAACATCTACTATTTTACAATCACCTATCTCATCTCCTTCTTCCACGGCCATGTCATTACTCGATAATTTTTTGCAAACATTCCAGCATTCCTTAATTTCAAATTATCGTCCCATTTCTTCTATACCATTAGACACTCACACATCGGCGCAGTCCCCACAAATATCCACTTCAATATCTCTAGTTCCTCCTATAGAGATTATGGTCATTCCCTCTAATAATCCACATTCCTATACAAGACCTAGACCCCCATTTCCCAAGCATTCTTATCCTTGTCCAAAACTAGACCTCACTATTCCCGATAGAAGTTCCTCAGAAACCACATCATCTCCTTCTATTTTAGAACCACACCCCTCGTCCTCTTCTTCCATTTTAGGAACTTTCCCTTCACCAACAACACATACTACCACTAGAACAATGCAACCACCCGTTTCCAACCGATATCCTAAAACAAATTCAAATGCATTTGTGTCTTCCACTACTATCCCACATCAAGCACATTCATCTATCTTTTCCAAATCCAAAAGAATGTCCAAAGCCATTATTACATCACCACCTTCCCATGCATCCTCCCAAATTTCTCCGTCGATAACACCAGGTTATTATAACACTATGTTTCACCAACTACTCTAGGCCTCAGCCATCACTTTACCGCCAATTAAATTTTTCGATCCAAATGCGCCAAGACCTTCCTGGTTTAATTCTAATCTTGTTTGCGCATTTCATCATGCCCTGGACATGACACTGAACATTGCAAAGCTCTCCAATCCATCATGCACCATTTTTTCAGTAAAAACATTAACGATAAAGGACCGATTCTACCATCAACTTCTGCATCCCAACATGCGTCTGTTCAACCATCTCGATCACCCTTTTCATTAAGAAATCATGTCAGTACTGCACTACCAAATAGAGATATAACCACCAATGCCACCAACATATTACCAAAAGAAGATGATCCTCAAGATCTTCCTCCTCTTGTAATCAACGTTGTTCGGATAACCACTCGTTCAAAGCCATATAACTCTGACTCCGCCTCACCGTCCACCCCTAAGACTTATGTCACTATCCCTCCTCCTAAGGAGCTCACTGCCTTTGCACCTCCATCATAGCCAAAGGTTGTCATCGCTGCTCTTACCAATCATCCCGCAACAATGCCTTCATCTTCTTCTAAAGCCAAGGTCTCTGTTCTGGCCGCCTCGAATCCTTCCTCCATTGAACATACCATTATTAAAAAACTTCACCATGCCCCTATCAAAATGTCACTCTATGAGCTCATTCAAAGTTCTCCACATCATAAACAAGCTCTCATAGAGGTCTTGCAATAGTTCCCAGTAACCTCCGACGCGCCCTAGCCTTTCGTGGCTTTAGCTCATGCCTTCGCAACATTTTCCACCATATCATTTGAAAGTTCAGAAATTCCTAGGATACCACAAGAAGAACACGATCTACCATTATTCATCATAGTCTATATTGATGACACCTGCGTCTGTCGAACCATGATTGACAATGGTGCAAGTATTAATATCATTTCTTCTCATACCTTCAATCAGCTTAAATTGCCCAATACCATTGTTGCCAAATCTCCAACCATTCTTCGCGGCTTTAACAATGTTGTCACTCCCCCATTAGAAATGGTTGTTCTTCATATCCGTGTCGGCCATAAACTCTTCCACGAACTTTTCTACATCATTGAAGGAGAATTCCAATATAATATTTTACTGGGTCGTCCTTGGATCCACGCTATGCATTGTGTTCCGTCTACTCTTCATCATTGTATCAAATATGAACATGAAGGGAATACTTATGCTCTTCCAGCTGAGATCCCCCCTTCCAAGACATGTCGCATGATCTATAGACCTAAAGATGTCCTTGTTCCTAAAACCAATTTTTCTCCTGATGCATCCACCAGTTCTTCTGTACGTACATCTACCCTGCCTTAAACAAATTCTTCTGATCCTATAACGCAAAATATTGCTTTAGGGGAATATCAACTCCTCACTCTCAATACCATTCTTTCTCCTAATCGCCTCGGTTTCCCTGATAAATCCCCTATGTATCAATCGAACGTTGGGGAAATTTTCTCGTTTGGCCCTTCTTCCCTCAAAACCAATTTAGTATATGGCAGCCTTGATCAACCTTCTTCTCACACTGAAAATCATTTTCATGCCAAACGATATACAGGTGATTTCAGATTTCTTAGTAAAACATATTTCTCTCACACATATATCTATCGTTGTGCATGGAAGGGGTTTGGTTTGGGATGCTATGAATAGGGCCCTCACGGTAATATATTTTCTCGAGCCTAGGAATCATGTCAAAAATTTGGTTTGGGATATGATGATCCCACCATACACCCTCCTGGAACATATGCGTCTTCTCCCATTCATATTGATTCATCCATTTCTTCTCCATCCGAATATACTACCGATTCATAACATATTTCTTCTCCTTCCAACTATCCTACAAATTTAGAACATATTTCTTCTCCTTCCAACTATCCTTCCAACTCAGATAATGATTTTTCTCCATCCAATTATCTCCTAGATTCAAATCAAGGTGATACGGTTCCTATTCCTCCTAAAAAAAATTATTTTAACCATCTTTCTCGGACCGGTGACTTATCAAGCCAAAAATGAAACCCGGTCTTTTCCCCTTAAATATCCAGAAATGGTAGAGGAAGATTCCCCTATCATTGACATTCTTCAATGTGATGATGACACTTCCATTCTCTCTGACATGGGAGTCGAAGGTTCTCAAGATCAAAAAATCCATCTGCGAGAAAATTCCAATCTCTTGAATGAATCCACTATCGACATTACTATTGGAGCGCCTCAGGAGCACCAAACCCTCAAAATAGGTCAGTCTTTGATACCTCAAGAGCTTGAAGCCTTCACTTCATTTTTGACCAAGCATAGCCAAGCATTTTCATGGTCATATTCAGACATGTCAGGTCTCGATCCCTCCATAGTTATTCACAACATCGTTGTTATCCCCAATGCCAAACCAGTCAGATAGAAGCTTCATTGAATGCATCCTCGATTTGTTCATCGTATGAAAGACGAATTGCAGCATCTCCTATCCGCCAACTTCATTATCCCCATTGATTATCCCCAATGGATTTCTAACATCGTACCCATCGCAAAAGCATCTGGAAAGCTTCATATATGTACTAATTTTTGAGATCTTAACCTTGTCTGTCCTAAAGATGATTTCCTCTTCCAAGTATCGACCAACTTGTAGATCTTACAGCGGGGCATGAGATGCTCTCTTTAATGGACGGTTTTTCTGGTTATAATCAAATTATGATTGCACCTGAAGATCAGCACAAGACAACTTTTATCACCCCATGGGGTACCTTTTGTTATCGTGTCATGCCCTTTGGTTTAAAAAATGTTGGGGCTACATATCAACGAGCCATGACATATATCTTTCATGACCTCTTACATCAAACCGTAGAGAACTATGTTGTTGACCTCTTAGCGAAATCTAAACATAGATGTGACCATATTTTAGTTCTTGAGATACTTTTCGAGTGTCTCATTTGTTTCTCCCTTCATCTCAATTCGGCGAAGTGTGTTTTTGGAGTTCTTACTGGAAAACTCTTGGGCTTCATTGTCTCTATCAGAGGCATTGAAGTTGAGCCCAGAAAAATCAAAGCAATTCTTGAAATGCCTCCTCCTTCCAATCTCAAACAACTTCACAGTCTTCAAGGTCGACTTCAATCTGTTCATCGCTTCATATCACAACTTTCGGATCGCTGTCATCCCTTTCATCACCTTCTTCGAAAATACATAACCTTTAATTCGGATCAAAACTGCCAAAAGGCTTTTGAAGATATTAAGCGATATTTGTTATCTCCACCAGTACTCACACCTCCATGCGAAGGAGAGCCCTTCTATTTATATGTTTTTGTAACTGATCATGCCTTAGGAGCTATGTTAGCACACCGTGATAATCAGGGATGTGAACAGGAAATTTATTATATCAATTGTACTCTCCATGCTTGTGAAACACGATACTTTGAAACAAAAAAATTGTGTTGCGCCATTTTCTTCGTTGCATCAAAACTTCGACACTGTCTTCTTAATCATAAAACATATATTGCTACTAACTTTCAACCCCTCAAAGTGATGCATTCTAATCCATATCACAACGATCGCACCACCCGATGGATCCTTTGCATGGTCGAGCTCGACTTGGAATTCATTCCTCAAAAGGAAATCAAGGGTCAAGCTATTGTGGATCAATTAGCTGAGGCCCCGCTTTCCAATACATACACTCCTAATCATTTCCCAGATGAATCAATCAATCAATTTTGTCATGATCTCCTTAAAATGATTCTTTTCTTCGATGGTTCTAAATGCCGGCAAGGCAGAGGAGCAAAATTTTTTCTCATTCCCCCTGGGGATTCCCCAATCCCCTTATCTTTCAAATTATATTTTGAATGTACAAACAATATGGCAGAATATGAAGCCCTTATACTAGGACTAGAAACTGCTATATTTCTAGGCGTTCGTATGCTTGACATTTTTGGTGATTCTGAACTAATAATAAAATAGGTCATTGGTGAATATCAGTTTAAAAATGATATTTTACAACAATATCGTGATATTTCTCATCTTCTTAAATCCTTCGATTCTTACACTATTCAATATGTCCCATGGTCGACCAATCATTTTGTTGATACAATGGCCTCCCTTGCGGCCCTTATCCCATGGACAACGCAAGAATCCCAACTTTTGATTATTATACATCATCGTAAACAACCATTCTATGACATATCTCAGATTCATCTAGTCGAATCTAATTCGTTAGACCTCTGGTATTCACAAATTTTTGATTATTTATCCAAATCCATTACTCCCCTTGATCTTTCTAAAAATGCTAAGAGATCTTTTATCCAACGTGCTACTCGTTATGTAATCCTTGGTAGCATTCTTTACAAGCATGGGTTCGATGGTATCCTTCTCCGATGCCTTCAATCCCACGAAGCCTCTATAGCTATCTAAGAAGTTCACGATGGTATTTGTGGTGGACATTTCAGTGGATTATCTATTTCCAAATGTGTTCTTCGTCTTTGCTATTATTGGCCTTCTCTAAATCATGATTGTTGTGAATATGTCAAGAAATGTCTAAGATGTCAACAACACTCTAACCTTATTCATATTCCTAGCTAGGCTTTACAGCCTGCCCAAGATTTATGGCCCTTTTCATAGTGGGGCCTTTATCTTATTGGTCTAATAAATCCTCGTTCATCAAAACAACATCATTCTATCATCACTGCTACTGAATACTTTACTAAATGGGTGGAGGCAATTCCACTCACCTCTACTAAGTCTGGCCCAATCATTAATTTTATATATCAACATATCATTTGCCACTTTGGCATTCCTCATAAACTTATTATGGATAATGGAAAATCATTTAAAAACAAAGACCTTAAAAAGATTGGCGATGCATTCAAAATCCGACTTAGCTTTTCTTCCCCGTATTATCCTCAAGCTAACGGTCAAGTTGAGGCGACTAATAAGACTCTTCAAAATATCTTAGCTAAAACTACTGATCAAGCAAGATGAAATTGGCATCTCCAACTTCCCTTTGCTTTGTGGGCCTATCACACTAGCATTCTCACTTCCACAGGAGCTACTCCATTTTCTCTGGTATATGGCTTTGAGGCCATCCTTCCTCTTGAGGTCCAAATTACATCTTTACGTGTGTCTCTTCGCAACTTCATTTCTGATGAAGATTATCGTTAGGAACAGCTAATACAACTTAAGTTATTAGATGAACATCGTCTCCTCATTTTTGAGCACCATCATGTCTATCAAGATCGTATCCAACGTGCTTATAATAAACACATAAATAAGCGTGATTTTAAAATAGGTGACTTGGTTCTAAAAAAAAATCAAAATGTCACTACCTTAGAAAGAAGTCAACGGGGAAAATTTTCTCCTAACTGGATCAAACCATATATTATCACACATAAGTATGGGTCTGGAGCTTATCATTTAGCCTCTCCTGATGGTAAACCAAAGGTTGAACCTCTTAATGCATTGCACTTACAACCATTCTATTGTTAGTACACACACTTATGAGTATAGTCTTATCTTTAGACCATTCCTCCATCAGTATCCCCTTCCATCTATCATCGTAATGATTTTGAATCATGTGGTCTACCGTCACTAACAGTCATGACCTTGAATATGAGTACCACGGCTCTACTCGTAGCATATTCAATATGGATAAGTTCTCCCATTTGGTGAGAACCCCATGATCATTACATCCATCACCATCTCGTTTTCCTATTGTACTCCTATAGAGGGTCTAGGGGTGTCTCTTGTACATTCATTCTCCCCTCCTAGGTGGTCTACCTAGCTATACCCAGCTCTCCCCATGTAAAGCTCAAATTCATGTATATAAAAGGAAATATCAAGGTTATTAAAACAGACTGATCCCTCGAAGGACAGCTATGCATATAAAAAAAACAACAAAAAATGCAAATCGAAATCAAAAACAAAATCAAGAGAAATAGACCGATCCCTCAAAGGACAGCTATCATATATATTATTCTTGTCATCCATATTATGTATAAAATAGACCATACCCTAGAAGGATGGCTACTCTTTAATTATGGAATTTGGAATTTTTTCCGCATTGATCAGCCTTCCTTTTATTAAGCATTCCCAGAAAGCTTCCCATATTGATCAGCTTTCTTTTATTCCATTCTTCTCATTCCCAAAGTTGGGGCATAGACTTAAGAAATACTATCTTTAGAGAACCTTCTTCCTATGTACAAGATACATCTCCAATTCCTTTGTCATGTCGACATTAGGATTATGAGAATATTTCATCCATATCTTCTTCTTGGTCTTGTGATATAGCCAAATCTCACTAGTTAAATACTAATACATGCTATCGAATGTAAGTGCAATGTTTTGAGTGGTATCTTTCTTGTTTACTTCTTATCAGGTTAAAAGCATAACTTTCTTACTTGACCCTTGTTATGGTTATGCGACATTCATTTCATCAAAGTCGTCTTTTATCATAATTATCTCCTTAAAAATAAAATTTCATGTCATAAAATTAGTATTGATATGTTTACTCTTACAAATGTCCCCTATCAACATCATCCATAAATCCATGAAATCAATTATTAACTTCAAAATGCATTATTTAGTTTGGGAATTCTACTTGACCTCCACTGCAATTTGTGAATTCTACTTGAGGATAACTCTCAGGTAGCATTCATTATCTGGTAGATTCTCATCCCCCACCATTATTCATTATCCTCTTCTTCACCATCTCAAACTTTTCACCCCCAGCTTGGCACATCTACGTAATTCCCCACGCAGCACAGAAACTCTACTTGAAGTAGACCTGTCATTTAGCACAAGGTCTCATTCATGATTGTGTCTATTGACCATTCCTTCCTCCTAGTCCCCTTTATCAACCCAATTTTCTCCTAAAATTCACCTCATCTCATTCTCCGCTGCTCTTCTCACCCACTTCGTCCTTCTCCGTTGTTTGTTCGATACTTCACACATCATCCACCCGGGCCATTATTTTAGTGTTTTTCTCTTAATATCCTTTTACTGCCATCTATTTTATTGTTCCATTTTCCCTTTCATTCTTCTTTCGGCTTGATGATCCTACTTAATCATCCATTCCATGCAGATTTCTTGATCACAATGCATCTCTTTCTTAAGATCTTGCCGCTGTAGAAACTCCTTCATTATTTTTTGTTCCCTTCAACATCTTTACTCGTAAAACTTCTGCTTAACACTCTGACATCATCACTCGTACAACATAGGCATCCTAATGAAGAATTCCCCTTACACTCTTTATCCTACACTACATATATTCCTCCATCCACTCATTTCACACTCCTTTGTTTCCTTGTTATTACCTCCTTTCACTTCTTGTTCCGTCTTGATATACATTGCTCAGTATTTTCCTGATTCTTCTTCTTCGGCTTGGCGATCCTACTTAATCATTCCTACGGCATGGCAATCTTACTTAAGAGTCTCTCTTAAGAATTATTTGTCTCCTTTCCTTTCCTCTTTCCTTCATCTTCCCATCATCCGTAATTTTTCTTCATTCCCCACAAACACATCCTCTTCTCTTCTCTTTTTCCTCATACAAAATATCTCAAACTCCCTCAAATGTCATCTCCATCATCCCTCATTTTAAAATCCATCTTGACTACTTCATACCCTCTCTTACTATGCAGATCATCATTATCATGGTTCATCTAACATTATGTCATCTTCCATTCTCGCGCTAAGAATTATTGGTGGATTCTCCTAAAACTCGTTTCTTCTCATTCTACTACTACTGATTCACTCTTTTTTACCTCATCCATTTTCTCTTCCTCCCTTTTTCTTTTTGTGCCCTTTAATCATTATCTGGGGATTTGTAATGAAATTACTTGTATAATTCAGATCATGAGTAGAAATATAACATCCAATAACACCATATTATATAATAATGATCTCAATATGCAATAAGAATAGCTACGCCACTTCGAGGGGGCACCCTCCAAACCATACAATAATACTCAAATGCTCCAATGATGATCAAATACTACCTACTAACCTCTATATATACTATTCCTATGTTATGGCCAACACCAAGGCCGACCCACTAATGAAAATATAACATATATGAAAGAAATACATAATGATAAGAAGTTATGATAGCCACAAGTCGGCTATATACATCCAATATAAGATATATGATTAAGGGCGTAGCATGCCCCTCCCCTTCAAAGCAACATTGTCCCCAATGTTGAGAAGATCTGGATGCTGCTGCAGGAAATTTGCATCCTCCCAAGTTGCGTCTTCATTGTCTAGATTTTTCCACTTGATCAAATACTCAGTGATGACCCTTGTCCTCAACCTCTTAGTGCATGTTTGAAGGATGCATTCTGGTTCCAGGATGATTCTGCCCTCTTCATCAAGCTCTGGTAACACTGTCTGGGTTGATATTGTCTGTCCAATTACCTTCTTTAGGCAAGATACATGGAATACTGGATGAATTCGAGTAGTTGGAGGAAGTTCCAGTTTGTATGCTACATTGCCAATCTTCTGTAACACTTGATAAGGACCATAATATTTAGGTGAAAGCTTGTTATCCTTTTTGTGTTGTTTTAAGGACATTTGCTTATATGGTTGTAAACGCACAAAAACCCAATCACCGACTTCAAAATGTCTTTCACTATGATGTTGGTCTGCCTGCTGCTTCATGCGGTTTTGTGACATGGACAAATTCTCCCTGAGACTACAAAGCACCTCTTGTTGGTGTTGAATATGTTCTTCAACTGCTCGAACCTTTGGCTGGACTCTCAAAGATGAAGTGATAGATGGTGGATGATACCCATATAATGCCAAGAAAGGAGACATTTTAGATGAAGTATGAAAGGAGGTGTTATACCACCATTCTGCCAGTGGCAACCATTGGACCCATCTCGCTTGCTTATCTGATGTAAAACAACGAAGATATCCCTCCAAGCACTTGTTTACCACCTCTGTTTGCCCATCAAACTGGGGATGATAAGAGGAACTACGAGCTAGTTGTGTGCCCAAGCATGAGAACAAGTCAGTCCAAAAATTACTAGTAAAGATAGGGTCTCGATCACTTACTATAATCTTTGGTGTCCCATGTAGCTTCTGAATTGTATCCCTGAAGGCCGTTGCTACTGTACTCGCAACAAATGGATGTGATAAAGCACAAAAATGGGCATATTTGGTGAGTCTATCCACCACCACCATGATTACATTTTTACCTTCTGATTTAGGCAATCCTGTGATGAAGTCCATAGACACCTCTTCCCACCTCTGGCTAGGAATAGATAGAGGTTGTAAAAGACCTGGGGACTTAATTGTTTCGCCCTTATTTTGCTGACAAACCATGCATTCTGCCACAAAATTTTGTACATCTCCTTTTAACCCTTCCCAGAAAAAATCATGCTTGATACGATGATAAGTCTTTAAGAAGCCAGAATGACCCCCTACTGGAGAAGCATGGAGCTCAGATAGAACCCTATTTTTAAGGATTGAATTCTTACATAGATATAATCTATCTTTATACCATAAAACATCTCCTTTCCATAAAAAATTTTTTGACATGTTTGGATCTTGTTGGAGATTTTGAATGAGATTTTGTGTACCTGGGTCATTTTTCCATTCAGACCTTGCATCCTCTATCCAATCCTCCTGTAATACAGATATGGCATACAACAATGCCTCGGCAGATTCATCCTTCCGAGATAAAGCATCAGCAACTACATTCTCTTTCCCTTTCTTGTATATTATCTCAAAATCATACCCCAACATTTTTGAGACCCATTTCTGTTGTTCTTCTGATGATAAGTGTTGCTCTAAGAAGTATTTCAAACTATCATGATCTGTCTTTACTTTGAAATGTCGTCCCATTAGATATGGTCTCCATTGTTTCACTGCATGAAGTATTGCTAACATTTCTTTCTCATAAACTGGTTTAGAGATATTCTTACCTTTGAATTGACGGCTCTCGAAAGCAATGGGTCGCCCTTCTTGCATGAGTACTGCCCCCATCCCATACCCTGAAGCATCACATTCAACAATGAATGTTTTTGAAAAATCTGGGGTGGCTAGAACTGGAGTGGTGCACATGGCCTCCTTCAACTTCTCAAAGGCCATAGTAGCTTGCTCATTCCAATGGAAAGAGTCCTTCTTCAATAAAGCTGTGAGTGGTGCTGCGATGCTGCCATAATTCCTTACAAATCTACGATAATAACCTGTAAGCCCCAAAAATCCTCGGAGATTTTTTAGGGTTTTGGGAACCTTCCATTCAAGCATGGCTTTTATCTTGTTAGGATCCACTTTAACACCTTCATAAGAGACAATATGACCCAGATATTCAACCTCCTTGACACCAAAAGAACACTTAGAAGGCTTTGCATAAAGTTGATGTTGTTCAAGAGTTTCCAACACTTTATTTACATGATGCAGGTGTTCCTCCCATGTTTTACTATAGATTAATATATCATCAAAGAACACTAAAACAAACTTTCGAAGAAATGGCTTAAATATGGAATTCATCAAGCTTTGAAATGTAGAGGGTGCATTTGTTAGTCCAAAAGGCATTACCAAGAACTCATAGTGTCCTTCATGTGTCCTGAAGGCTGTTTTATGAATATATTCATCCTTGATTCTAATCTGATGATATCCAGAACGAAGATCAAGTTTTGTAAAGTAAACAGCACCATGTAACTCATCTAGCAAATCATCAATTACAGGAATAGGAAACTTATCTTTAACTGTGTACTTATTGAGTTCCCTGTAATCTGGACACATGCGCCAATTGTCATCTTTTTTCCGTACCATCACTACAGGAGAAGAGTAAGCACTTTGACTATGACGAATAAGTCCTGCTTCTAACATCTCTTGAACTATCTTCTCAATCTCACTCTTTTGCATATAGGGGTACCTATAAGGTCTGATGTTGGGTGGTTGACTCCCTGGTACTAGCTGGATGGCATGGTCATGGTCTCTTTTCGGAGGCAAACCCTTGGGCATTTCTCCAAAAACCCCTGAGTGCTCATCTATAATTGCTTGCATATCTGCGGGTATAAATGTATTGGAATGATGTGCTTCCAATGAAAATAGTTGTGCCACAAACCCTTCTGCACCCTTTCTAAGCAATTTTTGCATCTGATGAGAACTTACCATCTGCGGGGATTTTGCTCTTAGTCCTTTTAGTTTAAAATTCCTCCCTTCTGACTGAAATTGCATGAACAACTCTTGGAAATTCATTTCAATGGTTCCCAAGGTGGTAAGCCATTGAACTCCTAACACAATGTCTGCTCCTCCCATGGCAATGGCATACATATTGCTAGTTAGCAAGTAATCTCCCATGGTGAGATTAATGTTATGGCATTTTCCTGAACAACTGACAGTTTTCCCATCAGCAATCATGACTTGACATTCTGGAGCTGGATAAACAAAGCAGTTCAAGCGTACCGCTAACTTATGATTGATGAAATTATGAGTACTTCCCGAATCAATCAATACTGTTACCCTCTGTTTTTTTAAGAATCCAACTACTTTGAGAGTTTGGGGAGTGCTAATACCAGAAATTGCATGGCATGATATTGTTGGTTGGGAATCTCCTAATTCCTCCTCTGGCTCTACCTCTTCGTCTTCTTCATTTTCTTCTTCTTCAGTAGGTCCCTCAATGTAGAACAACTTCTTTTCCGCACACTTATGTCCTGGTCCAAATTTGTTGTCACAATTAAAACATAACCCTTTGGCTCTCTTTTCTTCAATTTGTTGAGGTGTCAGTCTCACTGGCCGAGGGAATGATGGTGGAAGGGTGCTACGATCTCTGATAGTACTGACAGTTTGTTTCCGACTTGAAAGAAATTTTTCCTCTGCCCTACGTGCCATGATCATAGAGTCTGAAACCTTATGAGGATTAAACATACGCACCTCAGTCTCAATTTGTTCTTTAAGACCCCCAAGAAATAAGTCATTCAAATTATCTTCAGGAATATTTTCCACCCGTAAGGAAAGGTTTTGGAATTGATGGATGTAATCTTTGACTGTTCCTGTTTGTCTGAGCTTTGCTAATTGGCTGAAATAATTCTCTGACACACTAGAACTATAGTGCAATTGCAACTCTTCAGTGAATACTGTCCATGTAACATTGAAGCCACTCTTTTTCCTTTGAGCACATAACCATCGATACCAAATGAATTGGTCAGGTTCCAGATACAATGATGCCATGGTAACCTTTTGTCCCAATGGAATCTGATGAAGATCAAAGAAATTCTCCATCTGGTTAATCCAATTGAGTGGATCCTTTCCATCAAACTTACGCATTTCCACTTTTGGAAGCATGTGACGGGCTTGTAGAGTGTTTGTATTTGGATTGGTCATGTTTGCAGATCCACCATGGTTAGTGTGAGTATGATTGAGTTGTGGCTCATTAGGAATGCTATGATGACCCATGATATTGTAGCTAAATTGTTGAATGAAATCCTCCAATCGTTGTCCAATCTTTTCTACATCTTTTTTGCTTGGCCACTCTACTTTCAAGGTTTCGCAACTCTAACTCAAGATAGCTGACCTTATGGTCAGTTGAAGTAAACCCTAACCCTGAGGACTCTGTAGCTACCCCTTCTGACTCTAACTCCTCAACTATTATCTCATCCTTATCAGGGGTTTTACCCGGAGTGATGGAATTCTTTTTTCCTCTTGTCGAAGGCCCAGCCATGATGCCCCAAAATAGTAAGATTTAAGGATCAAGGTCGAAATTTAGGGTTTCAGATTTCAATAGGAATTCGGCCAAATTTTATAAAACTCAAAGAACGAACTCAAACTTATTTTTAATCTTCTTTCTGGAAATGTAAATAACTTTGAAAAATTCCACAAATTGCACCCTATGTAGCCGAATTATGAAAAAACATAAAACCGCTATAACTTTTGCAAAACAAGTCAAAAAGTATTAAAATTTTGAGGGAAGCTTACTTGACTGATTTCGCCACACCACAAAAAATTTTGCAGAAAAATTCGCTACTGATGTTGAGATATGGACGAACCTTCAAAATTAGGGTTTGACGCAGTGTTGGCCGAGTTCAAGCTCTGATACCACTTGTAATGAAATTACTTGTATAATTCAGATCATGAGTAGAAATATAACATCCAATAACACCATATTCTAGAATAATGATCTCAATATGCAATAAGAATAGCTACGCCACTTCGAGGGGGCAACCTCCAAACCATACAATAATACTCAAATGCTCCAATGATGATCAAATACTACCTACTAACCTCTATATATACTATTCCTATGTTATGGCCAACACCAAGGCCGACCCACTAATGAAACTATAACATATATGAAAGAAATACATAATGATAAGAAGTTATGATAGCCACAAGTCGGCTATATACATCCAATATAAGATATATGATTAAGGGCGTAGCAGGATTTCTCCTAACATCCTTCCATTGGTATTGCCTTTTCATCTTCCCTTCGCCTTTTTCAATATCTTTGTTGTCTTCATCACATATTGTCTTTGCATCATTTTCTTTGTTGTCCTCTCCTCCTTTCTACCTCTGGTTTGCTTTCATATCATTTGTATCATCTTTATCTCCTCTTCTCCTCGCACTTGTCTTATTCCTCCATTGATAACCTGATTCACCAGTGTTGTCCCATCTTCTTAACCATCTCACCATCCACATGCATTTCCATACGTTCGGTTTCATATTCAATTTCTCTCATGTTTTGGCTCTATCATCCCTTCTTTCCCTCTTATTTTCATTTTCCCCATTACTGAGCTTCTTTCTCTACCACCCCTATCTTCCTAGCTCCGTATGGTGCCTTTCTTTCTCTTTTCCATTCTACCTCCTCCCCCATCTTCTTTAACTTCTTCATCTTCTTCATCTCCTTCATCTTTCCATCTTGCTATATATATATTCATCTCTCCTATCATCCTTCTCTCATACTCTTCATAACTTTTCTTTCTCAGTTATGTCATCTCTTTCGTGATCCGTTCTTTCTCTCCCTCTGTTTTGATCTCCATCTCCCTTTCATCATTTCTTCTATCATTTTCTTATCTTCTTCTTTGTCCTTCATCATTTCTTTCTGTCACCATTTCTCCTCTTGATTATCTTTGCTGCTTCTTTACTATGATATATCTCTAAACACTCAACTTCCCTTCTAATCTCCTTTTCCTCCTCATCTCGTCTTCTTCTTGTTTAAACTTCCTCCCTCTCTTCTCCTCCTGCTCACTGTCTCTATTTTCTTTTTCTCCAGGTCCCTCATACCTTACCTATTTATTCCCCCCTTGTCTTTTTCCATTACCCTCTTACTAAATATTTTTCTCTCTCTTTTGTGCTTTCGTCTATCTTCTCACCTCTCTTATCGTCCTTCTCTACTTGACCTCTCTCCTCCACCATGTCCTTTCTACTTCAACCATGTCCACTTTCTCTTATCTCTATCATCTATCATCCACATCTTTCATCCCATCTTCCTAGGACGTTTTTGTCTTGGAAGATACCATAATGGCCATCACCTATCTAATTTTGTTCTCTCCCATGAATGTTTACTCTTCTTTTGTTTTGTCACAAAAGTATCTTTATCATACTTGTCGAAGAAACAAGACTTCTCTGTCTTCTTCACCTTCTAATTTGCTAACACTTATACATCTTTTCTATGAAACATGATTGTCATTATATTTATCACCCTTTTATCCTATCTTTTTGTCCTATTTGCTCATCTTGTTCACATTTATGATTATTCTATCTATGTCTTATGTTGGGGTACCTTTTCGTCTTTGTACTTGTCAACTCATATAACTCATTTTGTGTCTTTTTTGTGCCCTGTGTTTGGGCATCAATATCTTCACCCACGTCCATTTTTCGGACGCGTGATTTTTCACACAATTCCTCGCAGACAAAGGATTGCGCACATCTTTTGCATTTAGTTACACATATTTCAATGTTTTCCCATGACCCGTTGGTCATCACAGTTTACATCCATACTATAGTGGTCTTCACCCACTCACCGGTTTGTAGAACGTTATCGTCTGTCTTCGTTGAGACCGTAATTGTCCTCTACCGATGTGATATTGGAGTCACCACCATACTTTTTTTTTATTTGCGATCATTTTTTTAGCCTGGGGCATCTTGCCTTTGATCATGCCTTCATCCATCTTTAGACACATCTTTCATTTAACCCTTTTTGTTTTTGTATCGTGGCTTGTTATCGCAAACCACTCAATAAAAAGGGGCAAATGTAGACATCTATTTTTGGTATAGCACCCCTCTGACATCTTATATTCACGCTACTTCTACTCTCGCATCTCTTTCTCTTAAATTACATGAAATCCTATCCATTTGCTTAATTAATTATCAAATGGGCTCCATGTAGACCCATTTGATAATTCAACTTTTTGATATTATTTTCATCTTCTATAAATTATTAATTCATGAATATTGATATACACATCCGACATTCTTTTCCTAAATTCAAAAGGTAGAATCTATCATCCCACCTACCCAGTCCCAAATGTTATCCACTTAAGTCAAAATCAAGTTCCCACCTAAAAATCAATTCCCACCTAAAAATTCAATCTCTTCAAATTATTAAAATATGAACCCCACCCATAAATCAATAATTCAAAAGTATCCTCTCCAACAATAAATCTAAAAAATCAATAGTGTAAAGTGAGCACATGACTTCACTATTGCACCTGTGTCCCCACTCCACATCACATCTTTTCGTTTTCTCACATCATGAACCCCACCATCAAATCCATTCTTCATTATGTTCTCTTAATCAAAATTGTTTTTACAAATTATGGTTATTCGTTAATCCTCTATCTTAATCCAAATTCAAATTATAAATATGAGTATTTTCCCCCTCAGAGGAGGAACAGAGAAATTGAGGAGAAAATTATGGAAATTTTGAAGCTTAAATTCATTTGTCTGTGAAATTTTGCATCATATTGTGGAATATTTGGAGGCGAAGCTCTACCAGTTTCATATCACCCGCCTAGCGAACAATCGGTTGTTCTGTCAGGATACTAGTTCAGTATCATATTTATATTGTTCTTCAACATATTGTAGATTTTTTTTATATAGTTTTTGGCATGTCATCTTATCATTTGATATTCGTTATTTTATTATGAACACGGGGATTGACAGCCACCGAGGAATTTAACGCTTCTCGGATCTGCTTTGTCAGGCAGTCCCCGTATATCATCATCTAATATTATTTGTTCTCGTCTTGCAAATCTATTTTCTTTCTTTACAGATTTATTTTCTCTGCGCCCGTATCCAGAATCCATATATGCATCTGAGGTCATAAGCCCTCTATCATTCGGAGTTGCTGGTGGCTGGTAGTCTCGGTGTTCACCCGTGTGAGAAAGAGTTTTCCAGATCAACAAAAACCACCTCTACTACAAATTGATATGAAATAATTATGAGATCCTATGATAGATTCAAGAGCACATTGACTGAGAAAAGATCTGATCAATCTTTTCTCCTTGTAACAACGTAATAAGCCCCACACCAAACAAAGATGGTTCATGGCACATGTTCCTTGACCATGATGCACACACCAATATTACAATGGATAGTTTATATCAATTGTCGTGTATAAATGACTTTCTAGACTATCTCTGCATTACACAATACTTCACCATGATCGACCTGAAGTTGAATTATCATCAGGTTCTTGTCAATCTTGATGATGTATTAAAGAATTTGTTCAAAACCAAGTAGGGGTTGTATCAGTGGTTGGTTATGCCTTTTGGCATGAGCAATGCATCAACAACATTCATGCACCTAGTGAATGACATACTTAGTCCATTCACTAACTCCTTTTCCCTTTCCTACTTGGATGACATTCTCATCAACAAGACTTGGGAGGAGTACATTGAGCATGTCGTAGGTGTTCTCAACACATTATGGCAACACAAAAGCCAACATAAGAAAGTGTACATTCAACAACATGCAAACCTAATACTTTGGCTATCTCAGCCACTATGTCATTATTAGCCATCTCCACACAAATCACATAAAACTCTAGAGATTTCTTACACTTGTAAATTCTACTACAAGTTTGTACTCGAATTTTCTCACGTAGTCACTAAATCAAATTGTGTTTTGTTAATGCTATTCTCTAGTGGAACATTGTGCAATAACGTAACTTTGAGGAAGTCAAATAATAATTATTTCACACTAGTCTTAGCCATATCAAACATCACTAAGAAACTTGAGATCAAGATTAACACATTTGAGTGTGTGTTTGAAGCAATAATTAATTAGCATGGACACCAAGTTGCATATCATTCCAAGACCTTCAACAACATTGTGCAACAATATTCCACCTACAAGAAAGAACTATATGTCATCATCCAAACCACGAAGTAATGGTAACGTTACATATTAGGGCATTCAATTAGATCATAAGTTGCTTTAGTTCATGCACAAACAAAGCAAACTAGAGAATGTGTGCCATATGAAGTGGACAACTTAGAATGTTTTCATTTGGTGTTCAAATATAAGAAGGGCAAAGACAATAAGGTCATAGAGTGCCATAACCAACTTCCAATCGATGAGCTCCTCGCAATGCTTGCACTCAAGGCCATAACTTTGTTGACTAGGTTTCTCTATCCTTAGCCAACATAGACTTTACACACTATTATACGACCCTCACACATGGTATACAATTCACCAATTCTTATTTGTTTGGTAAATTTGTCTACAAGGTTGGGTCCAACAAGCACATCTCCTTGATGACTAATATGAGGCACACTGCTCCAAAACTACAAGTCATTTCTAAGTAAGCATATCGATCTTCCTCCTTACATAAGAACCTATCCCATCACATACCTCGAAGGATCTATCACCTACACAAATGGTAAACACTTTGTCAATTTGTATTTGTCTACTTGTCTACAAGCTTTGGTATCTTTGTGTTTTGACAAGCACATCCCATTGATGACTAACTTGAGGCACATTGCTCCAAAATTGCAAGATATTTCTAGGTAAGCATATCAATCTTCCTCCCCACTGGGGGAAACCTCTCCCATTGCATACCTCAATCCATTTGTATCAATATAAAAGGATTGTTGCAAGTTGGGTGAATCCAAAATCAAAGCATCACTAATTTTGTTTGACACTAATTTTGTTTTTCAACTCATCAAACAAAATTTTTTGCATGAAAAAGACATGTAAAGAGTTGCAATCTTGGAGAGAGGCTAGAAAGTTCTTAAGATGTACGAAAACCCTAGAGAAGATTCTCACTTAGGTCAAATTGGAAGGTTTTGTCCATCTTATAATTACTTTTATCTTGAATGGAATTATCTTCAACTCTATGCAGACCACAGACCCAAGTGAAACCAAAGATTTCATATGAAATGCACACCTTTTCAAGTTCAACAATAGTGCATTCTTTTTCAAAACTTCTAGTACTTTTACATATGTTCCTTCTGTGTGTTGCTACAAATAAGAATAACATCCAAGTATACTACAAATAAGAATGACATCCAAGTGTATTATCACATAAGAATCAATGACTCTATTATCACATAAGAATCAGTGACTGGTTGGAGCACTCATTTATCAAACTCATAAAAGTAGATGACGTATCATGTAACCCAAATGGAAGTACAAACAAGTTCCACAAAATCTTCTTCCATTTGAACTTGATAACTTACTTTCAAATCCAGCTTTTTGGGATATTTGACATGCTATATTTGATCTATTGTCATGAATCTAAGGTAGAGGGTAGCTATTATTGATGGTTATCTTGTTAAGAGCCCTATTGTTTATAATGTTCCAATTTTACCTCAATATCAGAATTGTTTTTATACCATTGGGAAATAATTGTTTCAATAATATTATATAGAATATACAAACCTAATGTGTTCAAAAACACTAAAAAGAACAACTTTGAAATGGTTGTGTGTTTGTATTTGGTTTCCCTTATATTTATAGATTGCTTGAAGGACATGAGGCTCAGAAAATTATTATTAGATACGACAATGAGGAAGTTAGATTTAAATTAACCATATTAGAGGATCTCTTGAGCTTCATTACAATAACACTCATCAAGAAATTCACATACACATATATATAGCAAACTTTTAAAACTATTAAATGATTTTTTTGGGGAGGGCACCGGAAGGGACAAGAGAACCTATATAGAATCTTGAAAAGCCCGAACTCTTCATTTGGTTATTTATACTTGCCAAGTACAATGATTAATGCCAAGATAAATTATTTTATATATTATTGGTACGAAGATTACAAATTGTCACTAAAGGGAAATGTATAACAAAGCACTTAAAACAAAACTAAAGGTATGAACAATGCCTACAGCCTTAATCCTATAACATATTTTGCACGGAATCATGTGAGATAATTCTGCATGAGATAGGTACTAAGGGAGTTATCACTTGCTCTGAAGAATATATGGAAAATATGAAAAACATCTAATTTTATATGGACGGTGAAAAACTGGCCCATCCCAAGAATTTAGTTTTCTTGTCCATGATTTCCTGCAATCTTCAACCAAGAATCAAGATAGGTTGCATACACACTAGTTGCCTTAGATGGTGGAATTGAGTATAACTGATATCATACACTCCTAAGGGATATTCAAGTAATCCATTGTACCAATAACTTAATGCAGGACGCAGTATCATCTAGTCCAACAAATCTTGCATGACAAGGTTGGTTGCTAGAATATTTCTCATTTTCCATTTGCAAAGGATTTAAATGATTGGGCTTTTGGTGTCAATATCTTCATGTTAAAACATTATAAAACATGCATTCATATGATTTCTTGATAAATGCTAACGAATTGTTTCCCCAGTCTAGTCTTAAGAAATACACACCATTCAATGCCATTCTTTAACTTTTGTCGACAGTTTTACAACTACTGATAAGGAAATTAATGTGCATTAAATTTTTACTGATTCTGTTTAGAACACAACAGAGGCAACAACTTGTGGTTTACCTAGGCTACAAGAAGGCATTTCATAGGATGAGTTGCTATTAATATAAAGATCCAATTCTTTAAAATCAGTATCCATTTGCAATAATAGATCAAGGACAACTCAAATTAAGTTACCATAGGTTGCAACACAGATTATCAGCAAGACATAAGATCCCTTCTTTGTAGATTCATAGATATTCAAAATAATGTAGAATATTATGGAACTCAATGACAGACATCAAATCATATATGCAGATTACTATTTCTGCATAGCACAAGAAGACAGATAATACAATGTAAACTATTTTGTGTATTCTGAAATCAAGTTCAGAGTTACTTCATGAGTAACACACGAGTTCAACCCAATAGAACAACATAATCTTAACCCTCAACCATTATCATTCCTTGGAATTGGGTAGTTCTACTCTAATGATTTTTCAGAGTGGTATTTCCACAAAATTATCATCGCTTCCTGCATTGTCCAGCCAAAACCGGGAGGGCCAGAAATCGAGCTGCGTAAATATTGTCACTAAAAGTTCAGCAAGTTGGAACTTTTCTTATCCATGGCTTGAAAGTCTTAATTTGAATCTATGAGGTCCATGTCTGATAGAGATACCTACTTTAATATTCAACCGTATATCTATATACAAAAACATTTCCTGTTACAACGAATGAAAACTGATCTCAAATTTCCCAGAATATGTTCAGTAATATAAGGAATAAGCGGAGAGCCGTCACAGTGAAGAATCATACATTCATGCTAAACTCTTACGGTAATGTGCCGGCCTATGTAAAGGAATCAGTTGAGATTACCAGCAGAGGCATGGAGGCATATCAAAATTAAATCAATTGACATTCCCAATGGGATTATCAGCCTGATGTGACCATTGCATTCATATTGGTTTGTTAACCAAACCTGTCCAACCACAAGCTCGGTAAGTAAAACCAGTCAAGCAAAAACTAGGCATTATTTTCCTTTTCATGGTAAAACAAGGTTCAGAATTGTCAATTAAAATTAGTCAATAAAAGATTGCAAATATAATTTAATGCAAACATAGGCACATCTCAACATGATACAAACATCAAATTTAAATTCAAAATTCTCAACACAGACCTTCGGTCCTCTTTTTTGTGGGGTCCTATTTATATGAAGTCCACTACACAAAATTCAAATAGCATGGTAAAGATAGCTTTCATGTAACTGCTAGCAGCATCCCATGCACTAGAAACTCAATTTCAATTGAATGAAACGATGCTCCAAATGACATTTGTCTCTTCAAATCAAGCAGTCTGTCTAATTTTAAAATATTTCTCAACCAATTTGCATTATGTACATTGACACGTCCCAACATCTCTAGATACACCTGTGTCCAGCAACATAAACATGTTTAATTAATTTTAAAATCTCTGATTAGTTGATGAAATTTTGCATAGATGTTTAGTTTTAAGATCATTTGACTTTCTATGTCCAGTATCATAAATTTGTTTAATTTTGAGCTGGCTGCGTCCAGCACGTACTTAAGTTTACCTTGACTACTAGTATGAGACTTGGATAGTTAGGTTGATATATTTTCATTCCAACCCATAGATTATGTTGCTATTTCTGTGAGCATATATATTGTACGTTTTCCATAGCAATATGAAAAATCATCGCTACATACATTATGCAGTGAGCAATAAAAAAATTACAGTTTCACAACATATACAGTTTTCCAGACGATTGACTTCCAACCTTCAATGTTTTTGTCTTTGGCACAGATGGATCCTCTTCAAACGAATGGATCTATGCACCTGCTGTGAAGGTAGCCAGAGGGAATGCAGCAAAGATCTTTGAGGTTTAGGTATGGAGAGAGAAAGATAGAGCTTATTCCGGCAGCTAATTAAAGGTGGATAGGTTTCTTGTCCCTATCCCTTTGTTAAATGAAATGAAATTGAATAATATTCAATGATTTCTTAATGACGTCTCTATCATGTAAACTCAGAATTAGAACAGCTAAATATGATGTAACATTTGTACAATTATTCCAATATGGGGCTGCTCTATTCTTGTCTTATCCCTTACTACGGCTCGGGATCTTAAATTATGCTTGGTTTTTCTTCTTCATGCTCTAGCTGTGTACTGTTCATAGTTTTTGTTCACATATATGTTTTGCCTCATTCTGTTGGCGCGGTCTCTCTTTGTAAATATTTTGGTTCTTGAGCATCTCTCTATGATACTCCTTTCGTTGTAATCCTCTTTTCAGTTTAATACAAAATTTTGCCCTATCTGTGAAAAAAAAGGTAGAGTCGATGGTTAGTTGAAATGAGGAATCTTAAATACTTGTAGTAGTGGAAATTAATTGCAGCGTGTGTATATTCAACCACAAGTATAATTTGCCTATAATCTCTATTGCAAACATAGTTTTTCTTTAGCGAAATGAGTGTTGTTTATTACCTTCAAATAGTCAGTGCACTTAAATCTTTATTAATGCATTTTCCAGATTTTAAATAGCATTTTGTTTGCAACCCCGCTGTTAAAAAGGGATTGTTTCTATTCCTTTTCAGCACTTATCCAGATATCAATGTTGAATATTTATATTGATAACTCTCAGTTATTCTGTTGGAACTACCTCTAATTGAATGTAAATTGAAAACTGAATGTTGTAACCACCCTCATGAATAAATAATCTTTGTTACGTCCATTCTGGACAGTGCCTTCAACTCACTTGTTTTTTCTTCTTTATTCATACGATAACATTGGTATCAAAGCAATCAAGGTTGCAGTTCAAGGAAACCTTTCGAGAGGCACGAACTAGAAGTTCGGGGAAGCCCTAGCAGGGCACGAACTAGAAGATTTTTTCAGGATCTTTGCAGTCACAGGTTTAAATACAGTCGTGTTAGGGTATTTCAATGCTTATTCCTGCATAATTCGCGAAGCACATTTTATACTTCATACTGTCATTTGGTCAACAATCACAAAGGGCAGATTTTTCTGCCGATTTTCACCAAGTCACATAGGGCACTGTTTGCTGGAACGTACTGTTCGAAGTTCGAAGTTTTTTTTTTAGGCCTGTTTTAATGCCTCTGCCTGAAGTCACAGTCACGGAACCTGTTTTTTACCATTAAGTGCTGCCTGTCGCATGAGTCACGGAACCTGTTTCCTACATTTGACTGACAGTCACGGACAGTTTTCATGCCTATTCTTTTCACAGTTGCAGCAGTTCCAGTGAGGGCATTGTCTTGATATGCGTTTTTCACAGTCGCGATTTCCAGTATGCTTGTTTCATAGCGTTTTTCACAGTCGCGAATTCCAGTTCCTAGGGCTTTTACTATGTATTTTTTTACCAGTCGCGACTAGGGCATAGAGTTGTTTCATGATACTCTGAATACAACATCCCTTCTTCATATGTTGAATACAACATACCTTCTTCATATGATGTTCGTTACATTTGTAACATATTTAGAAACTCATTCGATTGTTTGAGAGGGCAAAACATTATTTATTTCTGCTGTTTTGGAATAATAAATGATGAATATTTCTAACCTCGTTTTGCCACACACGTAAAAGTTGAGAGGCGCAGATTTTGATGTATGGAGCCACAAAATTCTGATAAGATAATCATGGGTAGGGAAGTTAGACCTGCTACAAACTTGGTAGACTATAACAAACGTCATAAGGAGGCTCTATTACTTTTAAAATTATTTGTATCAGATGATTTGATACCTATGGTCCGGAATTTCATACTGGCTAGTGTGTTGTAGACCAATCAAAAGAATAAATATCAAACATCAAACATCCGAGAAGAGTCGGGTATTATCCCCAAAGAATATGTTTTTTCCATGAAATTACAAGAAGGTGGGTCGCTCTTTGAACACCTACTTCGGATGAAAGACATCTGAGACCAATTATCTTCCATCAACAAAAAGGTGAACAACGATGATATGGTGGCTCTAGTTCTAAACAGCATACCTTCTTCATATGATTCATTTGTGGAGGCCCTCCATCTAATGGCCGAAAGTCAGACTCTCACGTCTGAAAAGGAAAGTTCCTACCTATTGCAAAAGACGCAGAGACAGACACATAATCATGAGTCCAGTTCTAGACAATTTGAGAGCGCTTTTGCCACTCAATCCAAAGGGAAGTGGAATCGACACGCTGACAGTATATCTACTTCCTCTCCTAAATTTCAAGTGAAGTGTTACTATTGTCACAAGTTTGGTCATGTGAAGAAGGATTGTCGCAAGCGACAGGATACCCTGAAGAAGCAGAAAGGGCAAGCACATGTGGCAACAGTTGAAAACGAGTAAGAAGATGAATATGCCCTCATGGCATCTTGCTCGGATGGCATCCCTACTTGGTGTTGGTTCTTTGATTCCGGAGCATTTCAGTACTTCATGTGTCAAAAAGATTGGTATGTCAACTTTCATACTCATTTATGTTCTTCTGATTCAGTTACTTTAGGGGATGGGAGATCACATGATGTAGAAGGGATTGGGGATGTTCGTATTTAGTTGATTAATAAAACCAAACTCATGGTTCAAAATGTTAGATATGCACTCGACATGAACAAAAAATTGTTGTCTATAAGTCAATAAAAGGAAATGGGAAAATCCTAATATTGCTATCAATTTCTCTGCAAAACAATTTATTGTGTTTGATATAAAAAAATAAGGTTGTTGCCTTGGGTGTTGGGCACGGAGGTTTGTACAAGTTGGTTGATCCTGCCACGGTCAACCTACATACCTTAGTTGTAGAAGGCAATATCGGCATCTTGAGGCATGAGAGAGATGGTCATCTCAACCTTTAGTATCTTGCCAAACTAAGTAAAGAAAACATGGTACTTGGTTTTCGTAATATCCAGGAGAAGCAGGATATGTGTGCTGGATGTTTTGTAGGAAAGCAAAAGAGGAAGTATTTTCCTACTGAAGATGATTGGCATGTGAAGGGGCTCATAGATCTTGTTCATGCAGAGCTCTATGAGCCATCATGAAAGTCTCCCACTATTCTTGGTGAACGTTATTTTCTATGGCTAGTGGATTATTATTCCAGAAAAAAATGTGGGTTTATTTCTTGAAAAAGAAGTATGATTGGTTGGCCTCTTTCACAAAGTTCAAAGCATTGGTGGAAAACCAGACTAGTCGGAGGATCAAAACTTTGAGATCTGATAATAGGGGCGAGTTCACTGCTAAGCAGTTCAAGGATTACTACGACAAAGAAGAAATCCATCATCAGTTGACAGCCACATATACCCCACGGCAGAATGCGCTGGTAGAGAGGCAAAATAGAACAATCATGGAGATGGCAGCGTGCATGATGCATAGCAAAGAAGTGCCATATAGATATTGGGGAGACGCTGTAAACACAACTGTATGTATTCTTAATCGGAGTCCATGCAAAGCTTTGCAGGACATCACTCCTGGACAAGCTTGATCCAAAATCAAACCCGAGGTATCAGCTTTTCGCATTTTTCGTTCAGTTGTATATTGTTTTCTTCATGATAAAAAGAGTAAGACTCTAAAAATTCCAGGTATTTCTTTGCTGGTTATAGTGATCAATCTAAAGCCTCTAGATTGATTGACACTTCCACTAATAAGATAATTATTAGTAGGGATGTTGATATAAAAGAAACAAAGTCTTTCTTTGGCAGCAATCGAGGGGACAACAATCAACAAGGGGGCAACAATCAACAAGTGGTAACAGAAAATGTTTCTTTTCCCTTGCCCAATGTTGCGTCTGGTTCTTCTCATACTCCTCCATGGACTCCAGTACAACCTATGCCATCTCCCACTAATACTCTTGTGTATCGAAGACACCAACCTGAGTTGGTTTCTCCTCCAGAAGCACCACAACCAAATCCCACATCTTCAGTTCAGCGATGGCCTAAGTGCTTTTGCTCCACTATTCAGGATGTGCAAGATGGAGGATTGTCTCCTCTTAGATGGTCGGCCTCACAGAATTGGTAAGAAGATTGATTATTCAAAGCATGCTCAGTTTTCTCTTTCTTTTGATTTTTGCAAACGGGTATACAAAATCAAGTGCAAGGCAGATATTATTTTGGACGAGTACAAGGCTTGTCTTGTTGTGAAAGGTTTTTTGCAACAAGAGAGAATAGACTATGAGGAGACTTTTCTTCCTATTGCGAAGAATGTTAGGAGTGCTTTCAGGCATGTGGTAGTGAACATTTGGTGTGCAGGTTGATTAAGTCCTTGTATGGACTCAAGCAAGGTCCTTGAGCCTAGTATATTAAGACGGATTAGCATCTTCAAGATTCAGGATTTTAAAAAAATCATTTTGGTCTGAATCTCTATGTCAAAAGCAATGGTGATGACATTGTGCTTCTTATTGTTTATGTTGATGACCTTGCCATCACAAGAAGTGGGACTGCTACGATTCACAAGGTAAAATCAGATTTATGTGTTGCTTTTGACATGACTGATTTAGGCCTCCTTTACTATTGTCTTGGTGTAGAATTATGGCAACATGATCACTTGGTTTTCATTTCTCAAGTGCATGCCACGAATCTCTTACAAAAATTTCAGATCTCTGAATGTAACTCTTCTTCTACATCTATGGAGGTCAGGGTGAAACTTTTAGCTCATGATGACTCATCATTGGTTGATGAATCTCTCTATAAACAGTTGGTGGTTAGCTTGATATATCTAACAACCAAAAGACTAGATCTATGTTTTGTTATCAACTATATTTCTCAGTTCTTGTATAAACCAAAACTCATTCACTGGGGAGCAACTAATGAGTTCTAAGATACGTCAAAGGAAATCTTGACTTTGGCATTTTGTATCAGAGAGTTGCAGATTTCAAATTAATTGGCTATATAAACTCTGATTGGAGAGGATCAATGGATACTCGGAGATCCACCACTAGATATATATTCTCTGTTGGTTTAGGGGTTGTTTCTTGGTAGAGTAAGCTTCAACCCACTGTGGTCATCTCTTCCACTAAAGTAGAATACAAGGTAGTTGTTAATGCTAGTTGCGAAGCAGTATGGCTTCGTCGGATTCTGATTGATTTTCATCTTCCTCAAGCTACTACTACACCTCTTTCACTTTTTTGTGATAATCAAGGTGTCTTTAAAATGGCAAAGAACCTTGTATTCCATGCTCACACTAAGCATATTGAAATCCATCATCACTATATTCGACAGTTGGTTGATTCGGGTGATGTCTCTCTTCATTTCTGTCCTTCTAAGGAGCAGTCTGTTGATATATTGACTAAACCCATTGGTCCTTTATTATTTGTAAAATTTCGGGACAAACTTAATGTCATGTCTGGGTTAGTCATTACAAGGGGGTGTTGAATATTTATATTGGTAGCTATCGGTTATGCAGCTGGAACTGGCTCTAAGTGAATGTGAACTGAAAACTGAATGTTGAAACCACCCTTGTGAATAAATAATCTCAGCTACGTCCATTTTGGACAGTGCCTTCAACTCACAACTTGTTTTTCTTCTTTATTCATTTGATAACAATCAAGATCTCAAGTTTCCAGCATAATGCTCCGAAGGATGTAAATTAGGCACTTGGCATCCATTTTAAACAATCAGATGATCATTTCCCAAATTTGTGTACACCTATAGATTGAATAAGAATGTCTTAAGAAGTCCTAGGTGGACTGAAGTTATACTTTGGGAATAGAAGCAACTTTTGTGAGATTGCAAAGTAGTGACTACATCAATGAAATTGCATGAGAACCATAGTCACTAGGAGATGGGGGCAAGGATGCCAATTTTCAGACTTTGGGAATAGGAGCAACTTTTGTGAGATTGCAAAGTAGTGACTACTTCAATGAAATTGCATGAGAACAATAGTCACTAGGAAACGGGGGCAAGGATGCCAATTTTCAGACATTGTGTATAGAGGTACTTGGAGACGGATAATACTTATATATTTAAATTTCTGAATACTAAAAATTATGTCTCAGCAGATTCTGATTTCATAAACATAGAATATGGTTCATTTTAATTTTAACATTTTAGGCTTTAGTCTTTACTTCTACATTTTACTTTTTATCAATTAATTATTATTCAACATCACCTTTAAGTTTAGAGTTTAAACTTTTAATATTTTAAAAAAAAAACTTAAATTTTAAGGCAAGAAACAGTGTTTTTTTTTCATGAGACAGCAGAGACTTCTAACGAAGTCTACATGAATAGGAGACATCCCCAAGATGTATCTTGTGTCTCCAAGGTGTGTCCCAGGTACCAGGAGACGCATTTCCTAGTTTCTATGATGAGAACCTAAAATAGTTCATTACGTACAATATATTGTAAATCCATGCAATCTTATATCAAGGAAAATTTGGTCGAGTTTTTGTTGAACATTGTTTTTATGTGTTTTAGTTAGAGGTACCAAGAAGGTGCTACATGTACCAATGCATCATGAACTCCTTTTGTAGATTAGTATTGATGGTTTCCAAGGTTTTTATACAAGAACATTCAGGACAATATCTAAATCATCCATAGCTATAGAAGGAAATCTAAAAAATCATATTTGTCCATAGTGAGCTTCAATGGAAATCTGAAAAATCATACTTGTCCATAGTGTGAACTTTCTCACTATATGCTTATGTCTCCTTGATATTCCTTGCTTGAATATTAAGACACTTGGTGAAGTCAATGTTGATGAGTTATACTTGTTGCTAACATTTACGGACACAATATCCATGAACCTATAGTATTAAAGCTTCTTTGATTCGGAACAAAACATTTGGACCTCTTTTAATCTTTTTTTGATCCAAGTATATGGTTTCCTCTTCTTCTTCTTATCCTCTACTTATTTTTGAACATTATGGTCATCTTTCCTTTGCAAGACAATTTTCGATTGTCAATAATCATAACTGTTCCAACAAGGGAAAGATCAAGCTGATTCCAAACGAGTAGTTTTTTTCCCGAAATCCAATGCCATTGCTAAACCATAGTGAACTGATTGCCAAACGTACCACCCAAATAACAGACAATTTCAAATCATTTTACAAGTTTCCATCTTTGGTTCAGCCACAAGGGAGTGTCATCTTGCCTAATGAGAAAAATAAGTTATATTTTCTCCTCTCATCTTCGGCAAACGTATCTAAACAATTATTGTACCTTCAGGCTTCAACTGATTGTTGAGTAGGCAGGGTGAGTCATCCGTAAAGTGTATGTTAAGGACCTGACTACCACCTCACACATAAATAAGTCGAATTTGCCCCTAAATTCTTGTTGCCTCCAATGCATATCCAAGAGGATCGTTGTTAATGGATCTCTAGGAAAGACATATGCACTAAACCTTGCAAAACCATATGAAAACAGCCTCCACTGCCTTTTGAAAGAAGGATCCAAAGCACAGCCAATCTAGCATGTTCAAAATAAGCTGTATGAAAGTCATTTATCGGAAAAAATAAACTTTTGTCCAAAATCTCTTGCCCATTTCATACCTTCCCATAAAATGATAAGGTTATCTAAAATAAATCTGCCATTTATGAAACCAGTCTGCTCCCTTCAGACTATTTGCCACACCAATAGCTTGATCATATGTACAACATTTCCAAGGTGGAAAGCTAGGAGACAATCTTTCTATCCAGAGAGCTAGGGGAGTTGGATGCAACTACAAGTAGTATGCAGGCCCTCATGATCTCGTGATCTTTCAGTGGAGTTATACAAGTTATGCATACACCAAAATGACCTAAGGGTTCACAAACTACAAGCACTAGGCTTACAACACGTTTTCCATTTTACTTACATAACTCGACATACTCTTTGATAGATATATTAACCTTACTTGACATGGTAGAGAGGTGGAAATGGAAGATGCCCGCATAGGGCAAATCAATGCTTAGTTTAGATGCTCAAATTTCAATTGCTTGTCTCCGAAGATTTGGGTGAGGAGTTTTACATGGTGTTGCTTGAAATTTTCAAGTACCTAAACATGATCATTTGGGTTGTAATATGATTAATTTTGTACGGACTTAAGCAAGCTTCATGAACCTCGTTTATTACATTTGATTGACATCTCCAAGATTTTGTTTTCAAATCTATGGAGGTCAGGCTGAAATTATCAGCCAATGATGATTCATCACTAGTCAATGAATCAGCCAACAAATAATTGTGGACAACCTGATTTATCTTTGTGCGCACGACCAAATATTTACTTTGTTGTTGGTTCCCTTTTTCGGTTTCTATCTACACCAAAGTTTCTACACTAGACAGCAACAAACTATCAAAGGACTGCAGCTTTCAAATTAATATCTACAAAGCAACATGTAAATGTACTAACTAAACATTTTGGTCCCACTTTGTTAAATTTAGGGACAAACTTGCAGTAGTCTCCTGTTTAGACATTAAGGGAGGGTGCTGAAGTTATTAATTTACTACTAGTTAGGTGTTAACTAATGGTCAGTTATTAACCACCTCCAACTAATGTAACCACTTTCAGCTTAATGAATATGAATGACACACACATCCCAATGTGTGTCGAGTGCCTTCCAGTTTCTCTTCATTATTTCTCTTTCATCTTCTAACAATAAGTACCAAACCAATCTAGGGCTAGCACACAAGCCAAAGATAGCACTTAGGGGCATAATAGTCATGGGAATGTAGAAGAGAGTAATCCACACTCGTATTAGAGGTGTAGGGTTCTGAAGTCTATGTCTCAAGATATGGGGGTGTGGTCTTTACTAGAATCCTAAGGGTTGCAAGAGTAATGATAGATAATTAAGAGCTAAGAGTGATGTCTAGGCTAAGGGTTGTAATACCATTTGGTCAGTGATAAGCATTGGTTGTAAAGAGATAGTGTGATAGACAAGATATGCTACACTAACCTAGTTTAATACATGATACATCAAACATAATCAATTACATCATCTCACCAACAAAAAGGGATTGGATAAGGGTTAGGTATACTTTACCTTTGTGAAGGCAATGGTGGCACATTAACCCCCTCTGTGGGTTAGTAGCACCATCGTGAGAAAGTTGTTGGGGGTGGATCACAAGAGGGATATGTAAGAAGACCCAAGTAGAACCAAAGTTGGGACGCCAAACTCCAAAGATTGAGTTAGACCTTGTTGGTACAACACCTATTTTTATTGCTCCTAGTAACTTGATGCCTGCAAAGTACGACTTCCAAGTATAAGCTCCACTAAACCCTAAACATCTTTGGAACCTTTAAGAGCCAGATTTGTGAAGTGCAAGCATAAAAGAGTATGTGATGATGATGTAGAGAAATGAAAACAATTATGCTTGTAAATAGAGGAAGCATAACTTGAAGTCACATTATTTCTCTTAAGCGATCAACATCAACCATGGTTGGACAGTGTCAGTTGGCCACAAATTGTTCTACTTGACAACATCAAGGTAATGGTCAATGCAGATTAGCCACAAAGGTAGATCCATCATAACACTTAAAGAGTAGGATATAGAATAGAGGTAGATTTGCAAACACTCATTTGAAGGTGATCCGGAAGTTGGATTTAAAGGTGTTTTATAGGCGGACACTGTGAAGGCAATAGTATTAAGAATATCAAGTGAAGTGGTAATAAGAGGGTAGTAAAAAGGAAGGAGTAGAAAGGTTTTATGAAGACATGTTAGGGCAAGCTAGGGCGAGGCCACAACGATTCTCTGACCAAGCATTGCCAACCAACTCAAGCCTGCTCTTGGTACATGCCCCTCAAGGCACACATTCAAGGAGATTAATGTGCCAAACAGCTATAAAAAGAAATCATTAGTAAGAGTGAAAAAAAGGTGTATACATATGCTCCAACCAAAGACCATCGCATATCACATAAGTGTAATGCGAGATGGTCTTTAGGAAAGAAACATGGCACAACAAAATCAAAGGGAATGGCTGTAAATGACGTGATAAAATATGAAATCAATCAAATGAAATATACTTACCTAAAACTTACCTTCCCACAAATTGTGACATATAGTGAATCTCATGTCTCAAATGTAAAAGACACCAAGTTGTTTAGTGAACCCAAATGATATAACACTGAAGAAACAACACTAAAAGATAAATTAGTAAAATAAATAAGCAAAACTAATGCAAAGAGGGTGCATAGGATGGTGCTTGGACATGTCCAAAGAAGACGATCGGGTTAAGTTCATATAAGCCTATGGAAGGTAATAAGTGGGTGCTAGGACAAGTCTGGAAGACATCTAGAACTGGTCCAAAGAGCCAATGGGAGATAATAAGCAGGTGTTAGGACAAGACTGGGGAAAACGACTAGGCCAGGTTCGAATAGCCTACGAAAGGTTATAAGCAAGTGTGAGGGCAAGTTTGGGGAAGATGACTCGGTCAGGTCTAGATAGCCTGTGGATGATAATAAGGGGGTCGTAAAAATAGGACTAGGTCAAGCCTGGATAGCCTATAAAGGAAGGTTAAATTAGATCCGGAAAACGTAGGAATGATGTAAGGTGCATCGACAGAAAGTTATTGATCTAACAAGCCTATAAAAATGTAAAATAATACTCAGAAGGATGTAAGGTGTGAAGAGAAGTGACACATTCGGTCCTACAGACATGAAAAATAAGTGATATTAGAAGATCCTGCACATGGCTTATGGTCTTATAGTGGATGTTTGTACTTGTAATGCATGTTGATCTTTGTTTTCACTTCTATTTCACAAAAAGTAATAACATATATGATTAAAAATGAAAAGAAATATGGTAAACAAGGTCATTAAGATGAAGCATCTAATGAAAAATAGATAGAAGGATCTAATAAATCAAAAGATGTGTTAGTAGTAGGTACAAAGACATCTAATGTGAAAGAGAATGAATCCAATAAACAAAAACGTGTTAGAATAAAATGACATCTAATAAAATCTAAGGTAAATCAAATAAGATAAAAGATGTAGCAAAGTGAATAATAAGGTAATAGAGGGCATCCAATATAAAAAGATACGAAATCTCATAAACAAAGAATGTGGCCAAAGCAAAAATAACATCCAATGAAATTTATTAAGGATAAAAAAAGCAAAAGGTGATAAAATGTGAAAATAAGGAAGCATTGAGCTACATGAAACCAAAATCATTGCTTGCACTGAACTTTCTCAGGGGCTAAAGCGCTATCATTTGAGGTCATGACCAGGGTGGATGAAGATGGTATGGATGCAAAGTGAATACCAGTGAAGAAGGCCTGAAGCAAAAGGTGATAAAATGTGAAAATAAGGAAGCGCTGAGCTATGTGAAACCAAAATCATTGCTTGCAATGAACTTTCTCAATAGCTAAAGCGGTATCATTTGGGGTCACGGCCATGGTGAATGAAGATGGTATGGATGTAAAGCAAATACTTGTGAGGAAATCCCGAAGGTCTTACAATTCAAATTCACAAATCTTTCGCTGAGGCCAACACTAAGGGAGGTAAAATCTATAGTAAGATAACGAATGGGATGTCTACAGTTGTAGACACTAAAATTAGCACAAAATTGTTATTACATCATGTTGCTGCAGAACTTTATATATGTGAGTCTTGAACAATGAAACTAAGTCTCAGTGGTGCAAGTCCTTATTGTTTCACTTTTTACATTTCTTGATTTGACTTCTGATTTATATTCCTTATGTTTTTACATTATGTCACAGAGATCTTTGGACTTTTGCAATTTATTGTTTTACTTTTGATGAATTTGGTCAAAAACTATACAAAATGGTCAAAATTGTACAATGGTCTTGACCAAGATGTACAGTCTCGACCCCATTGGTTTTGGGGTCTTTTCAACCTATTGGGTTTCTTTGTTACTCTTTTCTCTTGCATGCCACTAATATTCAAATTTTAAAGTAAGATATATATATATATATATATATATATATAGGTTCGCCTTAAGCATTTATTATCAAGCACACACTTATCTAATAACCACCTACTGAGATAAGAAAGGAAGAGTTACTATCTTCATACTTCATATTACAACATAGGGGGCATAAATCTGATTTGCACATTTGCATACAAGGATTTTTATGGGAGCAAAGTAGCATAGCTTGCTATCGGTGTAGAAGCACAAGGGCAAAGCTAGGTCGAGGGTCTTTGTTGCATGCACACTAGCACAATGCATTGGAGAACTACATTGAGTCTGAAATGTAGTGAAGCGCTTAGTCAATCACAAATGGGGTGACCATCGAGGTCAGTCCAACTAAAACATTTGCTTATGTTATTTTTTATCTAACGAGTGCTTGAGGTTCTTGCAGGAAGCTAGGTTTGTTTTGCGGGTACATGTGCAAAATCTAGGGTTACAAGAAAATTTGAGGATATCAAACTATGACACACATGACGACAAAACAACACAGAGAAAACCATAATCCTACCATTTATATGTCCAAGACTGTAAAGTATGGTCGGTTTGTGAGGCCCAATCCTGCCTATTTGTAAGGTCTTGCCCCTACACAATTGAGCAAGTAGAAGTTGATCTGGGAACATTCAAAATTCTTCATCTTGTCCAAATCCATCAACGAAACAGCCAAAGTTCAACCTGAGTTAGCTAAGTCACCTCTCAAACCTTAGTTATACCTTTGATTACTTTATCAGTTTGACATGCTTGCAATACTCTAGTTTCCATTATGCAATTGTAAATGATTGTGATCTGAATTAATCATTTTCCTATAAAATATATTCAATCCTTTTTAAAATTAATTAGTTTAAACTCTATTAAATTAATTTAGGGTTGATACATTTTAGTGAATTTGATATTGTTGTCTCGTGTTGGTGAAATGTTTTGTACTCGACAAAATGGCAATTGTTGAGGGGTCTAAAAGTCCCTCCTTTATAATGGGAAGGTTCCTTTATTGAAAGCCAAAAATGAAATGCAGAATATTTACAACATTTACACTAGGATTATCTTCGTGGGGCTTTTAAATTCCATGTGTTGATATTTCCAGAAGAAACATACAAGGAGAAAAACAAACTCTAAGAAATAGGGTTTAAAAGAAAGACAGTGAGTGACAAATCTTTTGGAAAAAGCAAAATCAGATCTTCGTCTTCTCATGCATGCCAATAATAAAAGAAGATTGCAACATTAAATAACAAAAAACACTTGCCCAGAATTAAATATTCCCATAGATGAATATATTTAACTTGAATAAACATAGACACAAAGTTCAATAGTTTATATCATGCAAGAGCGAAAACAAAGTTTCGGATTTCATTATATAAAAGGGCAATTGGGAAAAACAGAGAAACGGGGAGAGACAAAGAGAAAGGGGAAATTCTCTTTTGTATTTCTGTTCTGGAAAATATCAACCGCCTTTTTACAATGGAGAGGGTCTCCTTTTATAGTGAAAAATGGTTGCATCTACCTCCAAGTAACTAATTGTAACTTTTACGTTGTACTTTTCCTCATATGTCACTGAAGTGACATTTGCATTTTTATAATTCAAGGAAAAGATAAAACCAAAAAGCACAACACAAAAATATAACATTTGTTCTTTGGAAACTTAGGAGGTACGAGAAGAGGTTGCAACTTTCAGTTTCAGAACATGCATCCTGAATTTGATCACTGCTCCAGCAATATCTGATTCTTTTGGAATGATAGCATTAGCAAGATTATTAAGCCAACTTCCCATAGCATTTAACATTTCTGAATTGGTTCCTCCAAATTAAGCCAAATTTTTAGAAGCTTCCACTATCACATTCTGCAGTTCAGAAATTTCATCCATTTCGTCTTGACTGAAATCATCAACATTGAATAATTCCTCTTTAACCAATTTACTGAATTTCTCCTTAATATCATTTGTTGTATTGAGTTGTGAGGAATTTTCCTGCAAAAGATCACAACGGAGAGCTTTCAGATCAGCAAAAATCTCAGCTGTCAGAGATTCACCCTTCTGTATGTAATTTTGCAAATCCATTGTGCTTTCTTCCAATACTTTGAGTCTCCACTCAATGTCACAGGACCAAGTTCGGGAAAGATTTTCATTTGAATTATCATAGACTTTTTCTGATAGGAGAATCTTTTCATCAGTCGACACCATGATTCTCAAGTCCTAAATCATGTCAGCCCATAGCTTAGCCTCTTTCTCAGCATTTTCAATTTCAGAATTCAATTTCTTCGGAGATTCCATTAAGCTCACATACACTTTGTAACCCTCGTAAGTGAATTTCAGACCATTTACCAACAAGTTATACACCCAAGCTTCCATAACTCTACCCCTCTGAGTATATTCAAGAATCTTAGAAATAGCTTTGATATCAATATCACTTACTAAAGTGGAAGATGGAAGGGATGCCATAGGAGTGGGATCTAGGGAGAGAAGCTTTGATGTAGGCTGAAAGAGTTTGTACTTTCTCTTCCAATTGTTCTTGTGTGTGCTTCCCATTCTCAACTTCTCGATGTCTCTTGAGACTGTTTCTCTCAAATTATGCACATCTCCTTCAGGAGTAACTTCTCCAAGTGATATCTTGTCAACTCATAATATGCCACAATGATCTCGTTTTCATTTTTATTGACTACGGGCTTTGCAATCTCAACAAATTGATGGCCTAAGGTGTCTAATGCAAGTCAATAAGTTACCTTGGCCTTCTTGGAAGCTGGAGTATCATGCAATTTCCATTCTCACTTTTATTTTTCTTAAATTAAATGAAATTCTATCCATTTGCTCACCTTATTTAATTAATTATCAAATGGGCTCCATGTAGACCCATTTGATAATTCAACTTTTGGCATTATCCCCCATCTCTCACAAATTATTCAATCTATGGGTATTAATACACCCATCCGACGCCCATTTCTAAATGGAATCTATCATCTCACCTACCATGTCAATCATGCTCCCCACTCCATCTAATAATTCAAGTTGTGGTCCCCACGTGATCACATCATATCTCTTAACTCGGGTTACTCTACCCAACCCCAGTTACCTGTTAACCCCAATCTAACCTCACATCCAAGCTATAAGTATGGGTTTTCCCCCATATTTCAAAAAAGACCAAAGACCTAGAGCTGGATGGATATATTTTTCAAGAAGACCTGGACCGACCGGACCGGAGGTAGAAAAGTGATATTCATGTTGCACGCATCAAATCAATAATACCATCTACACACCTGCAGCCTTCTTGGGAGTTGGAGTATCGTGAAGAGAAACTACAACATTGTAGTTAGGAACACTTTTCATTGTGTTTTTCTTTTCTTTTCAACCAATGGTTGAACCCATGAGAAAGAAGTCTCGGTGATATCATCAACAATTGAACTTGTGACAAGCACATTAAGGGTAATTGGAGGAGGTGAAGGAGCTCTTGTAGGTACAATTTCTAGAGACGGAGACTTTTCAGTTGATACTTGTGGGGAGATGGGAGTTCTATAGTTAACTTGTGCCTTGTACCACTTCCTCGATCTATATTTTCTACCAAAACTTCACTAGAATCTTCCTCCTCTTCTGATGTAGGATCAGTCTTTGGATTCCGAACATAGGCTTTTGTACTTTGTGGTTGTTGGGTTGAGGAAGAAGGCATATCTTGATGACCTTGGGAAACAACGGACTTTTCTGAGGCCTTAAATTATGCCAACTTTATATAACATTTCTTTGTTCTATGGAGCACTGGTGTAGTACGTTCATCAATATTATCTTTCTCCTTTTTGAGACCAATCAACGATCGGAAGAGGAGTATATTGAATAGATCTTTCAAACTCAAGTTCATACATATCAGAACCATCATCGACCATACCATTTGGAACCTGTTGTAACTTGAAATTCTGAATTTTTTTAAGAGTCGTCCTTGCAAATGATCTTTTCCCTACCACAAAATCATCATCATAATCTTTCGAATAATCTTCAATGATAGGTACGTGAGAGTATGATGCTGGCGCAGCCAAAGATTGTTGTTGATGAAATTCTTGCTATCAAATGAAGATCTCTTAGAGAAAGGATGCATATTGAAAGGAGCAATTGTCCTTTAGACATTTTGTGCATCAATGCTTGATCTACAAATATAATTTCCAAAGAGTTTTTGGAAATTGAATTCCTTGTACTTTTGTCTTTGCAAGTTATATGGAGGATATCCAATTGTCTACATAACTCAATGAGAATGAGTTTGTCACTGCAATTCCTGTTTGTACGAGATTCCTTCAAACCCTGCAACTATGATATAAGAAAATCTTTGAAATTGGATAAAGAAACTATCAAATTGGGTCACCAATTGTTTTGCCTCTTGAGAAATTTTGTTAGTAGTACATCCTTCTAACAAACTCACTATAAACATGGTGAATACATCATTCACCCTTCTGAAGTGACTTTTGTGGTTATCATAAGTCAATTGAGTGCAACAATCATATAAGGCTTTGGGGAACTTTTACCTTCCTTGACCAGAAAGGCCAACCCAATTTCTATATCCTACAATGGTATACATTAGAAATTAAGTAATGTAGAATGACTGTGTATTGTTCAGTTGAGTGAGTTATTTTGTCAAGTTTTCACAAATGATCTCTCCCCAACTTAAGTCTTGTTTCCCTTCACATAAAAATTTGATGAAGATATTCATCAAGTTATGAAATTCTTTGGTGGATGGAAGTCCCATCACTCTAGCCAACAAAGAGATAATATCTGATAATTCTTTAATGAAGTCATTCTTGTAAAGAATTTTGGCCAATTTTGAAGGCCCTTTCTTTTTTATCTTCAACCAAGACTTGGCAATCATAGTTTGATATTTGTTAAGGGTTAGATCATATATTCATTTTGTGCCATTTCAATAGTCAATCTACAAGAACCTTGGCATTTGCAAAAGGAGTGATCCCAAGAGCAAAGTTGAAATGATGAACATCAAGTTGAGTAATAACTTGTCCTTGAGGATCTTTCAATCCCTTGGATTGGGTGTCAAAACATGAAACACAGGCCAAAACCGCATCTGCACACTGAACTAAAGTAGGAAAACCTCTTGCATGTGCAGTTCTCTTGCCATCTTCCATTCTCCTCCAAAATTCAGGTAGGTCTATGTGTTTAACATCACTCTCTCCAATTTTGGGGACAATGGTTTCCAGAGATGAAATGGGCTTGTACCCAGCGTATTGAAACTTCAATTTGATGATTTACACTTTCAAACAAATGACTAGGAAGAAAATTGGACAAGAAAGAAGAGATTTTACAAGCTCGGGGGAAAATAAAATCTCAGATAAGCAAAGTACCCAGACTATTACAAACGGGGATGAAAACACTTACATAGGCAACGAAAATGGAGCTCTTGGCAAGGCAACTCTATTGATGTTTGAGAATTTGAAGTTGGCCAGGCGAAAAAATGATCAAGAGGTAAAATAATGGTTAGGGCAGGTAAAAACGCAAGTGGGTAGAGCTCAAAGATGTATTGGGCAAGATTTACAAATGAGCTTAAAATGGAAAGGCATTCATTTTATACCCCTAAAGTGGAGTTGGCATTTTATTAAGCCTATGGAACCTTTAGAACTTTAAATATGCTTGATCGGTTTATCAACACTGAAGTGGAACTGTGGAATAGTTTTGTTTGTTCCATTCAGGACCAACGAGACTGATTAATACCGATTCATGCCTTTGGGTTGAGTTTTTGGGTAAAGGATGGAACTGCCAAACTGTTCCATTAGTGCCAAGTGCGGTCGATAAAGCCAATTAACACCCCATTTCCATGTTAAAACACCCAACAAAATCAATTGGTGGGGCAGAAGAGGAAAGGGAGAATTGTTCTATTGTTTCCAAACACAACTGACAAAGCCGACTAACACCTCATCCCCAAATGTAATCGGTTAATCGGCGGCAACAAGGAATGATGGAACAAAAAGAAAAGTTCCATTCATTCCATCAAAAGCCGATTTTGCCCACCAAAATCATAAAAGACTTGGGAAATCAAGTCCCAAAAAATAACATTTGCTAAGGGGGGCATTATGACACACAACCATGTTTTCAATTTCTAAGAAAAAAAAATTCTTTCATGACAACACCTAGCTTAGGGTTTACATTGTTTATTCATTAGCAAGGCCTTGTGATTTCCAAATCCCTAGTGACTTTAGTGTTTCTTTTTTGAGTTGGGCTAGTTATGGCTTGTAATATTTCTTTGTGAGACCACAAGGGCTATCATCCTTCTAACTAGGTTCATGCCGCTTGTGGGTTCAAGAATAAGGTTCTATTTGCACCATACCCCGGTGTCTATGCTTCCACTACTTGTTTTCTAGCTGATCTCGATTATGGTTATGATGAAACACCCTTATACTCTTCCTACTCCACAACATCCACCCTGCTTTGTAGCTCCTAGTGTGACACCCATTGTCTAATACACCTTTTGTTGATGTCTCCCTAGCTAACTCTTTATCCATATCCTAAATGAACATCTCATGAGAACCTCTGATTTGCGTACTTCCAGTTGATTCTTTCCAAGCTAGTTGCCCCTAACACTACTGACTTATTAGAAACATAGTTTTGATGATGACATTAGTTATGAATATGCATCGAGTGATACTGAGCTGGCTTAGTGAGGATCAAGATCCCGCTTTGTGCATTGTCCTACCAAGTTGTCTAATTCTCCTAATCATGCATCGCACTTCCTGACACATAAAATCCACTAAGTAGTGTAGATGAATGTTTTTAGATAATGATGTATTCTCTTCTAGTTGGGCCTGTCCTACCCATCTTATAAGAACCAATAATGCTAATTTTCTTTCCGAATATTGGCACATGGATGATGATAGTGACAATGAATATTCTTCTACTTCTATAGATGGTGATGCACACGTTTGATCATGATATATCCTAGTTTTGAGGATAGTGCTTAGTTCGTGATAATGTTTCTACTCATGATGTTCTTCATGTTCATAACAAAGCTTGTAATTCTTCATGATGGTTCCTATTACTAATGATGTTTCTACTTGTGTTTCTCCTTCTCCTCCTGAAAATGCTAATGTTATTACTTGCGTCCCTACTCTCTCTATTGAATGCAAAAATGGTACATTCTTAGTCGTGTTTCTTCCATACCTCTTCGACAAGTAAATAATGTGAATGATAGTAATCCCTTATATATGTCTTAATGCATGTGAGCATGTTCCCTTCTTGGGTGTTGACCCTAATGCTACCACTTCCACTAAGCCCAATATGGAGATCAAATCAGACATGAACCTAACGACAAATGTCCCTATAGATCCCATAGTACACAAAAGTAAATCTCCAGTCCTCAATGTGCCTAGGCATGATGATAGCATCTTTTAAACCATAAGAGTGTTCCTTTGGCTACTATAAATGGTAATTTACAACCTTTAAATGAACCTCTTAGTGTTTATGTAATCCCTCCTCAAGAGGTCCTTTCTCTCATGCATGCATTAAGTGACCTACAATGTCAAGTACATACTTTAACCCAGAATAGTAAGGCTTATTATGCTGCAATTGATTCTAATACTATACATGGCAACCCCATACGACATATAATATTTCAATCATCCTTCCCTCATAATTTTGTCATGCCTAGATCTCCAATTGTTTGATGGGACCTCCTAACCCTTATCTACATCATAAGTACTATAGATATAGTATGGGTTGTTATAACAATGATAGGTTGCTTTTAAAGGCTTTCCCACAAGAGTTTAACAAGGGAATACAATGTATTGGTTTGCCCACCTTCCTAGTGTAGTCTATGAGAAAGATTTTTAGAGCTTGAAGAAGCTTTTCTCATTTGTAGTATTGATCAATAACAGGTGTCCTCAAGTTACATATGAGCATTTACCCTTTTTGCATCAAAGCAAAACTAAGCTAATTACTTAATATATCCTACGTTTTAAGGCTAGTATGCAACAGTCAATATAAAAGCCTGTGGATTTAGAAATGCAATACATCTTTTGTCGAGGACTCATCTTCCCGCTTAAGGAGAAATTGTTTTATGACACATGATTTGTTTACCAATCTTTGTTTATGTGTTATCGATCTAGAGTGTGAACTTGTTCTTCTCACACACACTTCCACACAATCCCATGATGTTGTTTCCGCTTCATTCTACACAACTCGCATCTACCACTCCACGTCATCCACCACCTCTTACAGATATGGTTAAGGTGTTGCACCACGGCAATACTTTCTATCATGTTACACCTAAACCTACGGCTATTATGACGTCTCCTCCACTTCCTAAGTGCACAAACCATTATGCTTTAACAAGTCTCATTGATCGTTTGCACGATATTTTACCTGACACTACTTGATAAGTGATTGATTCAACTACCCTCTCCTGAGAACCATCCTCTTCATCAGTTGGAATGCCAAAAATGCCAACCTTTTTGTAACGTCCATTGTATTAATGGGCATTGCGATAATAATTGTTATGCACTAGATCAAAATCTCAAGTGGCTTGACGACAAAGGAATTATCTCTTTCGATATACCACAAATGCCAATAGATGCTCCTTTTCCTTCTTCCACGACATCACCCTCCAGAAACTGTGATCTCTCAACGACGATCCCTCCTTGGATAAGCCGAACTAGTTTCACAACCTCTTCTAAAAGTTGTCCCTCTGAATGTAGGCTCTTAATAATCAAACACTGTATCAAAAGGCAAAACTCAAATGGGTTGCAAAGGAACAACGAGTTTGTAATACAAGATAATCAAGTTAATCATATTATCTTCTTTAGTAGTGACTAATGACACCCATCTGTTCAACCAACTAGTACATCACATATAACTCCCTAACAGTGCATCTTGGCAGGTCCAAATTGATTTGGCGTCCCTTATTCGGTTAGAATATTATGACTTCTCAACTCGCAGTTCAGTCACGTCTATGCCCTTGACATAATTGTCATATTTCCTAAACTGTGGTGTTCCTTCTTGAGTAACCAGGGGGCATATGAGGATGACCCTTCTTTCTTAAGAACAGGTTTCCTCACAATCAGATTTTCTCCCACGTGCTTTTCGTGTTGGGACTTCTTTCACGTTATCTTTACTTGCCACTACAAATGTCAATCCACATCACTATATTCATTCACCCATAATCAGTTTCGCATTATTGAATCAACTCATTTACCCACTGACTCATAAGTAACTATCATAGTAAACACTTTATATCACATCAAATTCTATACATTACTCAAACACATCAAGACAATATATGCCAACACTTAAATTATAATCAATCAATGAACTCGTCACACAAAGATACCATATTTGAACTCAACACAAAAGCTATATATACATACATATAATATACACTATCATATGTTAAAAAATGACAATACAATGTGGGTCATGCTCTTCTTACCAATATCTATGCATCATCATTGTCATCCTCATCCTCACTGGAACACCTCAATAGGAACTCAACAACTCGGGGTCTCCCTTGCATCTCTACAACCACGATGAACACGATTTGTCATCTAGTCGTCGTAATCACTCTTGTAGGGTCCCTATCTGTCGCCCTGAGCCTCTGGTATGTTGTGCCTGACACACTAAACAACTTTTGTACCATTAGGTCCTATATGAGCTTTGTCCTAGGTGGAGGTTGGGGCCTCTGTGCTAACTTTTCTTAGCTCTCATGCCTCTCGCTTTGTAGTACAATACATGTGGCAACTGCCATGGCAACAATGTAAAACAAATATCCCACCAGCTATAACATCGCTATGGATGTTTCTCGTCAGGGTCCTCATAAACGCATCCACAATCGTGATCCAATATGCATCGCTTGTAAACACAAAACAACACATCCACATATTAGACATCACTCAATCAATACTTTCTCAATCTCTGATACATATCTATCACAAGTTACTACATACAAATCATGAAATACTTACGTTATGTAATTTTTGTTGCTATGACATCATCAATAGGGGCATCTCCCTCTCCTGCACCATCCCCCCTGCTATGGGTGGGGGCATCTCAGCTCCATCTGCTCCTTCAGGCGATGATCTACCTCCTGGGCTACATATGATGATTGGAAACTATAGGACCCATCAGTTCTCCATCCGCCACTGAGTATAGGTTGCGGTACACCCCGCATCATCCATAGCACTCACTACCACAACTAAGTCCACCTCGTCTGTAGGAGGGGGTAATAGCTCAACTGGGGTCTCAATCGTGGTGGCCAACTCCCATCCCTCAAAGTCGTGTGACGATCTCCTCCACACTTAAGGTGTTGGAGGCACATCCTGCACTATTCCAAATCAGTGCATCACGTGCTCATACTAATAAAGCTCCCACAATCCAATAAACCGATCCTCTAGCCACATAGTTTTTTTTGCTCATTGTAGCTCTATGGTATCCTCGACCTAGCCTCAGAACTCTTTGAATGGTTATCACATGACTCCACCTTGGGTCAACCTATCTAACAAAACCCAGTAAGACATGGTGTTTAGGCCTCACCTCCAGGGTATCACCCATCGTGCTACAAATATCTCCAAATGGGCCCAATCAGCCCTAGGTCCTCCAATTGGTTGTTCAAGTGCAATGTGCTCATAGGTCCATATATGTAATAAGGTCACTACTACCATGCCACCTTTGTGACTCTCCAAAGAGAATTTGTACAAGTCTCTATAAAAATGGGCTACCATACATCGGCCCCATGCATATTGGATACCACCATCCTCTATAGACTAGAAAATATGCCACATCCTGTACGAAATCGATACGCCACATCCTGTACGAAATCGATACACCACTTCCATCCACTGCACTAAAAGAAGCTATAAAACTACAATAAATTTCCGCATTTGCGGAATCTCGACAATCACAATAGAGCTCAAAAGGATAGTCAACTTTACAATGTTACCTAGCCCTAACCAAAATCCCTGCACCTTGTGCATCTAATATGGAACATCTACAAGGAGCACCTGTACCCTCTCTCCCACTATCAATAGTCTCAGAATGTGATACACATCCTAAATTGTAGTAGTCATCTCCCCTGTGGGGAGCCAAAATGAACATGTGTTTGGGTTCCACTACTCGCAAAATGTTGTGATGAAGTGCATATTTGGAGGCACCTCCCCCAATCTCCATACATGCCATAGTCCGACCTTGTCTAATATATCCCAACTCTCCTCATCTAACCCTAATGCAAGAAGGGTCTCCATGTGACGATTGCCACAAAACTCTCCGGCGTGTACATCTCTCTACAATAACCAACCAAATCAAACATACCACGTATTAGTTCATTTGCTATCAATCCAATACTCCAAAAATAATCAAGCAACATGCTTAAATCTCAAAATACACAACGATACATCAATTGCATTTATCTTTTTGCACATTGGGTCTACATCATACATATTAGGTCAAAACCGTACAAACATGGGTCATGACCATACCAAACTCTACAATTTTGCCCCTTTGGCCAAAACCGAACCATTAGGTCCTATATACTTAGTTAAGCTCAAATTCATCAAAATTGACAAGTTCACAAGAACACTGAAATCTACTACTATTTTTCATTGAAATCAAAAATTGTAAACACTTACCAACTCATCAATTGTCTGCAGTTGAATGGCGTCTCCTACCCGATCAAATTACAAGCATAATGCATCTCTAGCGTGCGGCATCCTATCTCTCTCAAAGCACCAATCACTATCAATCACAATAACAATGAAATTACTATTGGCTTTTCTATGTTACTATTTATATGTCATGTCCCTTTTTGAAGGCTGATTTTATAAGACCTTAACACATTCTCTCCCTGTGGATCTAAGGAGGAAAGCAAGAGGAAGATTTGAATTATATATTTATTGTTCTTTAGGTAGTTGTTTTATTTATTATCATGTATCCTATTGGGAAGCTTAACGCTCCAATAGAGGGACTTAAGTAGTTAAAAAATAAAGGTATTATGAGCATGTAGGCTCCAAATACCATTCGAATATTTAAAAGCACTTACCTTAAGGGATCGGCCATCATTTTATATTGTAAAAAACACTCCTTGTGGTTATATAAGGAGGTCGCTTTGCCATTAATGAATCATGGTTTTTTGGTGAATTTCATATCTTGGTGAAGGATTGCTAGTAAAGCACCTTTTCCATCTATCTCAAGGACGAAAACCCTCGTGGAGAAGTTGGTGTGGACGAAACCCCACACTTCATTTGGTTCTCTACTCTTCATTGCTGGTTCTAACTGATTTATACCCTAAACGACTTGCTTAGGAGAGGGTTTTGGGTGATGTTGCTGATTTTTATGTGATCAATTGGCATGATTGGATTCTCCATAATTTATAAAGGTGAAATCTTCCATTATTGAATGTATTTGAGTGGTATTTTCAGTTCTCGAAATTATTATTTAAATCTGCAGTGGATGGTTGCATGATAAAAATAAAAATAGCACATGTGGGCTCCTAAAAATCAGTTTTCTTGCATTTATTGATTGCTGGTCATTTATTATAAATTCTGAGCATCTTTCCTTAAAGTTTGAGTGAGACTTGTGCCTAGGAAAGTGTGTTTGACTTCTCCTAAGAGGTTGCCACCTTAGGAGCAAAGTGCTGGCAACGTGTGGAGGGTTCCAAAGTGAATGTTCAGTTATCTACAATCTGCCCTAGTTCTGATTTCAGTCCCCCACAACCAGTTTTTGGTCATTTCCTGAGTCCCCCTAAAAAGGGACATTACATTATATTAAATTGCTTCTTGGGCCTATAGTTACTAATCTTGACCAACATCAACTAGCCACTTAATGCCTCAAACTTCTACATCCAATATCTTGGTCTCAGTTTATCCAATTTCGACGCCGTTTGCGGCATTGGGATTGTTGTCCCCCATTTCCTCACTAATACGTGACTCCACTCTATTTTGCCTCTATTTGGATTCCACAATCCTCTTTGTTCTGCTATGTTATTTCTGCACTCTACACATATTGGACTGCTATTATATAATCTCTATAGCTGTGCTCTCACTTCATTAATCACTATTTGTCACAAATTCAATACTATTATATCTTGCTATATGGACACAATACGTATTTCGCAATTTCTACAAATTCCACACTATTCTATTTCGCTATACAAACACAATCTCTATTTAGCAGTTTCTACAAATTCGATACTATTCTTTTTTACTCTATAGCCACAATCTATATTTCGTAGTTTCTACAAAATTCAATCCCTTTATCTCAAATACTACTTATATTGTTGACACTCACGACAATACAACATCACTACAATTTCTATGCGCCTTATCACAATGCGTAACTTACTATTCTCAATACTCTATTTGGCTTTGATAACATATTTCAAACTATACTAACACTTATTTTTGCCTCAAGCGATTCTATTTCCTATCACCTCTTTTGTTGAATGGGGGGCAACTATATGGGTTGGCTATGTAAGGCCACCCTCTCCTATACAAATCAATACGCGGACCCAATGATCAAACGGTCAATTCTGGATACAAAGGTGCACTAAATACTAAGTTGTAAACAAATACACCATTACATTTGTCAAAGATTCAAGGGGAAAACAATACTCAAAATTACAAACTATCAACAGTACTATTACAAACTACTTATATTGTTGACACTCACGACAATACAACATTACTACGATTTCTATGTGCCTTATCACAATGCGCAACTTACTATTCTCAATACTCTATTTGGCTTTGATAACATATTTCAAACGATACTAACACTTATTTTTGCCTCAAGCGATTCTATTTCCTATCACCTCTTTTGTTGAATGGGGGGCAACTATATGGGTTGGCTATGTAAGGCCACCCTCTCCTATACAAATCAATACGTGGACCTAATGACCAAATGGTCAACTCTGGATACAAAGGTGCACTAAATACTAAGTTGTAAACAAATACACCATTACATTTGTCAAAGATTTAGGGGGAAAACAATACTCAAAATTACAAACTATCAACAATACTATTACAATAATACACATGTGCAATGCACAGTGGGGGCATGAGATGTCATTCCCTTTCACTAACAAAAAAGGGGCAGATGTAGACACTAAAATTAGCACAAAATCGTTATTACATCATGTTGTTGGCAAACTTTATATGCGTGAGCCTCAAACGATTAAACTAAGCCTTTGTGGCGCAAGTCATTTTGCTTTTAACATTTCTTGATTTGTTTTGGTTTGTGACTTGAATCTTCCTTATGTTTTTACACTGTGTCACAAAGATCTCTAGCATTTTGTCATTTACTGTTTTACTTTTCATGACCCTGGTCCAAGACCGTACATATTGATCAAGACCGTGCTATGGTCTTGACCAAGATGTACAGTCTTGAACCCTTTGGTTTTTGGGTCCTTTTTGCCCATTGGGTCTCTTCGTTACTCTTTTCTCCTTTGGTTCTTGTGTTTTGGGTCAGCCTTGTGCGCCACAAGATTCAAATTTCAAAGCAAGAGACCCCTATATATACGAGTTCACCTTAAGCATTTTTTAATCTAGCAAACACTTATCTAAGTACCACCTATTGAGGTAAGAAAGGAAAAGTTACTCTCTTCATACTACATATCACATCATAGGCAGTTATAAATCTGATTTGCACATTTGTATACAAGGGTTTTTATAGGACCAACGTAGCATAGCTCACTACTAGTTTGGAAGCACGAGGACAAAGCTAGGTCAAGGGTTTTAGTTGTATGCACACTTGCACAACGCACTAGGAGAACTACATTGAGTTTGAAATGCAGTGCAACGCTTAGTGACTCACAAACAGTATGATCACCAAGGTCAGTCCGAGTTACGTATTTGCATCTTTTATTTTTTATCTAATGAGCGCTTGAGGTTCTTGTAGGAAGCTAGGTTTGTTTTGTTAGTACATGTGTGAAATATAGGGTTACAAGTGAAGATAAGGATATCAAAGTGTGACACAGGTAATGGCGAAGCGACATAAAGAAACCCAGAATCCTGCCATTTATATGTCCAAGACCGTATAATAGGGTATAATCGGGTATGTTTGTGAGATCCTGTCTTGCTTGTTTGTATGGTCATGCCCCTGCATAGTTGTGTGAGTAGAAGTTGATCTAGGCACATTCAAAATTCTTCACCCAGCTCAGATCCATCAGCGAAACAGTCAAGAGTTCATCTTGAGTCAACTAAATCACCTCGTAAACCCTAGTTATACTTCTTATTGTTGTATTAGTTTGGCATGCTTGCAATACTATAGGTTCCATTGCGCAATTGTAAACAACTGTAATCTGAATTAATCATTTTCTTGTAACATATATTCAATCCTTTTTCAAATTAATTAGTTTAAACTCTTTTATTAATTTAAGGTTGATACAACAGTGTAGGGATGTGGTCAACTACTAGCAATATTCGTCAAGGGAATAAAGGAGTGATCACCGAAAAAGGTGGTGGTAAGGCGCTGCAAAGGCAATACAAGATCCATAGCAAAGAATGAGACAAACTAATCAGTAAGACATGATTAAAGGTTTTCGTCATCAAGGTATGAAGGAAGCCAAGTATGCAGGTTCAACTTAGGCAAACTAGTGAGGTATAAATCTATCCCATGTCAATCCATAAGATGCAAGAAAGGTAAAGGTTCCAACCTTCACATGACATGTTCCCTTTTGCTCTAGACCTTAATAAAGGATCCATAGGCCTACTGCAAGGACTATATACTTGTGTGAAAAAGCAGGGGCACAAATGATAGATATGTAGTCTTGTACCCAATCAAAAACCTACCATACCCAAAGGACTTTAGGTTGTTTGCTGAAGCTAAGTGTAGAATCTGAGTTATCAACTGGGATAAGAAGCATACCAATGATGTCACATCTATTTTCAGTTGTGATTGAGTTTTGATTATATAATTTGTCTTTTTCTATTGTCTTTTGCTTGATATTTATTTTATGATTTGATGGCTTTTCTTTTGACATTATGGCTTTTTTCCCTCCATATAGATAAAGTTGATCAAATGGGTATGAAAAATGACAATGTTATAGGGCTTACACTTAACCCCTACAAAGGAAAACCTACAACCGGGATGCTTAGCTACCTCAAGACCTACCTTAAGGAAAGAATGTGATCTCATCCCCAACTTAAGTGTGCCTCAAGTGAGAGAGGGCACCGGAAAAGTGACAATTGCAAGGTAAAGGGATACAATGAAGGATAAACCTAGTAGTTGACCACAAAGAGACTTTTGCTTCATAGGAGATGAAGTCTAAAAGAGATGAACTAGGCAATGTAGTAATTGTAGATCAATAGAAATGTCATAAGATAGAAACGTAAACCTGCAATAGGTACAACATGTGAATAGAGAGTGGCAAAAACCCAAGTGGGAAAGAGTGTTAATAAATGTGAAAAACGTACCAAAGGATCTTGAGAGGAAGCGAATGGAAAAATAAACCCAAGCAGGGAAGATGTCAAAGGCAGGTAAAAAAAGTTTGCAAAAATAATTATATTCCAATGTAGCTCGTAAAGAGGACAATGGCTGTACATACCCAAAGCGAATAAGATATCAAAGGCAAGTTGTAAAAATTAAAACAAACCAAGATATTCAGACAATAAGATATTCAGCCAGTGGAGTAAGATATTCAGGTAGTAGGTAGGGAGTAAAGTGAGATATTTAGGCAGTAGGATATTCAAGAAGTAAAGTAAAGAGAGATATTCAAGTAGTAGGATATTTAGGCAATAAAGTGAAGTGAGATATCTAGGCAATTTGATATTTAGGTAGAAGGGAGATGATATATAAAAAGTGTAGAATGCAAACAGTTATGACATCTATATCTAATTGCATGAGAAGAATATACCTTTGGTGTGGCATGCTCTTGGAGGCAAAGTATTAGTCTTTGAAGATTTCTTGGAGTTGGAATTGTTGGATTTAATGGTTACAAGGTTTTTGGTTTTGCAAGGCATGCCCCCAAGCTCAAGACAAAATGAGAATAAGCATCGTAGGACGCCACAAAGGTTTATTTGAGGAAGGATGTGCATCGGAAGATGCCACAAAATGTCGGCAAAGAGAAAGATGAGCACCAGAAGATGCCCCCAATTTTAAGAAAATGTGACATAATGGACCATTGTCGGTAATGTCAAGTTTGAGATTCACATATTTTTTTATCAATATGGTGATTTACTTCATGAATCTGAAATCAATGATTTGAGGATTAAGGATGTTGTGTAATGACATGGAGTCATGGACGCAGATTTTTCTATGGCATCGACCATTGATATAATTAGATGGCAATGTAGTTATCTGCTACAAAATGATTTATAATCGCATCAACCTTTTCACTAGGTTGGCCAATGTAGTTGATTTCATCGGTATGTTGTATAACTGCATCAGGCTTTCCAAGAAGATAGTTGGCGTGATTGTTTGTCTGGTTTATTGAATTGAGAGGTAAATTTTGAAGTTTTTCTAGTTACCCAAACGGTTTTTTCCAATAAAGGGAGGGCGGGCAAGTTAAAATATGTAAAATCGTCATTAATATCAAGATAGAAATAGGTTTGTTAATATTCGAATAGTTCATCATTTGGATGTTTGAACATCAGATAGTGATAAGAAATGGGAAGATCCTCTTGTAGATATTTGGCCATGTTAGAGTGATAAAGAAGAGGAAGAACCTCTAGTGGATCTTCACCCACGATAAGAAATAGGAAGATCCTCTTGTGGAACTTTGTCCATGTTAGAGTGATAAAGAAGAGGAAGAACCCCTTGTGGATCTTCACCCATGATAGGGTGATAAAAAAAGGAAGATCCTCTTATGGATCTTCACCCATGATAGGGTGATAAAGAAAGGGAAGATCCTCTTGTGGATCTTCAGCCATGGGAGATGATTCGGAAATCATTTCAAGCTATCCTTCCTTAGTAAGGATGTAGCTGATGTTATTATCCAGATATTTGATGAAGCAATCGTCGTTGGGATCATCATGAGGTGGTCTAGAAATAAACATGATTAAATGTGAAAAGATCTAATGCATGAAATGTATGATGAGGATTGAGTTTAGAAGTTACAAGAGAAAATTTTGGCAAGCAAGATTAGCTTGGCAAGGTGATAACACTAAGAAGCTAGGATGGAAAATCAGATAGATAAGAAGGTGATGTAATAGGAGATGAAAAGAAAATAAGAAGATGACCTGCTCACGAGTGGAGTAAGATTCACCTCAGGTTACCAGAATGTAATGATGGTGAAGACGATCATTACAGGGTATAAAAGGAAACATGAAGATGACTCACTCAATGGAGTAAGATTCACGTTTGGTTCACCAAAATGTGATGATGGTGAAGATGATGTGATGGGAAATAAAAGGAAACGTGAAGAAGAAAACTGAAGACTCACTCAATGGAGTAAGATTCACGTCAGGTTCACCAAAATGTAATGATGGTGAAAATGATCATTACAGGATATAAAAGGAAATAAAAAATCAGAAGTTCGTGTGTTCAATTCACATTAGATTTACCAAAATCTATGTTAGCTACAATGGTCAATATGATTATTCTCTCTTTTCTCAATAATATAGATTAAGATTTAAGTAGAAGACCACTCTAGGGCCAACACACAAGCCAACAATAGGGCCTAGGGGCGTAACAATCGTGAATCTAAAAGACAAGTAGTCAACACTCATATCAAAGGTGCAAGGTTCCAAAGCTTATGTCTAAGATAAGGGGTGGGTCTTACTAGAACTAAGGTTGTAAGAGTAATGAAAGAACTAAGATATCTAGGCTAAGGGTAGTAATGACACACCAGGTGATAAGCAAGGGTTTAAAAGAGATTATGCAAGAGACCAAGATACCATACTCTATCTTAATCTAATGAATGATACATCATACATAATCAATCATACCAACATAAAGGAAAGAGAAGGTTTAGGAGTACTCACCTTTGCAAAGACAGTATCAACACATTAACCCCCTAGCATTAGTAGTACCTCGTGAGAGAGTTGTTGTGGGTGCAGGGGTTTAAAAGAGATTATGCAAGAGACAAAGATACCCTACTCTATCTTAATCTAATAAATGATACATCAAACATAATCCATTATGCCAACATAAAGGAAAGAGATGGGTTAGGGGTACTCACCTTTGCAAAGACACTATTGACACATTAACCCCCTAGCATTAGTAGTACCTCATGAGAGAGTTGTTATGGGTGGATCACAAGAAGGAAAGGTAGAAGACCTAAGTAGACCAAAGTTGGGGACTCCAAAGACTTGGTAGACCTTGTTAGTGCAGGTCCTATTCTTATTGGTCCTATTAACCCAATGCTCCAAAGTATGCTTTTAAGTATAAGCTCCAGTAAACCCTATACCTCTTAAACCTTTAATGACATATTTGCAAGCGAAAGCAAAGTAGACTATGTCATGACAATATAGAGAAAGGACAACAACTACGACTAGGAAAATGGTTCTAATTGACTGCGTTGACCATGGTCAATGTAATCAGCCACAAATAGTTTGAAGGAGTGGAGAAAGAATGGAGATAGAGAGAACACTTAGAGAAGGCATGAAGGGAATCTAAAGGTGTTATAGGCATATGTGAAGGTGATAATACTGAGGATATCAAATGATCGTAAAGAGATCGTAGAAAAGTAATAAGGAGGCAAGCTAGGGCGATGCTAGGCACAAAAACTCACCAAGTACTTACCAACCAGCCCAACCCCAGTCTTGGTACATTGTTTGGCATGCACTTGAGGAGATTAATGCACCAACAACCTGCAAAGAGAAATCATTAGTAAGAGTGAAAAATAAGGTGTATACACAGGGATCCACTCATGTTCCAAGAATTCAAATTCAGCATGCACAGCCAAGGGAAAATCAACATATAGTTTTGGATTAAGCTCTTTGCCTTTGTAAAGAGAAGGGACATAATTTCTACCAAGAGATAGAATGGTCCAAATTGCACGAGATGGAATAGTCATCGAGAAATGGATTTGTGAAGCCACTAAGGTTCAAATTAATTATTTATTACAACTCTGAGCCAACCTGCCAAGACTAAAATTGGGCATTGAGGAAAATATCAAATCATACATTTATATCTTGACCTTGAAACGTATATATAACAGTCCTTCAGAAAAAGGAATCAAAGAGGGGCCAAGCCCATAATAGTTTAAAACCACATCGAAGTAAATAAAACGTGTCTCCAAAATCAATTCACACTGAAATCATAGAGCTAGGGCAATGAAAGGCCAACCAGAAATATCAAGCATTTTCATACCTATTCACAATTAAAAGAAATAAAAAAGAAAACAATGAGCATGTATTTACTTGCCTAAAAAGACAATGGAGAGGTGAGGGTTGCACAGATCCCAAAGGATCTGCCAAGCTTGTTCATGGCCTTTCCAGGTTCGAAACACTTTCTCAGTTAAGCACACTCATCCTCAAGATACAATCATACCCTAGAACAAAACAATTCAAGCATACACAGGGCACGTGAGTTGTTCTACAAGATGTCTCAAGGAAATGTGGTCTCAAGGAATATGATGATTGCATAATAGGCCCGAAAATGGCATTCTTGATGAGGCTTTCAGACCTCTCCTAGAAAAGCCTCCACCAGATGTCCTCTCCCTGAATCTGTGATTGCCACCCATAAGCACAACCCAAAAAAAAATCTTTTTGATGATTTTTTTTGTTACAACGTTTAACCAAAAGTAAATGTCAGGTATCAAGCCAAACTCCACAAACTCTTGCCAGCATCCTCAAACCAGAAGTTAACAAGGCATGGGCAGCCACAATTGCCACATCCAGCCCATGCCTTTCCTCACAACACACCTCCCCCAAGCTTTTCTCGCATACCTTTTTTTTGTTTTGGTAATGGAAAGCTTTCACCCTGTTTTCTCACGCATTTCTTCTTCTTGATTGCTCTTTTTAATTCTCTTTTCTTTCACTCTGTTTTCCTTAATTTTAGTCTTAATCAATTTTATTATTATTTCTTATTTTAAAATTTAGTAAATGATTACTTATATGTATATATGTATTTTATTTTTTCTAATTTTTAAAAACACACACATATATACATCCATTACAATAGATATCTTAAATACATCAATGAAAACTTGAAAAGCACTGAGATATACAATATTGAAGCGCCTATCTTGGATTTATCACAACCCACATTAATTAATAACTCAATTATCTTTCCCACAAACCTGCAGGGGTCAATGATAAAAAGGCACCCAAGCATGTTGCACCAATGTGCCAGCTCAAACTCCCTCTCAAAAAACAAACATTTCAGAGCTCCACCACACGCCCAAGCGAGGAGGAAGGTTGAAACCGCTGTACAACAGCTAAGGACGTCACACACCAAACACACACACAAGAGAAACCAAAATATGTCAAAAGCGATGTAAAGGTCAGAACAGACGAAGGAGACCACTGTGTATCAGGAGGGGCACTACAGTTTGTCCTGAAGAAATTTTTAAAAACAATTAATGACTCTTTATCTTGCAAAAATTTTCTAAAAAATTACTTATTCTTTGGGTATGATTTCCAAGTCAACCAGGGGATTATTACGCATTCTGGATATGCTGCTACAGCTTCACAGGCTGGTAGAATCACAGCTGTGATGGCACCAAAATCATTCAAATTTTAATCTAAAAATTCTAGAGAGAAATTTGTCTAAAAGATATGAAATACAAAATTCTGAAACCTGACACAAAAAACTGTTTATAAAGAAACTCCCACTATATAATTAAAAATATTCATATAAGTTGATCCTAACACCACCAATATACAGAACTGCCAAAGCTCTAAGGTGAACCGCTCCCAATTGTAAAGACAAAGCAGTCTTTAAAGTATTGAATCTGGTTCAGCTTGATCACCCATTTTTGCATTAAAAAATACTGCTTATTGCAGTAAATTTTTCATACCCTAGACAAGGAATCCCTCTCCTATATTTAGACACATTTCTTAAGATAGCCTAGTCTTCCTACAAAAGTTTTGAAAATCCCAAGAAATTTTAACAGAAACAAATTAAAGCATTAATTTCTGCAAAGAGTAATTTAGAAGAAACTCTTTTGCATACAAGAATAAGTGTATACAATGCTCTCATTCTGAATACATGGGGATCATATATAACTTTGAGATATTTCTATATTCAAGAAAAGTTCATGCAAGTGCTCGAATTGCTAATCTTGTAAATAGGCTAAAGCTAAAAATAACTTTTAAAACACTAAAACTAGCTTATCCTATTTTTTAATTCTTAGACAACACGGTGCACAAGTTACATAAGTTTTCTAAGATTGGTACTATAAATAAAAGCAATCTCCTTATGCAATCTCTAGCCTTTTTACAGTTTTATTTCCTTTATTCTTCTAAAAAATATTTTTTCTTAGCATGGCTTTACTGGTTTGATTCTATTTTTCTATAATAGACTTATGCCTTATTCTCTTCCTATTCTCCTCTAATAAACTTGTGATTTAATTCTTATCCTATAGTAAACTTATCTTTTGTTCACATTCAATACTCTTGTATGTCAATAGCAAATCCTTGTCAACAAACAAGTTGTTACCACTCATATTCCACACTCACAGATTTAATGAGAAATCCTCAACATTTTTTCCTCTACAATGCTAACACATACATGCTTTGACCTTCTGTCATGTGGCATATGCAGCTATAAACACTCATCAAGGACAACAGCACTAATAATCATTATTCAAAATATTTGCTCATGAATGAGGGGGAGTAGGAAAACAGTCCATTACAGACTCATCCTTCGATACCGTCATATTGTGTTGTGACTAAATCATCTAAATCTTGTGGAATGTAACGTCACACATTTCAAATCAACCTCTGATAAACACCTATAGATGTTTGAACAACTAGCAACCCTGAAAGCCAGCTAAAATTCAACAGGTATATTGGGAACTTGCAAAATATTATGATATGATAGACCTTCTACTGACTTTTCCGATGCCTCTCTCAATATGTCACCAATGGTGTTTCCAAATTACTCTTCTTAACAAATCATAAAGAAAATGACTTAAAATGGATGGTACAGGAAAAATAGAATAATAGGTCAAAAAGCATTCATTACATTAGAGTAAACCAGAATAAAGGAATTAGAGACGGAAGTTGATGTTAATATGTAAATATGTAAATAGATTAAATCATTAAAGTTAAAAATTTAAGTATTAATGTGATCTTACCTTAAGACAGGGTAACTTTGACTTGCATGAAGAGGGAGCAAAGTAGCCTGGATGTCATTGGTTGGAACCATATGCCCATGAGATTCCATCGACACTACATTGTTACCAAACATTCTTCTAACATCACCTACACCACCAAACACTTGTAATTATTTTCTATGAAGCATAAAAGCTATACTACCAAAATTCCAACTCCATGTATGTCTAATGTATAAAACTTCAGTGCAAGAATACCAAAATCAAAGAGCATATAATAATGCTGCATGTTTTTGAACTGGATTTTTTAAAACCTGCACTATTCACAAAAGCTTTCTTAATCTAGATAAGCAATTGTCAGAATAAAAGGATTGCAGCAAATACAACTTACTAGTTTGTGTAATGGCATCATCAGAGCCATCTTCTTTGTTATAAGAATATATAGGTTTAAACTCGGATAGAGATTGAATGAAGTTGTTTCCAGGATCGACACCAACACCATGCACAGTTCTACCAAATGATACGTGAGGCTTTGTTTCATCTTCAGATGGCAATAAGGATGGAGAATCGTTATCTTGGATTCCAGATTGTTTCGGGTCAGAAATATGTTGCCTAATTTGAGCTATACCATGGTTTCTCTGAAGAAACTGTGCATTTGCATCACAGAGCCCTGAATCTCCATTCTGGGGATTTGAATCACTTTCAGGTTTAAATTTTTTTTCCCTTGGAAATTCATCGTCAGTCTCAATTTCAGATTCACCTTCTTTCTGTGGGTGTAGTTGTTTTCTTTTTGCACGGGCTTTACGATTTTGGAACCAATTATAAACATTGGTCTCAGAAATTTGACCGTGCTGACTAAGTTCCATAGTTATCTCTTTTATTTTCTGCTTATTTGGAGTGGCAGTGCCTTGCTCAAACAATCTCTCCAAGATTTGAAGTTGAATTTGGCTTGGTGTCCACCGTTGCCTAGCAGATTGTCGAAACCCTGCAGGTCCAAGATCATAAAGAGTATGCGGCCCCATTAAAAAACCTGTCAATAAAAATCATGCAACAATATTAGAATCCTACTATATTAAATTTTTAGCTGTGCATTAAGATGTTACTGACTCTCATTATCTTGTTCCAACTATTTTTGGGTTTATTTCACTCTAAACTATGGGATAAAGCTAGTTTAATAGTGTCCCTTTGGTAAGGATCTGCATACCAATGTGGGACATTTGACTACATGTTGGCAAATATCAGAAATCAAATGCACTAATATGAATGTCAAATCCCTTTCATAGACAGTATATTCTACCTTGATCAATTTTCATGCCATTCTCAGTTGCCATAGTTACATGAGCAAAGGTGCAGTCCAACCAATCAAGACAAATTTATCTCAAAAGACTGAGCAATGTTTCTTTACTTGACTAGCTGATAGGCTTATCTCATGATCTCTCTAAATTTGAGCTACCAAAAGACATTGTCTCATGCATTTGGGTAAATTATTTTATAGCCATGACTCTAGGAGTCTACATGTGGCTGAGTTTTATTTTCTTGAACATATGTAGTACAGACGGTTCATTCTATCCGAAAGAAACACAAAACCAAGATTGGATTGTAATAGAAAAAAGAGCCCACCAGAACAAACTTTCATCCAAAATATATACCTTGCATACCAATATCCACATCTGCTGATAAACATCTAATTGTCACAATAAAAACAGAAGTATCATCAATCCAAAGAAAAATGCGTTAAGAGCACAAGACCATTATAATGTGTGGTGCAGAAAAGCACGGATCACAATAATATAGAATGACTGCAGGTTGCAATGATGACGTAAATCATCCAAATATTGCTCTCCAAGCAAAATGTAATTGGACAATTGTTCCTACATAATTCTAGAGGTAATGCTTTTATAAATACAGCAGTATCTCCATTTTGCAAGGTAATGCCCCTAGGAGTGAGAAACTCGTCCCCAAAGTTATGTGCACCCCTGACTCCAGAGGTGTGGCGGATGTCTAAGCCATACCAAGGACACATAGGACGATTGGGGAGAACATCCTGAAAAGGAGGAATATGTCCTTCCACTGGCACCTAGAAGTTCCCAAGGCCTTTGAGGATGCCCAAACGTCCCCCCAAGAAAATCCAGAAATAATAATATGTGTGTTCTTATTTTTGAAAATCTATTCTGATTCTTAGGTTTTCTAGGGACAGATACAAGTTATATCAAGCAATGATTTCATTATTTTTCATTTGTGAGTAGTCACTAAATAAAATAATTGATGTCGTAAATTTTCAATCATATAATTTATTTTTTATATACTCTAGGTGGGGTCCCTATGTCAGGGAGCCCAATGTTCCCTAAAATCCATTGAAATTTTAAGGGTCTCACCTACATATCCCCAATTCCCGCAGCAGTCCCCTGTTTCCTTGTGTCCCCAAAACTTATGTTAACATGGCCATTTTTACATCATTAGTTTTTATACGCGTTCTCCAACTATTTTTACATGGCCATGTCAATCTCTTTGAACATGGTAATTTTGTAAAATTATGAACACCAACATTGTCCAGTTGTGGGAGACTAATATCCTAAGGCATTAACACGCCTTTTTCAGATAAGATGAGCACCAACTCCTTATCTTTGTGGATAACTGAAGTACAGTTTCTCTGTCCTTCTGGTAATGGCAAAATGGTCAATTGTATATTTTGATAATTGAATGCAAGAAGCAACTGGTCTCAACGCTCTTCTGTCCTTCACCTTATGCCTATGCAACCAGTAATACTTTGTAGGAAATACTACTTTTTCAAGTATTTAATAAACATATATGTAGCGTCTATGATTGAAAAACAGGTTCTTTCATCCAAGATGTGGAATTTTTGTTATTGCTGATCATGCCATTTTGCTTTGTTCATCATCATCATTGCTAAAGAACAAAGAATACATAAAGAAAATTCTTCTTAGCAGCTCTCATATGAAATAATAATACCTTCCTCCAACAGATTATAATGAAGGAGAAGGACAAGAACACTTGTAGATAATTGAGTATCATAACACGCCTATCGAACCTAAGCTCAAATCAGGTGCATTCACAAATGTAACACAAAATATCCCAACTACACAAGCTTTAAGGCATAAGAATAATTTTTATCTCATTATTTTTCACTCCTCTGCACGTCTTCTATGTTTGTGGCAATGCTCAACAGGGAGGAGTGGGAATTTACCTAGATTTTGTACCAATGTTATAGAATCATCCCTATTCCCACTGCCTGCACCCATTCGTAAAGTATGAACAAATCCATAATAGAATTCAAGAAACAAAATACAAGGATTAGTTCAAAGGATTCCAAACACCGAACCTATTTGCAGACAGATGCCTGTCAACATTCTTCACTTGATTTATCATTGAAATACAATAGCTCACTCACTTGGGACTCCAACCAACCTATCAGCTTTGAGCATCCTTCATAAAGAATATGATATGAATGTCCAAGTTGCCTCAACAGAATGGAAAAAATGGCCATGGAGGCAAATAATGGCCCAATAATTGAATTCCCAAGCACGAACCCATCACATTGAGTACAAAAGTTATAGTAGCCATAAATCAACATAAGCACAACAGTAGAAGAGTAATTTCAGCATTAAAAGCAGGTGCATAACTCCTTGGTGACAGATATTTGGCCTTATGTAGGAGAGAAATACAGCAAAGAACTCACTTTTAAGCTGTTGACATCATTTGGCAATACACTGATGTCACCCTTTGATACAGTCCAATCAGGGCACAAATTCTCTCCTCACTATTGCAGATTCATTGACTAGAAAGCATGGAAAATGAAGTCCCAAATTGCAGATTAATGATGAAAACGTGTAAATGTTAAAAATGTATTTATGATGCCTAGCTGGCTAACACCAGCATGACCTCAATTCTTACAGAGTCCCCAGTTTCCTTGTGTCCCCAGAAACTTATGTTAACACAGCCATTTTAACATCATTATTTTTTGGTACAAGCATTCTCTAACTATTGATGGCTGACTGGTCGATCTTCTTGAACATGGTATTTTTGTAAAATTATGAGCACCAAGTCCTTATCTTTGTGGCTTACTGAAGAACAAATTCTGTGTCCTCTTGGTAATGGAAAAATGATCAAGTGTATGTTTATTATTTTGATGATTGAATGAAAAGAAGCAACTGGTCTCAACGCTCTTCTGTCCTTCACCTTATGCCTAAGCAACCAGTAATACTTTGTAGGACATGCTATTTTTTCAAGTATTTTACTAACATATATGTAAAATCTATGATTGAAAAACAGCTTCTTCATCCAAGATGTGAAATTTTTGTTATTGCTAATCACACCATTTTCCTTTGTTCATCGTCATCTTTGCCAAAGAACAAAGAATACATAGAGTAAATTCTTAGTGGCTCTCGCAGTAAATAATAATACCTTACTCCAACAGATTATAACTAGTATAGATATCTTACATACATCTATCTAAAATACGCCGACGGATATCAATCTCGAGGCACCTATCTAGCTATGCTAGTGTAGTATAAGTATACAAAAATAATTATTTAAAATACAAATATAATATAATAAATATATTATAATAAATGTATCAATATGAAATACATCAATACATATCAGTAGCTCTTGCAGTAAATAATAATACCTTGCTCCAACAAATTATAACTAGTATAGATATCTTACATACATCTATCTAAAATACACCAAGGGATATCAATCTCGAGGCACCTATCTAGCTACATTAGTGTAGCATAAGTATACCAAAAAATTATGAAAAAAACAAATATAATATAATAAAAATATTATAATAAATGTATCTATATGAAATACGTTAATACATATCAATTTCAAGGTTCTTAGTTTAGATTTTTCACATATCACATTAATCAATAACTTCATTAAATTCCATATCGATTTCTCATTGACTTGGGGCAAATAGAATGAATTTAGTTGCGCCATTGTGTTGATCTTGTAAAATATGTTCAAGAAAAAATGGCCCAAACATTACCATATGGCCAAGGTATTACTATTTTTTGACTGAATTCTCCAAGAAAAAGGGAAAAAAAAAACATTTAAGTGACAGTCCAATGGAAGTCAAATTTATGCGTGAATTGTCACATAATGGTTGAACAAACATCAAATTTAATGTGGAGAATAAAAGTGAACTCACTCCATTACAACCCTGGCTGCCATTGTAGGAATGTCTCTCGGCGTAATAAGGGAGAAGGTCAAGAACACTTGTAAATAAGTGAGTATCATAACACAACTATCGAACCTAAGCTCCTTAAACTAGAGTGTTAGTCTAATATTTGCTCCATTTTTGTTACAAAAGCTCAAAAAATATGCATCCACCAATGTAACACAAAATGTTCCAGCTACACAAGCTTTAAGGCACAAAAGTTAAATTTATCTTATTAATTTTTCACTTGTACCCATGTCTTCTATGTTTTTGGTGATGCTTGATAAGGGAAGGAGTGGGAATTCACCTAGGTTTTGTACCGATGTTATAGAACAATTCCTATTCCCAATACTCGCCCCGATTTGTAAAGTCTGAACAAATCCATAATAGAGATCGAGAAACAGAACACGAGGATTAGTTCAAAGGATTCCCAACACCAAACCTATCTGTAGACAGATGCCTATTTACGTTCTTCACTCATTTTTTTATTGAAATACAATAGCTCACTAACTTGGGACTCCACCCAACCTATCAACTTTGGCTATCCTAAATATGGAATATGATATGAATGTCCAGATATATCCAGATATAAATGCCCTGAAGGAAAATAACAGCCAAAAGGTTTAATGCCCAAGCAAGAATCCATAATAATGAGTACAAAATTTATAGTAGCAATAAATCAACATAAATGCAACAGTAGATGAGTAATTTCAGCATTAAAAGTGAGTGATAGCTCCTTTTTGACAGATATTTGGGCTTACGTAGGAGAGAAATACACACAAAGAACACACTTTTACACTGTGGAATTCATCTGGCCGTATACAGATGCACCCTTTCATACAGCCCAATTAGGGCACAAATTCTCTCCTCTCTATAACAAATTCATTGACTAGAAATCAAGCATGGAAAATGAAGTCCCAACTCACAGATTAATTATAAAAATTGTCTTTTTGAACATGTAAATGCTTAAAATGTATTTATGATGCCTTACTGGCTAGCATCAGCAAGACCTCAATTGGTGTCAGCAATAAATGAAGTTCATGAAAAACAAAACATGTTTCCTTCTAATGATGAGCTTGTGTCGGGTTTGACCATTTAGTATGTCATTTAATAATTATTAATTTCATATGCAGTTAGTGCCTCCTTCACTTAGGATATGCCTTCACAAGGGATAACTGGTTTGGAGTTCAAGTATAGTGGACTCTTCATTCAAGATTCAAATGTTTGAGATGTCCTTGTTCCCGAAATATGTCCTTCAAGTAATGGTTATATTGCTAGATTCATTCAGATCTATTGGTGTGGTTTTCATACAGGAAGAGGTAACAGAGATCTAAGCATAGCCCTTCATTCTTGTATTTTGGTTATAAGTTGATCATTTTGGAATTCACGTATGTGACCAGATTCTTCAGAAATCTGCCCTCCCCAATACACAAACGAGTTTGATCTTGGTTCTGATATTAGGTTTGATTCTCCTTGGAAATGTCTCAGGTTCCATCAGCTCCTTCCCTAAAACATCACAAATGCTGCCCAGCGATTCTAGGTTGTATTTTGGGACGAACCAATGACGCGTGTGCGTGTGCGTGCGCGTGTTTGCGTGTGTGTGACCAAAAAAAACTAACACAACTTGAAAGAGAGCAAAATCTAAGGATGTAAGCAAGAGTTTTGGAGAGGATTCTTCCCTTTTGAAGGAGGTTCCACCTGCAAGTCTACACCAATGGTTGCATGCAAGAGCACAAAACGAATTTTGAAGCCCCCGAAGGAGAATCTTCCCGCTACAAAGTCGAAGAGTGAAGGAAAGAGCTATGAAGTAGAAAAGCTACATGCAAAAGCCTCTTTCAAAGAGGTTACTCTGAATTTAGATCAAACGATAATCAATAGGAAGGTTGATCTGCAAAAAGAAGAATCTATGGGTGGCCCCCCAAAACATCATGGATCTGGTAACATTCCCCTTCATTCTCTTAGGAAAGGTTTTATTGTAGATAAAGCATCTAAACCCCTATCCATTTCCCCAGAAAATGAGGAGATAATTCATAGTTACCTAAGACTCCGGGACGGCGGGACGAGGTTTTCTGGGACGGCAAAAAAATTCTAAATTTTGGGGACGACGGCAAGGGGACGGCTAATTAAAAAATATATAAATATTTAAAATATAAAGATATAGTGACTAAACTATATAAATAAGCTGAAATAAAACCATTTGAGATTTAAATAAGGTGAAACTTGAACTCATAAACATCAAATACATTCCTTAATACCATAATATCAATATGTTAATGTCATAAATTGAAAATTCATAATACATATTTGAATTTTGAATTTGAGACAAGATGAAAAGTGAAATATATTATATATTATATAATATAAAAGTAAAACCATTCTAAATTATATTATGATTGATCAAGTGACAATAGTTGATATTCATATCATTAATCTCATAGCCAAATACACCAACAATTGTCTATTGTCAATATTACAAAAAAAGAGGACAACTACAAGTATCAGCCTAAAAATCAAAATCAACATCTGAAGCAATATCCATGAACTCCTCGCTGGAACTAGCATCCTCATCCTCAAAGGTAAGCCCAATCAATCCCCGCTGCACAGTATTGTCCTCTTCAACCTGCCTCGGCTCCTCGGGATCTACATCCCACCGTAATGTTGGGGTCTATTTGTACTCAGGTGTCTTGCGATCCATAAGACGCAAAGCACTGTGTACAACTACAAGCTTCTCCGCTCTCGCAGAGGTAAGCCTATTCCTCTTAACAGAGTGTATCCAACCATATGTAGACCAGTTCCTCTCAGAGACAGAGGAGCTAGAAACCTGGGAAAGGAGGCGAATGGCAAGTGGTCGCAGCAAGTCCTGGAAGCCCATACAGTCGCCACCAACTCACTGGCTTCTCCTGTGCTATTGTTACCCTGTCTGCCTTTGCTGATGTTTTGTACCCATCAAGTTCAGTGAAGTCGAGCCACTCCAATCTGATCTGTGAAGCCTCTTGTGGATTGTACATTTTTTTAAAGGCCTTCATAAGGCCCTTCTTCACCTCATCATCATCCAATGGGATAACTCTTCCTGGCCTCTCCACATACCATTTGGGATTCAGTGCATACGCAGCCATATGAAGAGGGGTGTTCAACTTCTCCCATCTCCGCTGAATAATGGGTTGTATATGTTCATTATAGAACTCCAAAGTGGGGTCCCTCACCCGAATAGTTGCCTTCATTTGCCCAAGCATGCTGTCAATGCACTCGTAGATCTCACCAAGATTGGGGCTGTTAGAATCCCCATATTTGATGACACTAAAAATTGGAGCTATGATTGATATGATGTATTTCATATCAACCCAAAATGTTTCCAGCAACACCACTTCCTTCACTCTTTTCCCTTGATCTGTCTTGGACTCACGCCACCTAGTCCAATCCTGTGTCATAATCATAATTTGCAGGGGCTCCTGCAACTCAGACATCCTCTCCAACAAAATAAAATAGGATGCAAAGTGGGTGTCAACTGGTTTCAAAAATTCCTTCTTCGAAAAAGTGCCAATGATGTGTGGTGATTACATATGAACTTCTGCACGTCCCTGGCCTCAGTCATTATGTGGTTGACCCACTGAATCTTCCCTATGTCTTTCAGTGCATTGTTCATGGCATGCACACAACATGGAGTCCAATAAATATGCCTATACTCCCGCTCCACTAGTTTGCCTGCTGCTCTGCACACATAAGTTGCATCTGTGACAACCTGTACAACGTTTGAAGGTCCAACCTCCTCAATGGCATTCTTCAAAATTTGATACTGGAACTCAGCATCTTTCCGCTTCCCAGAACAATCAATTGCTCTCAAGAAGTACGGTCCATCTTTGCAAGAGACAATGATATTGATGAGAGGACGGTGTCTAATATCCGTCCACCCATCCATGATAATGCTACATCCATGTGACACCCATGTCACCTTCATCTCCTCCATCAACAGATTAACCTTGGAATAGTTTCTATCCAAGATTGTTGTCCTCAATTTTGTGTCTCCAGGAGGCACATAACTTGTACCTGCTTTTGCAACCTTAGCCATAGCCTCCTTGTAATAAGGAGAGCGAGCGGCATTAAATGGAATCCCAGCAGCATAGAAAAATTTCCCAATAGCATCATCTGCCTCTTCCCTTGCCTTTGAATTAAACTATGTCAACAACTGAATTGGGGGCTGCCCCCACGGCCTTTCTCTTCCCTCTGCTTTCCACTTCTGACACTCCAAAACTAGAACCAGCCAAAGTATTACTATGTTTGCCAATCCTATGAGCGCTTGATGGAGTGTTAGTCTGTAGAACCACAAACTTCTGGCACATTGTTTGTGGTATTTTCATTGAAGATTCTCACCATCTCGGCTCTCTGCTATAGTAAAAGGCCCTTACAAGTGTCAACCCTCCTGTAAGGTGCAACAAGTGTGCATTGGTCCTAGTGATGTTGCCACGCCAAGTCAATGCACATATGTTGCACTTCCATACTTTGCTCCCCCTCCAGACTTGGGGTTATCAATTATTTGGGCAAATTGTTGCAATGGCTTCTTATCAAATGGTCCAATGGCAAATTTGGACAACATTTGAGAGGGGCAATTGGTAGCACTACCAACTGAACTACCAGTTGCCTTTGCCACTACATTTTGTGTCCCTTCTCCACTCTCCCCCATTGTGGCATCACCAACTCTTCCACGGCCACCTATCTCAACTTCCCGTTCAACCCTCTCCTACTCTGATTCATGCTCTGATTCATACTCATACTCAGAAGAAGAACTCATGGTGATGATTGTTGCAATGAAGTAAAAACAACCATAACTATATGATTTATTAATTATGTAATGAATTAATTTTTTTTTTAAATGTAACCAATATGCATTTTTTTAAATCCTACAAACTATATGCATGATTACATTGTGAATGTAGATGCAAATGCTAAAAAACAGCCCCTAAAAAATGCAAATATAATATAAATTTTAAACTAGAAATAAAAATGTAATTAAAAAAAATGTAACCATTTACAAGTACAACCAAACCCTATGCAAGATGCATTTTTTTAAATCCCACAAACTATATGCATGATTGCATTGTGAATGTAGATGCAAATGCTAAAAAACAGCCCCTAAAAAATGCAAATATAATATAAATTTTAAACTAGAAATAAAAATGTAATTAAAAAAAAAAAAAACGTTAACCATTTACAACCAAACAGCACCTAAAAAATGCCTATGCATAACTATTTACAACCAAACCCTATGCAATATGCATGATTACATTGTGAATGTAGATGCAAATGCTATAAAACATCCCCTAAAAATGCAAATATAATCTAAATTTTAAACTATAAATAAAAATGTAATTTTTTTTTTAAAAAAAAAGTAACCATTTACAACCAATCCCTATGCAATATGCATTTTTTAAAATCCTACAAACTATATGCATGATTACATTGTGAATGTAGATGCAAATGCTAAAAACAGCCCCTAAAAAATGCAAATATAATCTAAATTTAAAAATAAAAAAACTTTAATAAGTATTGTAAGCAAATAAAATTATAAATACCTCTTGCTCTTGCTCTTGCTTGGTGTGAATATGAAATGAGCCCATAATGTAAATTTATAACATAAAATTGCACTTTTAGGGTTAGGGTTAGGTTAGTAATGTTGTTTTTATGTTATAAGTGATTTACAATTAAAAAAAAAATAGTTTAGACTGTAGAAACAGTGTTTTTTAATTTAAAAAGGCGCAAACCACGTGGGGGGCGTGGGGGACGTCTAAACATCCACGGGAAGTTCCCGAGGACGTCCAGATGTCCCCCAAACGTTTCCCACGTCCCCAAGACGTTTTCCTTCCTCTGCAGACGTCCCCAGGACGTTTCCCACCAAGTAAACACTGTGGGAAACGTTTTCCCCACGTCCCCACATCCCCAGGACGTCCCGGACGTGTCAAAAATGGGGGGGACGTGTCCCTGCATAACTATGGGAGATATATAAGTTTGCATCGTTACTCTCTAAAAAAACGTTAATTTGTATGTTTAAAGGTGTTTGGCCCAATCTTCCAGCACTAAAAGAGAGGATTAGACAAAATTGGGATCCTATCCTTTTTAATGAGGTGGAAATTTACCCTTGTGCTCAAGGGTTCTTCATTGTGATGTTTGTAGAACCACTCAACCGGGACGCACTTTTCATAAGGGGACCTTGATTTCATCTGGAAGGAGGTCTATTCATGAAGCCACAGTTTTCAGATTTTGACCCTTTGACTGAAATCATGTCCTATGTTCTAATTTAGGTTAGGCTCCCAAATTTGCCTCTACTTTTTTGGACACTATCTACCCTAAAATAGATTAGTAATGTAATAAAATTTGCCTCTACATTTTTGGACTCCATCAACCCTAAAAGATCAGTAATGCTATAGGTTTATTCCATTTCCTAGACCTAGCAATGGAAGATAAATTCAAAACATGTGCCAACATTTGTGTAAATAGTGGATCTGAGCAAAGGTCTCCATGTTGATTTTTCTCTAGTTTGGGGGGTTGAACTAGAACCCACAAAGTAGATTATGAAAATATTGCTTTTAGATGTAGACAATGTTTTGAATATGATCACTTGGCTGCTTCATGTCTACATCTACAAGCACCGGTTCTCAAGAATTCGTAAGGGAATCCTATCCCTGCTGATAATGATTTTCAAGTTACTCAATGGAAGCGAAAACAAAAGGCTACTTGGTGGGAGCATCACTGAATCATACTTCAGTTGATCCTTGTGGTCAAAAGAAGAATATTGTGGATGGATTGAAAGCTGATCTTCCTCAGGAAGAAGTGGAAGAATCTCTAGGCATGCATGACTCTGAGATCACTAAGAACAACATTGCTGAAAATAAAGAAGCTCATGGTGAAGAGAGGCACAACTTATCAACAAAGAGAAAACAAGAACACAGAAGCCCTTCTCCTAATGAAGTTCATCAGACAATGAGTTTGGAAGAGGGGAAAAATATGTAAGCTTCAAATTGTTCCAGTAAATTCAGGGGCATAAAAGAAATCTCAAAATTGAAGGTTTCACTATACCTTTGAAAGACTTTTGGAGTTTATTGTAGAAAGCATATATCCATGTTCTGTAAATAGCATGCATGCATGTTATGTTGAAAAGCATGCGTGCATGTTCTATTAAAAAGCAAGCATGCGTGTTTTGTAAAAAAGCAAGCATGCATGTTATGTTAAGAAGAATGCAATGTTCGGTCAGTAGTTGTGATGATTGCATGGAATTAGAAAGTCCATGGATTTGCTTGCATGGAAAAAAAGGAGGATGCAAACCTTGGACTAGATAAGCTAGATTTTAGAAAGCTGGATTTTTAGGAAAAGCATTAAAAATCATGCACAATCTCTATAGTATCCATGCATGCCTTGCTTTTGGGGGATTCTTTCTTTCCTGCCAATCTTGTATTGGATATTGTGGAATGTTTCTTGTTGTAAGTGTGGGACTTGTTCCCCTTTTTTTGTTAATATATTTTTTAACTAGCAAAAAGAAAACTCCAGAGAGTTATCTGAATAGACAAAAGAATCAGTTTATTCTTCTAACAACAATGCCTGCATCACATGCATTCTCTTTAACCCAACCTATTTCTAACCCCCCAGCCTGCCTGAACCACCTCTAAAACGACATAACATTTACATTGATGCTGGTTATGCACATAACATTGACATTATGTTTATATTTCTTTACTTGATTTAGATTATCTTTTTTTGCGTAAGTATCCAAGACAAACCATACCTAGGGTCCAAAAAATCGGCATTTCCCATAGCTGTACCCATTTCCTAGTAATTTAGGAATTCATGATAACATGTTGTCAGCTGTTTACAAAGCAGTAGCCAGATAGATGGTATATACCAATTAGTGAGATGCATATAAATTTTGGGTGAGCCACATATACAATACTATTCCCTATATACCAAACAATGCAGTGCTTAGTCACCATTCCAATGAGATGGGGTGCTATCCACATAGATATTTAGCATGCAGATGTTCAACTATTCCACAAATGTGATCATTTCCAGCATGCAAGATGCAATACACTTTGTAGAAATGTTCTTCTTCCTTTACAACTTTCGGAAATTTATTACGTAAATTGGGATGGTATCAATCATTAAAGGCCCAATAATGTTGTATGTATTTATCCTTATTCGACTCAAAGCAACTTGTGGCTGGGGCTATGATAATAGTGAGGTTGGCATTTATTGTTGCATGGCTGACTCCATTGGTTTTCATTCAGGCTCCATAAAACGAACAAATACTTTTGGATTGTAATCATTACAATTGTATTCGGCCATTGGGCTTTGTTAGAATATTTTTGGACTCCCTTCTAGGAGGAATGGGACCCTACCTACATATTGTGTCTCTTGCACAATTGGATATTTACCTCTTATTTTTTGTGTATATGAGATATGATGGATGACTGATGCATCCTGTTGTTCGATTAGTGGTTGATTAATTAAGGTTAAATACTTGTGTTCATATTAATAGTTATGTACCCAGCTTTCTTAATTTTCAAAGTTTTTCCACAAAGCCCTTCCAAGAATAGATCTGTCCTTTTGAGGAAGAAATTCAAGCTCTTTTACCATTCTTGAAGCATAACACTCCAACCAGAAAGATCTTTGTCAACAGATTAAAAAGTTATACTTCAACAAGAACAAGCTTTTAGGTGTGAATGAGCCACATTTGGTGCACTTATTGAAGGTGAAAACACGCAAAGATGGATCACATGACTTTTTGGACATTGCAATTGCTTTGAGATGATATGGCCTTGCAAGAAACAAACAACAGAAAATATGAAGGAAACACACAAGAATGGTAGAAAAAGCAATCGATAGCCACCAAAACCTGTATTGTAGTCTTTTGCCTAGCATAATTAAATAGAATTTACAAAGATGAGGATGATACTAGTTGGATAAGGCCAAGAACATGCAAAGTGCCTGAGAAATGGGCGTGCAGTGACAATTTAATCAGCCTATTTTACATTCACTTAGAAGGGATCAAGTGAACTGAGGTAAACATACATGAAGATATTTACAATGACAGAGATTTACATGTTCAAATATCACCACAAGATGTGAGTCTTATCATTTCCTCCCTGCTGAGAGGAATTTATCTCAATCTTCTACAGGAGACGAGGATTGTTGCAAGTCTGGACATCAAGCAAATTATCTTTCAACAAAAGTAGTTTTAAATATGGAATTGTAGCCTCCATATGAATGGTGGAATCCTCTTACTCCAAGTTAAATGACCCATATAGCTTGATTTGGCTCATGTTGACAGCATCATGGATGCTACGTTGAGTTCAGAGATCTAAGCAAAAAGCATTGGGGCAGATTTGTTGGAGAATAATGTAAGATTTGTATCTATTGGGTTGCAACTTTTGACATTTGTTGTGAAAAAAATTAAAAATTGCTTCTTCAAGTGAAGCCAACAAGATCACAAACTTGAAAAGAATGAGGTGCTTGATAATGTTCATGAAGTAGCTTGAATTTGGCTCAAGTCTGCTTGATAATGTCTTAAATTTGCTGAAGCCTCCCCAAATTTTGCACAGAGGAAGAAGCTTTGTCTTGCTCATGTTGGTGGGATGTCTTTGGAAATAAAAGATTAATCAGAATTGTATAAGGAGCCAAAAGTGGGAAGTCATAACAAAATTTGAAAGGAGAATTGGGCATTGAGATATGGGTAGCTTGGTTGTAGCTTGTTGAATGATATGCATTGTTCCACTTATGTTACTGATGATAGATGCAGAGGACATGGTCTCGGGTGAGAATAACAAACTCAGTCTAGTCATCAGTTAGCAGATGAAATGGAGTGGAAAGCGAAACTAACAATCAAGAAGGTTCAAAAATGATTGCCTAAAGTAACTCGAGAAGCAAGAGTCACAATCTTGGTGCATAGCATAAAGATTCCCATTTTGGAAAATCAGCACACAAACACAAGGATGCACTCAAGTTGGTGCTGAGTAGTGGGCATGCAGTAGACCACTAATGAAATACATGGAAACAAATTCCCGTCGTCGCAAAGATACATGTAACAAATGATACATTCCAATCTTCCTACTGAAAATTTGACACTAACTACAAAGAGAACAATTGCAAATTAAATCCTTGGCATGTTTATGCAGGGAAGGCAAATAAAAGTAGCACTGAAGATGTTGCAAAGTCTTCTGCATGCCAAATTGTCCGCCATAGTAAGACGAATGAGCCTACTTTGGCATAGTTGGCAGGGGCCAGCAAAAAAGCATAACTGAGTGAACTCATACAACAACCTATTCTTCAAGATATATAATCATAAAAAAGGGATCTGGTTCAGCAGAGTGGGCTGCTACAAGGCATAAACAATTGGATCAGATTGGAGATCCACGGATTAAAGATCTTTCCACTCGCTCTACTCTGCACCAAGTATCCAAGATATTACGCACTTGAGAAGAATAGCTATGATGATCCACCACGTCGTTGGCAACACCTTTCTTATGTTTAGTCATCAAATGAAACCTTCATTATAAGATGGTGACTTCGAATGATGATGTTCCAATTTATTAGACAGTTCAAGAACTGAAGTGGATGGTTATCGACATGCATGATAACCTCCTTTCCAAGAAGATATTGGCATTGCTACTTGAGTATTTGAACAAGGGCTTAGAATTGACAGCCTCTGGAGTATACACTATCTTGGTGCATGGCATAAAGATTGCCATTTTGGAAAATCAGCAGACAACCACGAAGCAGCACTCATGTTGGTGCTGATTAATGGGTAGATCACTAATACAATCCATGTAAACGGATTCCCGTGCTCACAAAAGTACATGTAACGAATGATACAATTCACTCTTCTTGTTAAAACTTTAAAAAGGTTCACATTGACTACAAAGAGAACACTTACAAATTAAATCCTTGGCCTTGTTTGCATAGAAGGCCAATAAAAGTAGTGTTGGAGACGTTACAAAGTCTTATATATGCCAAATTGTCCCCAAAGTAAGATAAATGAATCTTCTTTGGCAGAAATTGGCAATAGGGGCCAGAAAGAAAACAAAAATGGAGTGAGCTTATACAACAACAAATCCTTAGAGATGTAATCACAGAGAGGAATCTGGTTCAGCAGTGTGGGCTGCTACAAAGATTTTGATTTTGAGCTGGTGACACTCAGGGCTCAACGCATGCGCCAACTTCGTAACAATCTGTGAAATTGAACCTTGACCACCAAAGGAAGTTCCTACTCTCACACCAAAGTTCACCTCCCACAATGTGTTATACTTCCCCAATAGCACCTAATTTCCATGTGATCACGAGGACAGGGGAATACTGTTGACACAAACATGAGATCAGGGGGTCTACCGCTACATAATACTCCCACATGTGCCTTATAAAGCCCAAATTCCATCACCTCAGCACACCCAACAAGAGCACACCCAACAAGAGGGTTTGCTCTACAAAACATCAACAAATGCACCAAATTGGGGATCGGGAGTAAAAATCTTCCCATTTATCATACACTACACACCATGCATCCAAGATGCTAAGTAGCCAAGAAGGGCAGGTAAGATGATCTACCAATCAGTTGGCGACACCCTTCTTATACTTTATTGCCAAATGAAATTGTTTGACATAAGATGGTCACTTTAAAGGATGATGTTCCAGAGACTTTGACTCAGAGATCGAGAACTAAAGGGGATAGCAATCAATATGCATGATGAGGTCTTTTCCAATTGATTGATTGAACTAGGGCATATAGTTGTGGTGGCTACAATTAAGCTTTGTTTTCAACTAGGCCTCAAAATGATAAGCCATTGGATGTCTCTCATGCTTAAGTATCAGCCTATGGCGAAGAAGCACCTGCCTGAAGATAATATGGTTGCTGCAAATTGAAGAGGAAGCAACTGAGCATGACTAAATAGAAAGTTCACAACCCCCAGTATACTCTTCAAATCTGAAATGTTGGACGGAGTGACCCACTCATAGAAGATTTTACCTTTATCTGGAGCTGGACGTACTCCATGCATGCCAACAAGGAAACCCAAATACTTGACTGATGTTTATCCAAAGGACATCTTAATCTTGGCTTGGAGCTGGTCTTAGCAAAGAAGATTTCGAACCATTTGCACATGGACCCAGTGGTCATCTCAGGTCTTGCTGTAGACCAAGATTTCATCCGGATAGACAACAACAAATTTGCCAAGAAGGGACCCAAAACCATCATTTATGATGTATATGAACGTTGCTGGTGCATTATTGAGACCAGAATGCATGAATAGAAATCCACAAAGCCCAAACTTTGCCTTAAATGTTCCGACATGCAAACGAATGCATAGCGTTGCCTTGCTCAAGGATAAAAGCAAGGAAAATGGAAATAAATTGAGCGAAATAAACTTATCAGATTTTTTGCAGCGAAAAAATACATAGATAAATTTGCAAAAGTTGTTGCCTCTGAAAACATTTACCAATTAACACAAAGATTTGGAAGCTTTTCAAAACTTAAAGTTCAATATAAAAAGCTAACTCTGAGTATACAAGATCTAGATTGAACAAATAAAATGAAAACTATAAAATTATATCAAATCTGTTTAAATTCAAAAAATTAACAAAAAGGAACAGAACTATAAAATTCTACCTCTTTTCACAACTTGAGCGAAATTTCAAATTTTGGATTCAACATACAAAATAATAATAAAACTTTGCAAAATTTTAAATCATTACATATTTCTTAAATTCCTTATAAATTAAATTTTGTAGCCTTTGGTTTTAACTTCATGACCAAGCTCGATAGTAAATTGAACCTTGTCAATCCACCTATCCTCCATTCCATGAAAATATATGTAGTTTTGTGTGGCTAAGGAGTTGTGATGTAATAGATGACACTCTAAGAGTGTCACCCAAGTTCCAATTCTCCTACCAATAAGGCAGCCCAAACTCTTGTGGACATGCGAAGAGCTTGAAGTGTATTGATTGTGTGACCGACGCTTATCATAGACCTCCTTCAAGGCAGCCCATCACTTAAACCTCAGATTTACCACATATATACCATAAATTCTCTTTACTGATGTATCTTCAGCTTAGTTGCCATGACCAACGGGTATCTCTTCATTAAATTCTATACAAAGAAGTTCCCTTACGGGTACCCTTCCATTTAGTTGTCACGACCAAAGGGTATCTCTTCATCAAATTCTGTAAAGTAAAATCCCCTTACAAGTTTTCATCAAATTCTTCACAATAAATTCCCCTTACAGATTAACCTTCGACTTAGCTGCCACAACCAAGGGGTATCTCTTCATCAAATTCACCCGGGGCTTGCACACAATCTCACCCGATAGGGAATTCTTATCTCTTTTCAGCAAATCACCTAATTTCAAAAGCCCGGGAGATATAATAGGTGAAAATACCTCAAAGAACGAGATCGTATGCGAACCCTGGGTGAATTTCGCAGAAGAAACATTCCTCCGTCATAGCAACCATGTCTTTAGGTCATCCGTAAGAAGAATCTACCCCATACATATCACGTTCCAAAACTTCGGAAGACAATTACGCCGGTGAAAAAAGAAAAAAAAAACCAGAAAATGGGGTTTACAAGATTAACAAGGCCCAAAAACAAAATGCAGTGCGAGGCGAGTGAAAAAGAAACCGACAAACACTTACTGGGAAGTGAAGAAGCGTGTTGTTGAGACAAAGCTTTGTGCATGTCCACCAACTGACTGCAAATTGTGGAATAAGCGCGAATTTGTTTCTGAAGAGTTTCAATTTGTTCATCCGTCATAACCTGCTTCTGCAAAACAAGCAGCTCCGGCTTGGCCATGGCGGAGCTTCCTGTGATCATCCCCATGTGACCAGAGGGCTGAAGCTCTCTGCAAATATGCCGTACACTACAGGACTGGCTCTGTATGACTTGATTTTGAAGGGGGCTCGGGAAGTAAGCGAGCCATGTGACCGTAGGTAAGGGTTTTGTATTTACGTGAGGCAAATTTTCAACCGTTTGATAGCGGCGGGTACTATAAATTATATGGGAAATTAATTGAAGTCAAAGCAAAAGACAAAAGGCGCTAGGGAGGTGATAATACTTTTGTATTATTTATTAGTTGTGGTCAAAATAAGGTAGTGGGGAAGTTGGGCACTTTTTTCTACTAGTGGAATTTTGTTGTGGTTAAATTCTTTGGCACCTACATTGGTGGGCCCAGAGGTGGTTGCTTTTGTCTATTTCAGTGGAATGAATGAATGATTTTAATAATGTGTATACGGTTGTTATGTTGATAAGTTTAAGAAATCTTTTATTACGAGTTTTGATTTAAAATAAACATTATTTTATTGTGTTGTCTTGATAAGTTTAAGAATCTTGATTTAAAATAATTTTGTTGTTTGTTTAGAATGTCATTATCATTTATGTACTCCATCATGGTGTGTCATTTTTATCTCCACCAACCCTATAGTACACAATAGGTGTGTTTTATTTATCACTCTCCTTTATGCATAAAAGTAAAATCTTATTACATTTTTAAGAGCACGTGATTTAGTAAGGTGTAGAAATATGGTGAATTCTTAAGGGGGCATTTATTCCGACCACTTTTATTCAAATTCTTATTGTATTAAAATTGAATCCCTTGCAAATGGTTGTTGGGGGAGTATAATAATGTATATATCAAATTACATAATTAAAAATCTTATGTATTCGTAGTCCATAAAAATTGGAAAAAAATTGTTTTATTGGAATTATCATATATTAACGAAGAATAGTGACAATTACAATAAAAAGACATCCTAATAATGGCATAGGTCTGGTCTTTGTATAAGAACAAACATAACTCAACACTCAAAGACAACCAAGAAAGAAAAGGGGAATACCAACCCCACATGACACCACCTTGTTCGTCAAGGAAACCCAACAAACGGAAGCCACAAATGTTTTCCCTAAGAAAGAAACATGGCTTGTTGGTAAGGAAAGCCCTAACAACTGCTACATCCCTCGAAACACCCTTACTAGTTGGGAGAAGCCAAGCAAGTGATAAAGACCATAAATTCAAAAAAAACTACATTAAATAGTGGAAAACAACTAAGAGTAAAATGAAACAGGTCCAAAAGTAAATTCCAACTAGTGAACCTCTACCAACATACTTAATGCCAAATTAGATTGTTGTAGCCGCAAAAAGGATAAAGAGTTGAGCACAAACGAGCCAAAATAGAAACAAAAAAGTAGATCTGTGTAGATGACAAAAACAGGGAAATCCAAATAATAGAGAAGTTGTTGTTGAAATCCCAAACTTGGCACAAAAAATAACAAACCACTTCCATCAAATTCTAGAGTAAATACCTCATGACCAAAGAAAAGAATACGAATGAAGCCCTTTCATGTGATACACTAGAGGCACTTAGGTTCCCAAGCTCTCCTGTCTTGGCCATCAACTCCCCTTGAGTGGCGCCCCTGTGAAGCGAACCCTAACTTTAGGTTTCACGTGCATGAGAGTGGGTGTCGAGGAACGCCTCTCCTTCTCTCCATATTTTGGAAAGAATGTTTTTGGAAAACAAGTGTATAAAAGTCTTAAATATAAAGGTATATAATTTTCTTCTCATAAACTATAGTTTAAAATGGTAAAGCGAATTTGTAAAAGCATTGACGCACACGCGCGCGCGCACGCACATGCACACACGCACGCACACACACGCCCACGCACACCCACACAACCACGTGCACACACACACCCACGCACACGCACACACACACGCACACGCAAGCACACACACACATGCACATGCACACACACATGCACGCACGCACACACGCACACACACATATGCGCACACATGCACACGTGCACGCACACACACGCACACCCACACACACACGCACACACACACACACACAGATATCAATATCAAGGTAATTGCTTTCGATTTTTTATATGCTCCATTGATTAATAACTCCATTGGTGACAATTGGCCGCAATCTAGTTGCACCAATGTGTATTAAAGTACAGTGTACTCTCCAGAATCATTGCAAACAACCATAAGTCAAACACCCACAAGCATGCATACATAATAAATTAATGAAAGCTTGAAGTGAAGACATAACATAGATTTACCGAGGGTAGCATGACTACCACCATTTTATTATGTATGCACATGCACGCACGCATGCACGCACGCACGCATGCACGCACGCACGCATGCACGCACGCACGCATGCACACACACACACACACACACACACACACACACACACACACACACACACACACACACACACACACACACACACACACACACACACACACACACACACACACACACACACACACACACACACACAATGAAATATCAATATCAAGGTAATTGCTTTCGATTTTTTATATGCTCCATTGATTAATAACTCCATTATATTTTTGTAAATTTTCCATTGGTTGGTGACAATTGGCCGCAATCTAGTTGCACCAATGTGTATTAAAGTACAGTGTACTCTCCAGAATCGTTGCAAACAACCATAAGTCAAACACCCACAAGCATGCATACATATTAAATTAATGAAAGCTTGAAGTGAAGACATAACATAGATTTACCGAGGGTAGCATGACTACCACCATTTTATTAAGAAGCTTTGGCTTGTTTGCCTTAATAAAAATAACTCTCTTCCACAATATTATCCACTAATATTAGCTCTCAATGCTTTTATAAAAACA